>VXAB01007693.1:0-41581 GCA_013399175.1 Odontophorus gujanensis | reverse complement strand
TTTTTTTTTTTTTTTTTTTTGCATACTTCATAGGCAGAGGGATTGGATTATGTTGTACTTCTTTCTGGTTTGAAATATATTTAGATGACTGAATGGCTTTTCATTTGGTACTTGTCCTGCAATTCATTTCCCATGTCCTTCTCTTTCAAATTTGTTTTTGTTGTTGTTGTTGTTGGTTTTTTTGTTTTTTGGGTTTTTTTTTTCAGAATCTGGTGCATTGTTCTCTCTTGTCCTACCATTTATGTGAAAGGAGGACATGCCTGGTGCCTGTAATAATCAGTGCATCCATCCAGGGTTTCCTGCTGCAGAAAGCTGTTAGTCCAGCAGCTGAGCTCCTCCTATGAAAGCTCAAGAACCTCAAGATCAGGGTGGGTCTGTTTGATCAGCATAACAGGTTTATACCACAGACAGATGAGGATGTTGCAGAGGCTGTTCACTTTGTTATCTCAGCAGAGGCTGTTTGGTTTGTTATCTCAGCTCTGGAGGGGCTGTAGTGATTGAGTGTTTTTATGTGAATGCTAACTTAGCAAGAGGCCCTGGAACCACGAATGTAGCAACTGTTTACTTCATTTGTCATAAAATGACAAATGTTCCCCCAAAAAACCTTGTCTCCAGAGGCTCTGAATTGCTCCTTATGTTATTAATAGATGTCACTTTTTTTCAGTTGAGCTAAGCCACTTTGAAAACCATTGCTGTGAAGGAAGAGGCAATCTTATAGCTAGCTAATTCCTTGTCTGTAAGTGTGAGTGGATGTGGCATGATGGGTCTCTCCCCTGAGTGGAAAGGCAGTCAGGTTGCCGTGTGGATGGTCACCTGTGCTAGTGAGTGACAGCAAGCTGAGCCAGCTCCAAGCACACACTTTAACTTTTAATATGTAAAAATCCAATAGAAGAGACCAGAAGTGATACGAGGCTTCTATTGCTAAATGCACTCTGGCTAATCATGCATGAAAATCAGCCTTCCAGTTTGACTGGTCCATCATCAGTCCAACCTGTCAGTCACTGCCCCCATGTACTTCTCACTGTAGGGTGTGGATCAAGGTGACAGGCCTTTGTACCCCTCAATAGCTTGTAAACAGATGGTTGCCCCTCTACCATCACTTCTGACAACACTCAGCCTGGGATCTGTACTGACTAGGCTTAGTTTCACCAGCCACAGCCAAAGCTGGGAGAGCAGCGGGCAGGTGTTTTGTGCTTGGTGCAAGAGGCTGGCCTCATGGCAGCCTACAGCTTCCTGACATGGGGAGCAGAGGGGCAGCACTGATCTCTTCTTTCTGGTGACAGTGACAGGACTCGAGGGAATGGCATGGAGATTCATCAGGGGAGTGTCAGGTTGGGCATTAGGAAAAGGGTGGTCATGCTCCCCAGGGCAGTGGGCCTGACTCCAAGTTGCTGGAATCCAAGAAGAATGCTCTCAGACACAGGATTTGGACTTCGGGTGAAGGCACAAGTTGGACTGAATCGTCTCTGGGGGTCCCTTCCAACTCAGGGTATTCTACAGCTCCCTGATGCTATGGGTCTGATAACATTTCAAGTTGCATACTCTCCTGGAGCACACAAATCCGTGAGCTACCTACTCCTTCTCTAAACATTTCTTAAAAAAAAAAAAAAAAAAAAAAAAAAAAAAAAAAAAAAAAAAAAAAAAAACTCATCCTTTCAAAAAAAAAAAAAAAAGAAAAAAAAAGAAAAAAATGAAAGAAAAATCTCATCCTGTCAAAAAAAGCTAGTGATTTAAGTTACTCAGGCTGGATATGACTAAAACTCGTGGTTCAAGCTAAAGCACATGCAGCACTTCACAAAAGAATGAAAAGAAACTACTGAAGGTGTTGTGAAGGTCACAGGTGCTTCCATGACACACGCTCTCACTCTTCTCCTTGCCCTCTCTCAAGGTATTTATTAAATCAATGATAGCAAAATATCAGGAGGATTTCTTCTAGATACAAGTTACTTTAACTAGTTTTTTAGATACTAGTTACTTTAAACTTCTGCCTTCAGAGAGGCAGGTCTGCAGATTTGTTAGTGGGCATTTCTATCAAGGCCAAAAAAAGAAAAGTGAAAAACAACCCGAAGTACTTTTGCTCTGTTTCTAATATGAATAAGGATATAGTGAGCATATACTACCTCATACACCAAACAGACGTGATGAGTAAACACAAGATAACCTCAAGCACACTGATTCCCATGGATATTCTGCTGTCTGAACCAGATGTGTCTTTATATTTTATACATTAGTGAAATGCAACATGTATAAAATAGCACATGGACTTGGGAATACCTAATACGCAAAGAACTCTGCTGGGAGAAATTAAGTTTTGCAACTACTAGGATACCTGATTGTGCCTCCAACAGCTTCTATTCATTCCCTTAATGCTTTCCTACTCAAGCAAGCAGATGCATCGCTTTTGTTTATCATTATGATTAGTAGTCCCAGTCTACCTCAACACTTTAAGTTGTTAGGCTACTGTACATGCTACCACCTATATCATATAGTAGTACACTGCACAAGGTGAAGATGGGAGGAATTACAGTATTGTCAGAAGACACTGAAAGCAAAAAAATAAATGCCAACACTTCTGTAAGGAAAGCACGACTATAACATATACTCATTTACATATCCAGAAATAGAAAAACAGCATTTTTTTTCATCTTATGAAAGATACTGAGGTTAGAGTAAGCAGTCTATGCTTAGCCTGATTCATACCTTGGTAACAAGTGCAAGAGGAAGACTCCGTGATATTTGCTAAAGGCATTTACAGTATGGTCACAGGAATATCGTTTTGCTCATGTAAACAGTGAAAGTAAGATTGTGTAAGCAAATAAAATCTGCTTCAAAGTAAATTTATTATTACAGAAGGAAGCCCTCTGCACTTTGTACTGCCAGAGTAGACAGCTTGCACAAGAAATGAAAAGTTCAGCAGTTGTTAACTTTTAGGTAAATATTTTATCTTTTCATCGCACAGGTAGCAGACAGCTCAGCAGTGTGGAACAGTAACCTGCACACACATAGAAAAAAGAGATTTGGAATAAAATCTGATTTTTGTCTTTACCTCAGATCCAAGAGTCTGTAGTTTTTTTCTTTCTCACCCATTTCCTTGTCCTTTTCCTGCCTTCCCAGATTAAATTGACACCTGAGAATACTATGCATTTATCTTTACAGAAAATATTTTGATGCTGAGTGCTCACAAACCATTATGGAAACCTGTCTTTTATGTCTTCCAGAAAAGTATATTGATGTGCCTCAGGATGGGAGAGGTAAGATCAGACGCCACAGAGCAGCCTTCAAGGAAACCAACTCTATGACAAGACCTTGTGGATAAGCAGCAGAGAGAGAAAACAACAGGATGGAGGTTGATCAAGTCACCTGAAGAGAAACATCTCTCAGACAGCCTCTGTAGGCAAACAGTGTAGAAAGAGTTTCCAGAAGAAAGAAGTCCGTAAGCAATATTTTAATTTCAGACCAACAATATTATCTTTGAAAGGAAGCATAATGTTTGAGAAAGTGCTCAGTAGGAAGAAAATAAAGTTGCTCTGGCAAATCCGGACAAAGTTGGAAAAAGATCACAAGAGAAACCTTTGGTAGATAACTTTTCTTTGCCTCCCCATCCATCTATTGCCATTTGAGCCTAATCTAAATGTCAGAATACTGAATGTGAGTTTTTCCAAAGTTCTCTGGTGACTATTTTTTCACAATTGAGGAGATGCTGGCAGTCCCCATATTGTCATACATTACAAGGTATGTGAAGCATTCACCACCAATCAAACTGCAGGGCAGCAACTGATTCAGCCTCAGTGCACATTTTAAGATCATTGGCAATGATTTTGCTAAGATATCAAATACCTGTATACATCTCAGCTTCAGCTTCTCATGTGTTTCCGAAGAGGGGACCTTTTATTAAGATGCAGCAGACACCCCATTCCTCCCCTCATATTCCTTGAAGTTGAAAGAATATCAGAAGGCAAGTAACAACCTTTCTATTACAAAAGCAATAATATCATTGTCCCTCTGCTTTACAGGGCAATAATCCGATTCCCTCAGCCACTGACTGGAGTCAGTTTATTCCTCCCAAATCTAAGGGTTCATTTGTAAGCCAAAAGGGCAATGATGCTGCCACAGAAGCACGTGGAATACTCAGTCACTAAGTTATGATAGGTTAACTTAACTTTCTACGGGTCAGGTTTACTGAAAAGTCGCACAATATCAATTACACAAGCAAATTCTGTGAAATGTAATCATCTGTTAAGATTTATGGATATAGAACCCAGCAGTGACAACTAAACAAAGTTCATCTAGAAAAGCTGCAACACAGTGCCATGCTAATACCAAATTAATTTTTCCTGCCTAATTTTTTGTCCTGCAGATACAAGTAATTTAATAAAAATGACATATTTTATTGTACAACCAGCATGAAGAACACCTTGCCAATGAGTATAAAGAATCACTTTGCAAATAATTTATTTATTTATTTATTTATTTAGCCTTTTTGATTTAACAGCATTTTAGTCTTAAGCTGAACTCAGAAGGGATAGATTCCTTAGAGATTGGAGTGTATGACAGTATGTGACTGAACCCCCAGGAACAATTAGTGCTGGGGGAGCCAGTAGGACTAGAGAGCACAGGAGTGCCTGGTCTCCAAAGAAGGCCTAATCTGAAGAGGATACTGATATGCTGAAGTCCCTTTTCTTTGCAGTCCAACTAGTAAAAATAAAAATAAAAAAAAGCAGAGTGCCCCAGTATAAAGACAGGCAGCAACTAGCTAGCAAGAACTCACATGCCACAGATAAGTATGCCAACTGGCAAGCATTAGGCTCCATTTTGCTCTCGGTAAGCAGAAACCTGGCTGTCCTTTCTCTTCACAGGATGTATGTTCTTCTTTGCAGCACTTCAAATAAAAAGCAGTCAGTGCTTTTTAAACCTTGGTTCATTCCAAACACAGGAGACCTTAGTTTTTCACAAGAACATTTCATTAGCGCATGGCAGAAGCATTCAAGGAACTTCAGCTGGAAACAAACAACAAAAAAACTCCAGCAAACAAGCACCATAAGTAGCTTGCAGGTATTAGCACAGCCCCAGTGGCTCTATCTTGGGAGCCTGGAGATTCAGCAGAGGAATGAGCTGAGCTCTGAGTGCTGGCAGATCTCTCCCATTTAGCAGGGCCAGCCATCTTGCAGGAGCAGCAAAGGAAGCCAAGCAGCTGGAAACAACACAATCCATGCCTCTGCAGGCATTGTGTCTTCTCCCACTTCCACACTGGCTCCAAGATTCACAATTCCTGCAGACAGACACCAAAGTATCTATGCCAACACCAGTCAGTCCCACCTTGGTGGTTTGCAGTAGCTGTTTGCTCCTTTGGCCTTTTGTCAGCATTTTCTTTCATTGTGAGACGATGGGCCACAGAGAGCTTTGTAAAAACTTATGTTCATGGAGGAATTTGTATTAGATACTGGTTTGTGTGAATTACTGTATTTTGTAAGGGTTTTTTTCCCTCTGGGAATTGTGCGTTATTAAAGAGCAGTTTTATGCTTTACTTCTAGTACACATATACCTTGTAATTGACGAGCAGTTTTCTTTGTTTGTTTTCCTTTGATTCTAAATACAAAGCCAGTTAATATAAGGAAGATACTCTCTGGCTGAAGTTCTGATTTTGCCTACCAATTAATTTATGGACAAATCCACGTCATAGCTGATGATGTTCATCAATTGTGTTCTATAATCACTTAATAGCCTACCTAGTTTAGCAGAATAATAAGTTCTTGAATAAGACTAATGCTTGCTGGGCCTTAAACTAAAGGGAAACAGTGCACACACATTTCCCAGCCTCGACTACTGTCAGCCCTTCTCCCATACTGATCTTCCATATGGACAAGATATCGCAGAAGAGGACTGCTTGACAAAAGGTAGCCTGAATAAGCTAAACTTATGTATAGCAGAGCTCTGATAGCACCATGCATTCACCTGACCTAAGTAATTACGGTGTACCAGATGAACTGCAATGAATCATTAAATTATTTCTGCAGAAAGAGCCTGGTTCAAACACGATCTCTCTCTAAAAGAAAAGATCTGGGTTAAAATAAATATATTTCTCAACGTCCATCCTGATATAGTTGGAAAAACAAGGGATATAAAATTAACAAAAGTGTATAATTTCATTGTACACCCTGTTACACCAATGGCAGCTACTTCAATGGCTGTTAATTTGTGCACCAGAAGCTTCCTCCCTTGTCCAACTCATCTTTTCTCCTATACTTTACCAAGAACTGAGTGTCCAACTTCTTAATAATTGCTGTGCATAACATAGGACATAAAAAGATACGTAATACAGCTTGTGCAGGACTTGGTGTTGTAATTAACCATATTTCGTGCCTGGTTATCAATTGTACAAATACAGAAAGCGACAACAACCTGGCCTTTTAATGTATACATCAGCATATTGTAGCAGCTATTTTAGATAACTGTTTTTAATAGTTTTATTATGGTTGCAATTTCTATATGAGGACTGTCCACTTGCAGAAGCGTTGAAATAATGCATCAAAGCAATTTTTAAAGCCAGTTCTATTTAATTACCAGAGGTGACTTACAAGAATTAGGACAACTGATACAAAACCCAAAACCCACCCAACTCACTGGAAAGAAAGATATTTTCTCATCCTTGAAAATTCTCTTGCATAAAACAGACATTTTTACTAGTCCTCCTTTTACATAAATAATAAATCATTAAGAAGATAATATATAGAGTATGATAGTCCATTCTAATGGTCTACAGTCAAATTTTAGGCTAATTAAGCTAACTAGAAATTCTAGGGTTACAGTGATTTCTCACTACTGATACGCTGACAATAATACTGTTTACATAACACTCGATGTTTGAAATCAATATGTGCCAGTGTCCAGTGATTTGCTAATCTAGTTTTTGATCTAAACCTGTCCTGTTTTTTGCAGCATACTTAACTTCATATTATGAATAACTTTGTCTTTCTAAAGTGATTGCCAAGTAAACCAAAAATGTGTTTTACACTGCTATTGCACTGCTCTCGTCTTTATATACAGTAGTTTTTATAAAGATGTACTTAGGTTTTAATAAATGAGTGTAATGTAAACTGTTCTCTGTAATAAAACTTGCTTTAATGTTTCAAGACCATCTGGAATAGCTTTAGAGGTTTGAGTTTCCAACTTCTTTCAGTAGCTTCAGACTTCATGTCTTCCCTTTCCATGTGCAGGGAAATCCCCCGATACCAATACTCTGTAGTTTATGCAAGTGGAAATGAAGAAAATGGTGTATTTAGCTCAAGGAATGATGCTTGGACTTTAAGGGGGGAAAAAAAATGGCTAAGGCCTTTAGATTGGTGTCACAGGTAGCACTTGCCAACAGACACACGGTCCATTAAGTTTGCATCATATTTCCAGCAGCTACTAATACCAGTTACTTAAGAGGAAAGTGTGAGATGTTTAGCAAAGACTCCTAGAAAGGAACATCATCTTTCCACTACTCAGAATTAGCTGAGAAGCCAAATGTACAACTGAGCAGAACACACCACGTTGCTTTCCGCACATGTGTGATGGCAGCCCCACCACCCCAGCTGAAGTGGGGTGAATACATTTCTACTTGCTTGTAAAAAAGATTGGATTTCCAGCTCACCAAGGCAAGGCTTATGTTTTTCTTCTTCTGTTGAACCAAAGGACTTGTGCTTAGAAGGTCTGAGCCTTTCTGAGAAGCTCCATGGTGCTCTCTCAAGTCCCTTTGTCATACATCTTTTAAGATGCATCACTGCCAGTATTCCAGCAAATATTCAGCATACCTAGCTAAAGTTTCAGCTTTTGGACTAATCAGAGGGAGCATTTTTGGCTGCCAAGCTGTACCTATACAAACACACAGACACAAACACACTGTTCTGTGTTGGTTGCCTTGCTTATACTTGAAGTTTCTCCTCCACCCACCCGTTCCTCAAAAAAAGTCTCTGGCATCTTCAGTAGCACTCAGAGTGAGCCTGTGCCCTAGCACAGTGCATGGCAGCATGGAGAGCCAGAGAGGCTAGAAAAGGCAGAGGAACTTCAAATCAAAATTACAGTATACACATACCTGAGAAATCCATTGTAATGGCAGTTATTTCATACAATAAAGATCATTCCTGCAGCTTCTGTGTCTATGCACATCAGCTCAGAAATTGAACATTTTCATTAAAGCAACATTTTAATAACTCTTCATTTACTTGCAACTGCAATTACTTCCTGCTGTTCTCAGAGTTACAGATACATATGGCAAAGAATGGGAGGAAAAAGATGGTTTTAAAAATAGCTACAAATAATCACAGCCTACTTCCCTTCTCAAACTATATTTGCAGTTATAAAGACAGATCCATTCATAAGGTCAGACAAATGACAGAAGAACAGTAAATTGATAGATGGAGTGTGTTACAGCTCCCTTACTGAATTATCACAATGTTTACAGCGCTTTTCTAGTAATTGAGTAAGAATTATATTGAAGACATTATGCTCAGCAGGAACGGCTTTTATATACCAAGCGAGCAAATAAGATATCTCTGAATAGTCCACAGAAGATGTTAGGATGTTGATAGTGACTTACAGACTGCCATTACTGAGCCATTATTGCCAACTCATAAACAAACAGGAACATCAGTTCCTTTAAATTAAGTGCTTGCTTTGCTGGAAAGCAAGGATGGTGTTGAGACACTCATCATGCACACATACACACAGAAAGACAGAAAGAAAAGTGTCTTCAGTGTTGATATTTACCTCTGAGACAATAAAGCCCTGCCCATCTCTCTTAAGATGTTCTCAGCAGTTAATGCAGTCCATGTGTAAAATGGGGATTGGAGGGACACCAATCTTTTAGGCATTCATGTATAAGCACATCACATCTTGAATTTCTGAGTCAGAATTCTGACTCTGTGCTTCGGAACACTGTGCTGTACAGAGCCTCAAGCTCTTCTACATTTTCGGTGCATCATTTCATCCTTAAGTGCGATCACTGGGATTAATTTCAGGATAAAATGTCAGGATTTATTTATAAGGATAATGAGAAATTAGTAGGATTTTAAAATGAAGAGTCACCTAGAGAGAAAGAAACTCATGCTTCTCATCAATCCCTTTCCATCAGCTAGCCTTTGCACCTTTTTTTTACGTATACTTCCAGCATAAACTCAAAGTGATTTACTCTGCTGCAAACATAGCATCCCATTGAGATGTCTGTATTCCCTTCTGCCTCTGTCTGCATGGGACAGCTCTCCTAGGAGTGACAGGAGTTTTCCTAGGAGTTTCTTCCTGCAGCACGTACTCTTCCAGCTTTCCAGTAATGGGAGTGCAGCTCACACCTCCTAGGGGCTGGTGTTCATCACCAAAACAACACACCTTCCTTAATGTGAGCTGTGTGTGTCTGCCTGCATACTTCTTATTGTTCAAGGCTGCTTCATTTTTCTGTGGTTCTGTTTGTTTGTTTGTTCAGTTGGTTTGGTTTTGCTTTATTTTGTTCTTAAGCTGGGGAATATTAACATAATACTTCTCAACCATCTCTGTCCCTTTATTCAAGCAACTAAAAAGCTATTTTCAGTTGACCTCAAGTTTTATCTCTCCAGCAGAGGCCCTACCTGCTTCTTTTTCCAGTATTTTCTGGCCCAACTGTTTGTGCATTAGATCACTGATAATTAATGTTATATGTTATCAGACTGCTCACTGTGAATTTTGCTTCCTCCAGCATTACCAGTTTTACTGGAAAAGACTCTACAGGATGGCAGCCTTGCAGGAAATGCCTCTCCTGGTGTCAGTGTGACAGCGAGAACTGGTTCTATATGCTCCATTATATAGTTTTAACTACATAGTACACATCCTCTTTCCTGAATGAACACTAGCAGAAAAAAGCCAATTGGGAATTTATCCAGCAAAGAGACACAGTATCCCTGTGCTATGTCAGTTGTTATTCTGCAGAAACAGGTTAAAGGCATTTCACTTCCTTTTCCTCTTGCTAATAAAAAAATTAAGTGGAAAACCCCAAGCCCTAGGAGAATAAACCATGCAACACTGTCAGCCTCATGGATTTTATGTTCTGTTACACTACTCATACAAACACACTACATAGGCCCACAGTCAAATTTTTGCCAAGCCTGCAGGCTGCACAGTAGGCAACTCCAGGTGTTCATGCTACATAGTCGTCTATCCTCCATTCGATGTCTTTCCAGCTCTGATTCCTGCTCTCACTGGAGCAGCGAGTGCTTTCCCACCCACCTGCAGGTGCTCCCATCTTCCCACCTTCAAGAGGCAGAGCCATGCCTCTGAGCACTGAGCATGCCTGCACATAGATGCAAGGGCCAACGTTGAGTTCTCTTGAGTGCTTCCCCTCCTGGGCAGCATGTGAGCATTTCCCACTCAAGGCACCGTCTGCTGATGGCATTGTTTGCAGACCTGTTCCCTTTCCCAAGGACCATCAGCCTCATAGTTAGGGGACACGGACCACAGACTCCCAGATATGCCTGACACTGGAAAAGATTCAGAACTGAGATAAAATAGGAATACTTGGCTTATTTAATCACCACTTTTCCTCTTACTTCCTCCTCCAACTTCCCAGTGGTCACACCACAGTAAATCAGGACATGGCGTTGTGCGGGGAAAAAATCACCAACATTAAGAAATCTTTTATTTTCCTCTTCTTCTAGCCCATGACATGGATGAAACGTATTAAAGCATCCAACATCATTTTGCACAGACACACATTCTTTCTCAGCAGGAAAGAACAAATTCAGCAAATTAATTCTCAGTGCCATGTCTCCTTCCAGACAGCTAAAAGAAAGGTACTTTGGTTGGATCAAGGTCTTTGCTCCCATTTCTCCAGCTGGTGCTAGGCTCCAGTTCCCCTTTGCAAGCCTTATAAGCCTGCACCTGCACTCACTGAGGCAGACACTGCAGGGCCAGTGCTGCAGGGCCAGCATGCTCCCGCCATTTCCCTAAAGAGCCTCCTCAAAAGCAGTGGAGGGATCTTGCTGCTGGATGCTAGAGCCATGTTTCTGCAGTTTTGTCCAGTGTTCCCTACTGCTGCGTCCTTTCCAAAAGCCTAAATCCTGAAGCCTTGGCAGCTGCCTTGGCCAGGTCCTGCCTTGTCACACATCTGTTTTTCCACCCCACAATGGCTTGTAGACCTTGCTGTATCTCCAGGCAACACTTTACTCCTTTCCACCTTGAGCCAGAAAAATGTCAGTGCACAAAGGGAGAAAAGAGGTTGTTGAAACTGAAAACACTTCAAAGTGCGTATATGGTGTTTGCTGTTTAAAGCCAGGCTCTGCTGCATAAACCCTGTCCAGTTTGTAGTGAGGCTGTGGGTCTGATCCTGCCCAGGCTCTGCAGAGATGAAGCAACGAGACAAATCTCAGCAAGTTGCAACTGGCGAATAAACTTTGGAGAAGAGCAGAGTAAAAATGGCAGATTTTGAAAGAAGGCAGAACTGTGTGTCTGCTTACTGGGAGGGGAGACCCTTAGGACTAGAGGTAATCCAACTTCTACTGTTAGCACAGCTAATTACTCTTATCTAACTCTCAGCCACATACCTCAGCAAAGCTCTTTTTCCCACTAGGAAGTCAAACATTAAGAGGCTGACTCAGATCCAAAGGAGCACATACCGAGGATAGTCTGAAAACATTAAGAGTGATCTGACCTGAGCCCATAGAAGTCAGAGAGTTTCAGCCTGCTTGGCTCAGGTCTCAGCACAAGCCACCAGCTCCACCACCATGATCCCATGTAAGCTGCATCCCAAATACCTCCCAAAATACTTCATGTGAGAAGTCACAGAACTGCATTGCTGTAACTTCTGCAGTAAAACCATGATACCCATGGGTTTCCACATATTGTTCAGTGTCAAAAAGCCACAGTGAGGTGTGACAAAAGCACAGGGAGCTTGGGGAGCCACCTTCGGCAGCAGTCAGATCCAACAGGCCAGCATGGGTGCCGCTCTTCATGGGACTTTCACAGAAGAGAGAAAAAAGAATAAGGTTGAGCTACTTCTTGCCATAAGCTGTATCAGAGGGAGAAAACAGAAAATGGTCTGCACAATATTGTGCTGCCTTCTTTGCAGGCCACCCTATGAGAGACTTACTGAAACTAAGTGTAAGGAGTTTTTTCTAATGCCTTGATACAGAAATCTGTAAGTCAAGCCACGTGAGCGATGAAACAGCTGTTTTGACGCCTCTGTCAGAGCTTTATGAAAACCACTCTGGCTCATGTACCCTCAGAGTCTGCTGCTCCAAGGCTTCCTTGTTGAAAAAGGAAGGAATTCAATAAAGGCTGGTAATTAATTCTACAACAATAGACAATAAGGCAGAGTTTGGTCTTAATAAACAAAACAGAACTACTGATTTAGTGCAGACATATTCAGAAGATCAGTATATCTCACAAAAAAAAATTATAAGCAAGAATAAAACAATAATAACCACTTTTTATAGAAAATATTGCTTGCTCCCTGATGATTAATAAACCCCAGGAAAAATAAAACAGATTGAGGTTTTTCTTCCCTGTTTTCCTCCAATTGAAATGCACAGCAGAGATAAATGCTGATCATGAAACAAAAGTCAAAGTTTCATTATAAGCCTACACTATTATAGTAGCATATTGAGGTCTCCCTCCCTCAGGAACTTGAGGTTACATTGATAAATGAACAATAGGGAAGAATTCTTTCTTCACTGGAAATTCAGCAAGGCGTTCACACCCCCAGTGCCTCCAGCTCCAGGCATTGATGCAGAAATCTTGAAGCACCTGGGGTGATCTGTTTGGGGCAGAAGGAGCACAGGACGAAGTCCCACCAGGACACTTTATGAAACACTGTGCTGGATGCACAACATCCCATCCATCTCCTGCTCCAGCAACGGAAAACATACAAGGAGAAGTCTCAAGTGTCCTCAGAGTTGAAAGAGAAGAGCTGTAGGCTAGCTAGCAGTAACATCTGTCTCTCACCGTTTTTCCAAATAGAATCTGAAATTTCAACTAGAATAACGAATTTCTCCAACTGGCCTAAGCAGGACAACCTTTCCTCCCCTACAAGCCACAGTGGCTGCAGCTCCATTACAAAGCAAGCAGCTGGAGCACATGTAGCCTCAGTCAGCACCAGTGGTTAATCCGCACTGAAATGGCACTGGAGAATCAGCTAAAATATAATTGCAATGTTTTCTCATCAAAGCCCTCAGCTCAATAGAACATTTGATGTCATATGGGCACTAAAAGTTTTAGATTTTTTGATTATCCTTTGTTGTTATATTTTTCCCAGTAAGCAGGAGAAAAAAACATATATATATATTACAGGTTAATAACAGTTTGCCAAAAGTCACCAGGGATTGTTTGCCTCACAGTCCTCTTTAATACCACTTTCATCTAAAATATCCTCTCCAAATCCACCCTGCTTTATTTCCTCAGGATTCAGTGTGAGAGCAGTGTGAGGTCGGTCAGCTCTTGGCTGTCAGCAGCTGTCTGCAGGTCCTAAGGTTGTGCAGTCCGTCTCTCCTGCTATTGCAGGTCCTTCACAAAATGGGCACAGGGAAACTTGTACGTCCAAGCCCAGCATTGCAAGGGAACGACCTGGGAATCGATGCTCTGATGGAGAAGGCAGAGAGAATGGCAGACGCTCAATATAGACTTTTAGGGCTCTGAAAATTTTCTCAATAATTGAAGTGAAAGTGTGTGTTTCCCTAGCCCTCCCCTCCATACCATGGTCAACTGACCCCTCCCTTGCCCCACACCACACTGCCTCTAAAGGAGCAATCACACTGTCTCTGTAAGTGGCACACCCTTTTCCAGCACCTGTTTCCCTTCACATGCAAAGTCCCCCAAGCCCTACTGCAACATTCACATCTCAGCACTGCATTCATCAGTAACTGCAGAACCAGCTTTCATGCATTATCATAATGGGACACAGTAAGCACGTAGAGCCCAGTGGCATGAGCTGACACCTGAAAACTGCCCTTGGTAGACAAGCTGAGCTGCTCCTTTGTAATGAGTGCTTTTGGGAAGCCAACACAAAGTCACATGTAAAGGAGAGGTAGAAACATTCAGCATAAGAGCAATGTGGGCATTTTGCTTGCCTTTTAGTTTGGGGCTTGGGGTTTCCTTGGCATCTTGTTTTGCATTTCAGCACCGTATGGAGGAGGCATCAGACCCTTCTCTTCACAAGTGCCTGTGTGCAAGAGCGCATCTGCATGTGCACGTTGCAGCACCAGGAGGAACAAAGGCCTTGTTCAAAGACAAAAGGGCAGTTCAAATACTTCATACTACTCATCTCTATCTTCCATTTCTGCCTCTAAAATGAAACGTTGACGTCTTCCTTCTGACTCCTCCCTGGTGTAGTGATTAAACCCCAGACCCCTGGGAGAACTCTGGCTGCACTCCAGGCCAGAACACCAAAAGATGTACTTTTTAGGAAACCAGATTTCTAGTACAATAGCGTGATGCAAGCACTGAGTTACAAGAATGCTTCATGATCCTAGATTTTAGTCCTACATCTTATTGATTCACAATAAACTCTGCTTAAACAGATAAACCAGGAAATCAGAGCTTGCACCAATAGTACAGAAGAGGTATTAGAAGGATTCTGGCAAAGTATTTCAACAGCTCCACAGAAACCAATGTATGTATTAAGGCAGACTCTGGAAATTTCAAAAGGGAAGTCTGAAGAAAGACAAGGAGAGATAATTTTGTAATACTTTGTGTGAATTCCCAAAATAAAGAGCTCTATGGATATTCCTTTGAAATAAATAAAAAAAAAAATCATTCATTCCAGCTGTGCTCACATCCTGTCTGCTTTCCAGGGTTAATCTGCTGAAGAGCTTTTAGCTAAGATTAATGTACATCCAGCTGTCTCTGGACTTTCCCTTTTATCCAAAAATTAAAACACACCAAACAAAAAACTACTGGCAATAACACATTAGCAAAAAAGCCTCATTTCAATTTTGACACAATTCCCATGACATTGCCTCTCATTCTAGAAGAATAAAGTGATTATGCTTGTTTACCAAAGCAAAATAAAATGAAAGGAGAAAAAAAAAAAAATTACTCTGTTAGTTTACAGCATTACTTAGAACACAAAGAAGTTAAAGAAGCTAATGGATGGAAGGTGCTGATAATACCAGCAGTGATAACATCAACATAGGTGGTGTTACCAATAGCACTAAGGTTTTCACCTCATACCAGCACACTTCTTGTACCCTGTGGGCTTCATTTTAATCTGCTGAATCTCTAGGTTCCCATTTGTATCTTCAGGTGCTAAGGGAGACACAGATTTCCTTGTGGCCACGGTGGGAGATGATGTCAAGATGTGGAGCAAACCTTGATGCATACTCCACTGGGTTATGCATGCTGGAACCCTGCATCCCCCAGCATCTCTGTGCCAGGCTTCCTCCTCCCTGGTAGAAAATCAGATGGGACCTTGCACTATCTTCCCTCTGCATGTCCAGGAAGCATCTATGTTCAACACTAAGCATTGGACAGAGGCTGGGCATGGAGGAACAGTTGGGATGCAGATGTGCCTCAGAACTGAAGCAAGTCAGCCTCCTCTCTGCCTTCTCTCAGGATACCGTCCCTTTTATAATTGTCACCACCATGAAAACAGATGCTGTTTTGTTGAATCAAGGACTAGAGAATCAAAACAGCTTGCCAAAAACACAAGCAACTTAAAAAAAAAACTTGATCCCCATGGCTTGCTTCAGCAAGGCCATCTGCTTAGCATATAAAACAGTAACAATAGAAATCGTTTACATCACAGTAAGAAGAGAGGATGAGCAGTAACATTCAGGTGGCACACCCTCTGTGTACAGGTGTCAGGCTTGAGGAGCCTTGCTGCAAGCTCTGAGAAGCAAGACACAGCTGTTTGCTGTCCCTTGAGCTGAACTGGAGGAAGGTTAATGCAAGAAAAAAAAAAAAATCAAGAAAAAAACGAAAGCCTAGCTAGTTTTGGGGAAAAATCATTCCCCAAAACCAAACAAAGAGAAAGAAGACAAAAAAAAAATAAGAAAATGCATACATCCAAGTTGAAAAGTTAAGGAGGAACAGAGTGACAAAAACCAACCAAGATGGCATTGACCTTGACGTGTTAGCCTTAGAATCATAGAATTATAAAATTGGTTAAGTGGGAAGGGACAATTAAAGATTATCTAATCCAACTTCCCTGCAGTGAACAGGAACATCTGCAGCTAGATCAGGTTGCTCAGAACCTCATCCAGTCTGACTTTGAACATCTCCAGAGACAGCACATCCACCACATCTCCAGGTAACCTGCTTCAGTGCCTCACCACCTTTATTGTAATAACTTTTTTCTTTTATCTAATTTAAACCTCCTCTCTTTTAGCTTGAAACTATTCCCCTTTGTCCTGTCGCCACAGACCCTGATAAAGAGTCTGTCCCCTTCTTTCTTACAGCCTCCCCTTCAGATATTAAAATGCTACTCTCATGTCTCCCTGGAGCCTTCTCTGCTCCTGTTTGAACAGCTCCAGTTCTTTCAGTCTGTCCTCACAACAGAGGTGTTCAAACTTTCGAATAGTTTTTGTGGCCCTCCTCTGGACACACTCCAACAGGTCCATGTTTCTCCTGTACTGAGGACTCCACATCTGGACACAGTACACCAAGTTAGGTCTCACCAGTGCAGAGTAGAGGGGCAGGATCACCTCCATCAACCTGGTGGCCACGCTTCTTCTGATGCAACCTGGGATACAGTTGGCTCTCTGGGTTGCCAGGGCACACTGCTGGCTCAAGTACAGCTTTCCATCTACCAATATCCCCAGGTCCATTCCAGGAGGGCTGTGCTCAATCCTATCAACGCTCAGTTTGTGTTGATAGGGTGGGTTACCATGACCTAGATGCAAGAACTTAAACTTGGATTTATTAAACCTCAGGATATCATTTTAGGCCCACAGTTTGAGCCTGCTTAGATCTCTCTGAATGGCATTCCATCCATCAAGCATGAAGACTGCACCACGCAGTTTGGTATCATCCACAAACTTTCTGAAGGTGCATTCAATCCCACAGCCAATGTCACTGATGATGAAGATATTAAATAGTACTGGCTCTAGTACTAGCCTCTGTGGACACCACTCGTCACTGGTCTCCATCCAGACACTGAGCCATTGACCACCACTCTCCAGATTCAGGGTATCTTTCCAAGTCCTCCTGGATGCCTTGATGCATTGCCAAATATAACTTGAGTGCATTTAACTTAACATTTTTACTTATAACTTTCATTTCTGTACTCACAATCTGGATATTTTCATGGCAAATTAAGTTACAATCATTTCATAATGCACAGCTAGGCAATGATGACTGTATGGTAACTGTAAGTATCACTCTTTCCCATCAAAAAGAATTTAAATACTTCTTAAAGAAGAGCTACTGTCCCTCCATATATGATTATGCACCACTAGTAACAACAATTTTTTCATTGACAATAGTCACTATCTCTGCAAAGGCTCCACAATAAAGAGTATTTCACTTTCTGAAAAATGATGAACCTGCTTCCAGCTCTAGAGGCAAGGCTGACTGTCTAAGGGAAGCATCAAGGAAGAGCAGAGAAGGTTTGTGAGCTTTGGGAGGTTCAGTGAAGGTCATTCAGGAAGGCTGCCTGCCCAAGGACAGGGCTGGGTCCATAGCTGCAGGAGATCCCTATGTGGGGCACACACAGGAGACAGCCAGATACCAGAAGGCTTTCAGCTGACAGCTTTTCAGTGGGAAATGCTATTTGGCTTCTACCACAATTGGAAAAGAATACAGTGAAATGATCTCATGAAAGTGAAGCTGGACCTTATTCTGTCACAAATGTTTCAGAAAGAAATATTTAAATATGGATTGAAAAAAAATAGTTTCAAGCCGTATGGACTATATTACATTTTCTTCTGAAGTCTAAAATGGAAACAAAATGAGTTCTTGCAGTCTCTGGAAGTGCTTAATTTGAAGTGAGGAGGGGGAGCTCCTTCAAAATCCCAGTATTTTTGCAGGATGAAATGATCTGTTCTCTGATCAGTTACTAGAACATACACATCTAGCTGCTTGGGTCCTTCACTTCCCTGATCCACAGTAAGTGCACATCTGTCAGAGATAAAGGGAAGCTTTGCTGGAGCTGAAGAAATGCCTGCTCTCAGGTTAAGAGTTTCCCCTGTTAGTACCTAGCACAAGAAACAAGAGGGAGTGCCATTTTCCATTTCCTTGCTTTTGTGGGATTGCAAAAAGATTAGCCTTTAATGCTGTAGCTTACAATACTTTTGTTTATTGATTTTTTAAAAAGAGAAAAATAACAAGGGAAAGATTTTTCAACATCAACTAACTAGGAAAATTCTTCAGGAGGATCAAAACTTCAGAAGAGGTTGAAGTGCTGACAAGCTGACAAGGAATGAGAAATTCTAACTTCACAGAAGTTATGAAATTAATTCCCCTAACATCTGTAAAAGTAATTAACGGGAGAACCTTACAATATGGATTTGTTTGCTGGACTTCGGGCCTGATCGAGTTTCTCTGCAGAATAACAGTAAGAGCTGAAGCTCAGCCACATCCAAAGCAGCCTCCCCAAAGGAACTACTCAAAAAGCTGCACAAAGAGCTAAGTGCATTCCCAAATGTGCCAGGCGCTGCAATATCCAAGCACCTCATTGGCAAATAGACTGCTGGCCCCAGTGTACCTAACAAATGTTTTAGACTGTATATATAAAAAAAAAAAAAATACAAGAAAGAAGAATGCAATCACAGAGAGTGCAAGACCTTAAAATGGGAATGTCTTGTGCAAAATAAGATGTCAGCAAAGCTAAAACTAGTAATGACATGACATGATATGAGAGGGATGAAAATAGCCTCAGATATTATTGCCATTTCTTGATCAGTGCTACCATACCAACCCTACCTCCTCCTGGTCTATTCATTAGTAGCCCTCTGTTGCTTCCCTCCAGGGAAGCAGTAATTCAACCACAGAGCCATAAAACTGGCAGATTTAATACAGACTAAATCATTTATTGTCTTCTCAATAACATCAAAGTCTGGCTTATATTGGTAAGGAAGGCCACTGAGGAAGGCAGGATTTCCGTTCTTCTCGCCTCCCTGAGGAAACTGCTCCAGGTCTGCAGAGGCACTTCTGCCACCTCCCCTGAGCTACCGCAGCTGTATTTATCCTCAGGAAGGATCACAGGATGATGCTGTCCTTATCCCCTTTTACTTCAGAGCTGTGACTGTCCCAGAGCAGTGGGGTTTCCATTTCAGCATACCCCCTGCCACTGGCCTGCTCTCAACATCTTCTACCAATTTCAACTTGGCAGGTTTTCTGTTCTGTAAGAAGCAGCCTTGTTCTCTTCAAACAAGGAAAAAAGAATAGTTGGGGTCCTCTGAGTCCAAACTTTATATGCCTCAACTGTTTTTCTTTACATGTAAGACAAAATAACCAGCTTTTCTAAAAAAGCCAGAGCATGCAATGTGCTAATGTCAAGGTATCATTGAAAAATTCTGGCACTGCACTTCCACAGCATGGGATCTGTAGCTCTCCCCAACATGACAACAGTAAGCACACAACTGAGGCTTCAGAAACTGTGCTTCAAGAAGTTCAAAATTACCAAAATAAAACCCAGCTAATGTAATGTGCGAGGCATGAGATATTTTCCCTTTCTTCAGGGGCAGCTCTATTTAGCAGGCTTCCTGCTTTATTTTTAATGACAGCATCTGTTTATTTTATCGGGCTGTTTTCCAGTGACTTACAGAAACTTTTGCAGCATTTGCTTTGGAGCTGTTTTGGTGCTCACTTATGCAGCAGAAGTCACATATCATGGAAATAAAGTGCTGGCAAACAAGCAAGCTGTTGAAAAGCTGGTGGTACTGCAGGGCAATGCCTGGTTGGACCAAGTCCAACCATCAGCCTGATCTATCAAGTGCCATCACTAACGCATCCCTCAGTACCACATCCACATCTCTTGGATACCTGCAGGGATGGAAACTCCAGCACTTCCCTGGGCAGTCCATTCCAATACTTGACAACTGTCTCCATGAGGAACTTCTTCCTAATGTCCAATTAAACTTCCTCTGGCGCAGCTTGAGGCTGTTCCCTTGCCTCACTTGTCATCCGAGGAAAGAATCTGAAGAGAGTTCCTCCATGTCCTCAGAGGGGTGGCCAGTGGCACCCACGTTATTTGGGGTGGAAACAGAACCCCTGAAGGTGTTCCAGGCCTGGGAGGATGTGAACACACTTGGAAGTGCCTTGCACTATACTTCTCAGCACTGCCCACATTCCTCCAGGGTTTACCTTTGATGCAGAGCTGTGACACACCCTCTGTCTTTACACCCCAGATTGCCAAGAGGTCATCTCTTCCTCTTTCTCATCTACATCATTTCATCTCTACTCATTTTTTTTCCCTTCTTCCCTCAATTACACATCTGCATCAAAGCTTTTTATGGATTATATTATATTTTCAAAGAAAAAAAATAAGACACAAGACTAGAGATAAATAAATTGACCCAGAATAACAATAAACATCACAATACAGATCAACTGCATCTTCTAAAATGCTTCCACAAAGAATGGAATTGTCCCCTCTCAGCATTAAAGGCAAGTTGCATATGCCCTGTTGCATCCTGTTTGCTTTGTTCTGCTTCCACTGTAAAACAATTAGGCTCCAGCAGGCTCACGAGTAGACAGATCCACAAAAAAAGAAGCATTCTTTCTCTCCCTGTCTCACACACTGTGCGTGGCCACATTACCCAGAACACTAACAAACTACCAGATCACAAATGTCCAGCTCAGTCCCCTAGGTTTGCTATTGCCGTGCTTAACCACTCTAACAAAAGTCGCTCTGGAACTTTCTTTCAAGCCTGTGGGATCATTCAGAAAGTTCCCTAATTCCAGATTATTATCATTTGCAATTAGAGTTTTCCATTCCTGTGTTTATTTCTTATTGTTTAGCACCCGTGGAGCACTGTCTGGATGGGTTATTTCCTCTCTATAATCACTGCTCATCAGAAAACCTCACAGCCTTCTTGGAAAACATAGAATGGCTTGAGTTGGAAGGGAATTTAAAGCCCACTCAATTCCAATCCTCCTGCCATGGGCAGGGCTACCACCCACAAGCTCAGGCTGCCCAGGGCCCCATTCAGCCTGGCCTTGATCACCTCCAGGGATGGGGCATCCACAGCTTCTCTGAGCAGCCTGGGCCAGTGCTTTACAACCTTGGTATTATCAGCACTACAATCAATGGATACTACAGGCTATTGCCTGCCCCTTTACCACTGTGCACACTTTTACTTCAGACAGCCACAAAATGTAGAGAAACAAAGGAGTGATGGTCTTGACATGATAAAGTTGGCTCTTTAAGTATTCTCATTTAAGCGTGCTGAATGACTGGCTACTGGGCAGCCACCAGCTGGGCCTTTCTTTCAAGTTGAAAAGGCCATCACTATTTTCCCAGTATTTTGATACAGTAAAATGAGGCCAAATCCATCCAATGGGAAGTAAAGAGATCCACTCCAGCCAGAATTTTCAGTGGTTTGAGATTTAAAAAAAATAAATGAATAGAACTGTAAGAAATAGAGTCAGCATATTGCCTATTCTCATCATTATATTGGCTTGCAAGAGTGGAAGAAATCAGCAGAACACCTCAGTCACAATGGGCTGGAGGCAGATCTGAAGCTGAGATTTGAAGATAAAAGGCACAGCGCAGCTATGGACTACCCAGCTGCTGCAAATCCCATGCAGTCCACATGCATTTGGACCTTCCTGTATATACTAGGCCCCAGGCCTGGATGCAGTACTGCAAATGGGGCCTCATGATGGCAGAGTAGAGGGGGACAATCTTCTCCCTGTCCCTGCTGACCACCCCTCTTTTGACGCAAATCAGAACACAGTTGAAAAAATGGAGTACAAATAGAGATGAGAGATTAAAAATATAAATAAGGAGAAAAACAGACAAACAAGCAGAAAAAAAAAAAAAATAGCAAGCAGCAAGCCGAGGTAGAAATAGTCCTTTAACCTCTGTGATTCAGATGGCTGCTGAGCCACAGCAGTTTGTGGCTGGGCTCTTTACATTACGCAGTCTGGTACTTGCTCCTGAGAGCTCTGTATGTCTGTACTGGGATTTTCTCCTGAGAGGAAGCATGAAGTTCTGTGTGCTTATGTGCTGGATCTGCACCGCAGCACACCAGGCAGCAAAAAGCCAAGTGCACTGGGAATGCTCTACAGAGGATGTCAGATGGATGCCAAGGAAAGTTATCCCTTTGCTACCCATCAGAGCTGCTAAGCTTTTGCATGCCGGTCAAACTTCCCAGCACTGGACACGAGTCATTTACTAGCTAGAAATGCGTCTTGCCAGCACCAGTTCAGGTCTCAAGTTTGCTTATTCTCCTCACGTAGCACAGCTGGCAGAAGAAACAGAGCGAGATCAAAAGGGAAAGAAACGAGATGGAAAAAGATGAAGTATGAAATAATACTGGTAACAGGCTGCAATTCATGATCAAAGGAATGAATCCGGTCCCGACTTAAAAATACATATAAATAAGGAAGTACCTTCCCCCATTTCTGAAAGAATTTGCCATTTGCTCCTATGTCATGCAATCCTTTCAAGTGCAGTTACATTTAGATAGTAGAAAGGAAAGTAAAAAGGACAGAGTACCTCAAATTTTATTTATTTGCTTCAAGCATCACAAAAGAGGATTCTCTTGGCATCTCACTGCTTTCCCATCCATTTTTCATATAGTCCACAAAACCAAAATCAAACCCAAGAGCATCTCCTATTCCAGCTGAGGTAGTATGATGCCAAAACTCAGTCTCATGGTCATTACAAGCTCCAAGCAAATGGTCCTCAGCAGCCAAAGTGGCACCATGTGCCTCCAGTCTGCGCTCTGATACTTTACAACTCAGACCAAAGCAAATCAAAACAAAAACACCTCAAAATTCCAAGAGAAATTATGTGGTGAAATCTCTCTTTGGTTTTAAAAGCCTCAGACTCCATTCACTATATTTCTTTGCAGTAATGTGACATAACCCCTCTGACCACAGCATGCTGAAGGACGCAAAGACCCCAGGGTGAAACTTAGGCTGAGAGAAGCTCAGCAGGTGTCCCAGCACACCAGGGGCTAGGAAGCAGTAGCATTCCTGTGACATATCCCAGATGCACTCCAGGAACAGGCCCAGACCCATCTCCCCTCTTCAGGGGCATTGGTGCCAGCAGCACCATGCACCCTTTTTGTACTCTGGTTTCTTGCACCACAACAGGGTTTCCTGCCCCAGTGGCCGGTCTCACAGCATGACTGCACAGAAAGGATTTGAACTTTTAAAGTGCATTCAACAGGCATCAGCGATAACAAAGGGGCACTCAGTAAAACCCAGCATTAAAAGGCTTTGATCTCATGAGAAGGACTGAGTTCTGCAAGACCTAGTCCCTTACTTCTGTGTTTTACCAACAAAAATGTGTAGAAAATGTGGCTCATCCAACACAAAAAGCTGCAGATATTGAATTCTACTTTGTTTTCCTAAGTCAGCTCTGAAATACAATAAGTGTCCTTACAGAACAGAAATTTCCAAGTAAACTGAAGTTTGCATGCTAAACTTTTTCAGTACCAAAGCTCCTGAACAGAAGGTAAATGTTAGTAAATATGTTAAAAGCAAACACACCACTGTCATTGGAATTAATTCTTCCACTCCTGCTGGAAAAGATGGGCATATCCCCATGAAAATCTGAACTTTACAAACTGCATTTTTCTGAAAGAAAACAGCTCTTTTGCTGTGACACCAGGTCAAGCAACCCATTTCTTCTCTGTTCCTTCCCTCTTTGATTTATTTAAATTACCCATGGAGGCATCCTTCTTGCCTTATTACAGTTTTGAGTTGCACCTGACTTTGGGGATATCTCACCTCAGCTCAAGCTCCAACTGTTACATAAATCATTTTGGCATAAATCTGTACTGGATATGTTTTCAAAACCATTTCATTTCTGTACATTAGTCACCTAATAAATATTGGCAGACAATAAATGTCTCCTGGTGCAGTGGATGGACATAGGGTTGCTAGGAATAATAAAAACATTATCCGTCAGCACACGCAGTCTCACCAAGGAACAATAGCTGTGTGGATTTATGGCAGCGCAACACAGAATGTGATGACAGCCAGAAGTGTGGAAGCTGGATGGCAGATGCAGAATTTGAGAATTTTGTTTGGCTTTGGATGGAAACTGGAGCCTATCTCAGCCTTATATTTTCAGCTGACTTGGCTGCAAAGTGTTTCAAGTGGACTCGGTTAACGCAATGATGTGGGGCTGCTACCCAGGCTGCTGTGCTGGCTGTGTGTCCCAGAGCTGTGCTGTCATCTCAGTATTTGAGAATCTGGACTTAAATCACTTCCCAGGGATGTTCTTCCTGGATGGAGAGCTGTTCTGTGCAGAGATGAGCTGCTTGCTGTCTTTGATATCTTCATGCACTCTACTCACCTTGATCCACATCACATACTCTGGACATGCAGAACAAGTCAGTGCAGCCTCTTTGGCTTTCATCTCTCTTCCTTGCACTCTGCCCTCCTTACTACTCTGCCCAAAGTGATTCATAGATTCATAGATGCATTAGGTTGGAAAGGACCTACAAGATTATCTAGTCCAACCATCCTCCTATCACCATCCCTACCCACTAAACTACTAAATCAAATCCCTTAGCACCTCATCTAAACGCTTCTTGATGAATGATGTTGGCACAGAGACCTGCTCAGGCCATCCCTGATAGGGGTAGGAGAGCAGAAAACTGGACCACAAAGAGTACAGCTCTCACCCACACAACTTTATGGAAACATGCCTTGTGCTCCAAACCTGTTCAAGTTCCATGCTGTGCTGGAAGGATGCTCAACTCCTATCATGAGGTAGATATAGACATTATGCAGTCCTCAGCAGCTACACCATCCCTTCCCTGAATAGACATGCCATGCATTTGCAGGACCAGAAGGATACAGAAAGGTTTGGTTTGATTTTTTGATTGTTTTGGGGGTTGTTTTTGTTTTGTTTTGTTTTCTTATATAGGCTCTTTTTTTGTCAGACAGTTTTTCTTTAAGCACAGAAAAGCCACCAGAAATAAATCTCTAGGGGAGAAAGCCCTTCAAGTGCTTGATTGCTGCTGCCCGTCGGTTACAATAGCATTTGCACACTTCAGTAACTACCTCCCAACTAAATGTGTAAAACAACAGTGTTACACATCATTTAAAAAAATTATCCTGGAGACAGCTTTATTTTTCATTCTGTTCAACACCAGCTTAATGTGTGTTGTCTATGAAGCAGCAAAACAGAATCATTTGTATTCTTGGTCTTGTCTCTATATCCACTTCCATTAAAAGCTTATGAGAGCATCAGTATTAGATTATTCATTGATTTTAGGAAAAAAAAAATGAAAAGATTTAAAAGTAGAAAACCAGAAAACACCCATAGTCAAGCATGATGAAACTAGAGTCATTCTGAGTAGCTGACAAACATTGAGCAGGGGAGCAGCCCTGTCCCCTCCCCACCTTGACCCCATTCACTGGGCTGTCAGGGACCAAGGGTGAATGTCCTTCCAAATCGCCACCTTTTCTCTTGGCTCAGAGTTTGGTAGCATTAGAAAAAATATGTATAATTCATCATTTTTATATCTACTTGCTTGAGCTAAGAGCTTGCAGACACAAGATTAAAGCCCTTGTTGTAAAACTGAACTCATCAGAACCAGCTGCTCTCAAAAAAGCTCAGCCTCGATTCATCTACCCAAGAAAGGAACAATATTTGCTTTACAGTACTAGTCTGGGGGCTGATTTTTATGGCCTGGAATGTCCAAAGGAGTATTCATAAAATAATGAAATGTAAGGCATAGTCTGGGAGCCTATTTTTAGAAAACTAAATTATCAAGCTCGAACATTAAAGCTGAAGCTGGAGCACTGCAGGACTGAGCAAAAACATAATAATGTCACCATTTTTGAATTCATTAAATATTTGCTCTTTTAAGTAAAATTGTACTTTTGTAATCTCTCAATTTAAAGAAGAGTTTGGGGAAATATTCGTGCACACGATCTGACAGCTGAATCACCTCCATTTGCTGTGCATCCCATTTGCTTTTTCTGTATTATTCACTACCACAGAGACATGGTGATTTAACATTAATTTAATTTGCATATATTAAATGTGCTCAGAGTATTTGCACAGCTTGACTAGAACTATGGGACCCGCTTTCCACATACAGCTAATTTCGTGGCAAAGCCCACAGGATGCAGTTATTTGGCTGTGGAACACAGTCACCTCCTAACTCCCCAAATTTAACTATTCATGAAGAGTTAATTATTTCTGTTTTGGATATCTGCAGTGGCTTGGCAAGCCTTATGCACTGGCATCTTGATCCTTTCTCAGGTGCTTGCTCTGCATCTGCCCCAAAGCCTTTCAGAAAGCCTCGGTGTTGATCAACAGTTTTCCTTTTGGAAATCATAAGATGTTACAAATATTTAAAAAAATCTTGTCATTTGGAATGTAGAGGGGATGCAGACCTTCGCAGTTACCATGCTGTTCCTCATGTCGTTTTAAGACTTGGTCCACAGCACTGACTGCTGCAGATCATGGGTTGACCACCCTCATTTGGCCACTATTTTGAAGGACCTCTGTCAGGTTTAGAAACCCAGACACAGCTGTATGCGTCCCACAGCCAGTACCAAAAAAAGCAGTCACTGTGATAGCTGATGGAGACGCAAGGGCTATAGGTTTTTTGTTTGTTTGCTTTTTACTTTTATATCTGGGAGATAAATCAAGGACAGCCTAAGCCTAACCCACAGATCTCCATCTGAATTTCTACGAGGTCTGTGGACCAGAGGTGTGACAACAGCATGACAGAAGGACTTCTGCCTAGCTGGGCATGACAGAATGATTTCTGGCTGGCTGAGGCTACAGATGCACTGCCATCCCATGTCTGGAGCTCAACCTTCTTTCAGCAATTCTTTTTCAGTTATAGAGAGAAGCTTGTACCTGAGATCCTCCAGTGAGATCAGCAGAGCTCAGCAGATGTACGGCCGTGGGCATGGCACAGCATGGCTCAGGATTTCACACACCAGCAAAGCTGTCAAAGGGCTGCTTACAGCACCATTCCTGGTGCAACATCACAAAAGCCACATAGATGAAGGCATCCAGCAATATGTGTCTTTCAGCTCCCACAGAGACACCCAGAGCTTACACACTGCCAGATCTTAGCTCTAGCCTTCTCTGTTGCCTTAAGACAGCAGCGCTTCTACAAACTGTTCCAGGCAGTGTCCAAGTAAGGTGCAGCTACTTACAGCTTTTTTTTTTTTCTTCTTTTTAATCAGTTGTAAATGATCAGAGCCTGGATACTGAAGAAAAAACAACAACAACAAATGGAAAAAAAACAAAAAGCCATAAGAAAAACAGGTTAATAAAACTCATACTTGTTTTGAAGTTTTAATCAGCTTATGCTTGAAGCAAGGCATGGCATTTTTATCCCTCAAGTGAACAGAAATTGGCCTTAAGTGAAGTGAAGCAAAGCATTAAGATGGCTCTGGAGTCAACAGCTCATATAATAGGTACAGTAACACTAATAGTATTCCTCTGCTGGCATCATGAAGATCCTTGTATCGAAAGACACTATCTTGCATACAAAACCCAATGTAGGTGATGCATTATGATCTCACAAAGTGAAATCCAGAGACAGTTCTCTGACTCAAATGGGCAGTTAAAAGCCCTGTAAGTTCAGCTATGGGAGCAAAGAGAGCACAGGCAGACATGGCATGAGAGCAACCCGGCACTAAGGTGGAAAGATCCATTTGCAGAAAGTGTCTGCTCTAAAAGCCACAAAGCAGCCACCTGGCAATAAAGTTAAGGCTTGTAGTAAGGGATTAAAAGCACCCACTGGGAGTAGATACAACAGAGATTAGGGGATCTCAAGAACATTACCGATGTCCTAAGTCTGTAATAGTAGGAATAGGTAATAAATCCCAGAAAAACAAGATGAACCACAGTCTGTTTTAGAGATGAAAGCCAAAAAGCAATCTGTACACCTTGCCAGTCACACCTGAGGAACTGTCCTCTCAGTTTCTGAAGGTAGTGATGTGTTTCACTATGAATCAACAAGCAAGACATACAAGCACCATCTCCTACATTTAGTTATAGCCAAAAGAGAAAATTCCTTTTTAGTCTCAGCAAGCAGCAATTTGAAACTCTAAAGCATGAGAATAATACGACATAAATATGATGGCATAAATATGATGACAGCAACCCCGCCTCTTTCTAAAGCCCATTAGGAATACCTGTACGTAATTATAATCTATGTTTTCTGCTTGTTTGAAGTCCTCTATCATGTTACAAAATTCCTTTCATAGGGTTATGAAGCCCTACCTTAGGTTTTGAGGTATTGTTCTCAGAATTGTACAGCATGGGTGCTATTTTATCCACAGGTTCATCTCTCAGGTGACCAAAATTCTTCTTCTGCTCCATAGATTGGTTGCCTACGAAGTTAAAACACTCATATTGTGCAGTTCAAGTGCATTTATCTGAAGCAATGAGGACTAAACACATTATGCCAAATGAGTCTTCAAGGCCTCAAAGGAGAACACTAGTATTTCCTTGTTCTTTGGATCTTTTTTAGCAGAATCAAGTACAACCACCTCCAGTAAATGAATACATCCAGACACATCTATTCCCTCCAATTGACTTGTTGTCCTCTGCTTTTAGCGATCGATAACAAGAAATTTTCCTAAGTGTTCTTCATCCCACCCCTCTCACTTCGTTAAAAAGCATCGTTCAGTTCTCCATCTCACCTGAAAATCCGTGGCTCATCTATATTTGCTAAGGAATATGCCGAGCTGGAACTAATCCCTCACCATACAAGGAATTGTCTTTTAAAAGGAGGTGAGAGACTTAATTAAAAAAGAAACCAGCCTCTTCTGTACTGCATGAGCATCAGAAATACGTAAAGTTTTATAATCATCCTCTTTTGGCTAGCTGGGGAAACAAACGTTTTTGAATGGTAAACTTCCCTTCTACAGAGCACAGTATGCAGAGGTACACAGCATTGTTGTGAAAAGTACAATAGAAGACAAAGAGATGAACTCAGCTCTTCTTGCACATTTTGGGATGCCAGAGTGGACACAACACACAGAGTGGCATACACTGAAAGGAAACTACAACAGTGAGGAAGCTAGGAGAGTTAAAAGACAAACTGCAGACAGGATTTGCTAATTACCCATCAGTGGCAGCAAAGAAAAGTGGAGAGGAAGTGCGCTGCCTGCACAGCAGCAGCAAGCTGTCACCACTGTCTCTTCAGGACTCACTCCCCCAAACATCTTTTCTTCCCATTCTCTTCATGGGAAGTCAGAGTCCTTGGGGATCAGCTGAACAAGAGCAGTAAAGCATGAAGCCCAGCAGCAAGGCAGGCCTGGCACCAAAGCACTGACAGCTCAGAGATGATGTGTCTATGTGAGTTTGCAAAGCTTTTACATTCCAGGCTGGAGACAAGCAAGATTTTGTGCTAGCTCCACGATCATTGTCCTTTGGTCTAGACAGTTTGAGAACTGGCAGTGCTTCACTTTCACTGAGGCTTTGCCACATGTCTTTGTCTTCTATTGTCTGAACTTGAGCTGGATGTACAGGATAAACCACAGATTGTGGGTCTTCTGTTTATTAAACTATATACAAAACTATTATGTCACATGAGTGCCATCTGTGTTAGCAGCAGTGGGTATTAAAAGCAAACAGTGGAAGGCTGAAATTTGTATTGCTCCATAACGACAGTCTGTGCTAAATGAGACTCCGTGGTAAAGGTGTTACTGGAAAAAGGAATTGGAAATCTGACTCTAAGGCTGTTGGCAAAGTTCTATTGAACTACTAATTAAAAATAGGGAAATGCAATTTTGATTTGAGAAATACTTAAAACACTTTTTCATTTGTATTTTCCACTTAACCTGTTCCTGTGATGAAGAGCTCCTGTGTAAAATGTCAGTCAATTTTCTACAACCTTTTTTTGTTTGTTTTTTTAAGTGTTATTGCTTTTTTTTTTTAAGCAAAATAGAACTGATTTCCCATTCTCTAAGGCTAAGCTCTGCTTGAATAGCAGTACAGATTTTGCAGTATTGTGCTAATCCGTGAGAAGCAGAGAGATAAGCCAGCTAGAAACAAAAGGAAAAGTCAGGTAGGTTTCACTGTGTACAGTAAGGGAAGTACAGTACAAGGAAGTAATGAACAAGTGAAATAGGAAAGGTGAGAAGGCAGGAGAGGAAGAGGGATCTCGTCCCTGCTCTTAAATGGCTGTGAACAGCCTCTTTCTTCTCTGCAAAAACAATGCTTCACACTGCTTCCCATAGTCTGTGAGCTGTATAACCACAGGACACCAGCACATGTTGAATCACTGTCAACATCTGCCACTGCATGGATGCAGTTATTGTGTCTATGGCCGATCCAAGGCAATGGCACTGCAGCTCCTCATTGCAGCCCCAAGTTCTGAACCTAGGGCTTTCTGGAACGCCTCCTCTTCTACTTCCACTGTCACAGCCATCTGTATCGCCACACAGCCCCTTTTAGATAACTACTGCTATTTTTATGCCCACAAGAAGGGAAAACCATTCCTTGTGCCCCAAAAATGCACAAGATCTCCCCTGCAGAAAGATGGTTTAAATAAGCAGAAAGGCTGAAGTATCAAAAAACAGTCAGTGGATAGTATGAGTAATCCTGAAACGCAGAGGTTTGCAGCAATCAAACTGGAATTGAATTTGGCACTGACAGATCCTAAATCTGTCATAAGAGTAACTGAAGAATGCAGAATTGAGGGAAATGAGTTTTGGCACTTATTATTCTTAACTTGGACATGTTTTAAATTTCAAATGCAAATGGCATATTATTATAAAAGAATGGGTAACATATGTTTTCTGTAAGAGCAGGCAGAAATTGCATCAGATTTAACACAATAAGTTGAAATTGTGGAAATGCATTAAAACTTACACAGAACTACCTGGTCAGAGCATCCTTTTTCAGAATTTACTTCCATGGCCTTTCACTTTAGGAAAATAATCATTCTTATAACTCACAAACACTTGCACTGCCTCCTTGAAGTAAGCATTTTTCAAATTCATTCTTGGGTGGGTGGCAGCAAGAGAGAAGAATTCATCTATATTTTTAATTAAAGTTAGCATTTCTCTTCTTGTTTCATTCTTAGTGACAGAACTGGAGCATCAGTGTCTGTGGGGAGCCCCAGTAGCAGCAGAAATCTTGCCCAAATTGTTCATCATCAGGTAGCAAAGCCTAGTGACAGCCTCACCATTTTCTTGTCCTTTCTTTCCAGATGCCAAAGAAGAAGAACAGGCAAGCCAGGGCTGTATTGCACATCAGGAGGCTAAACAGAAAATAAACACACAGATGACTCATCCAGGGTATGCCCTGACCTTGATTCAGCTGCACCTTTGCAAGATGCTTCTCTCGTATGCCTAGCTTGGAAAAGCAAGTAGTGATCTATCCTTTTTAAAAAGTATATTGGTTTAGAAGATGAACATACTCCTGCTTGGCAGAACTTGGGCTTTAAAAAGGCAGCCTTAGGTACTCACTCTCACGATCTTCACTACATGTGCCAGATCTCCATTGTGGGTGTCTGGTGCCCCTCACATTCACTGTGAATAATGAATTAGAGAGTCAGAAAATAATTTGAGTTGGAAGGGAACATTAAAAGACATCTAGTTCGACTCCCCTGCAATGAGCACAGACATCTACAGCCAGACCAGGTTATCCACAACCTGGCCCAGCCTGACCTTGAATGTCTCCAGAGGTGGAGAATCCACCACCTCTCCGGACAACCCATCCCAGTGCTTTGCTATCATTATAGTTAAAAAACTTTTTCCTTCTAGCCAATCTAAATCTCCTCTCTTCTAGTTTGAAACCATTTCCTCTTGTCTTGTCACAACAGACTCTGATAAAGAGTCTGTCCCCTTCTTTCTTATAGCCCCCCTTTAGACACTGAAAAGCCACTCCATTCTGAACAGCCCTCTCTCCACCATATCAACAGTGAAGTCAAGTGTGGTGGCTTCACACATCAGAATGCTCTCCCTTCCCACAACAATGTCATTTTCTATCACAGAAATTCAAAAGAGTTGAAAAGTACAGGCTTACTAAAGTGGAATTCCAAGTCTTAATGGAAAACTTAAAGGAAAACTTCAGCTACTAAGATAAAGTGTACTCTTTAATATTAGATGTTCTGAGAGAGATCACTTAAGCCAGAGTAAAAGATCAAAAAGGGAAGGAAGAGTAGGATCCTACCTTAAACAAGAATAAATAAGTACTGTTAAATGTAGAAGAAAATCGCAGTGAAAATTGCTGCCTTGTCAGTAAAACAGTCCACATTACACGAAGGTTCCTGCTGCCTTTTTAGAAAGAGATCTATAAGTTACTGGAAGAGAGGAATAGGAAAGGTAGCAGTGCTGGAGTAGACGGCAGAAACCATACTGCAGTCTACAACTAAAAGCACTGGGAAGATGCCTACTCTGTTGACTCCCTTTGCCTCCTGTTCTTTAGATATTTATAGACATGGATCAAATCCCCTTTAAGTCTTCTTTTTTCCTCATAAGGGAGGTATTCCACGCCCTTTATGATCTTTGTAGCCCTCCGCTGGATTTTTTTGAGGAGAACCCTGTATTTTTTGTACCAGGGAGCCCAGATCTGGACACAATAATCCGGGTGAAGCCTGAATAGGGCAGAGTAGACAGGGATGATCACCTCTCTTGACCTGCTGGCCATGCTGTTTTTAATGCACTCCAGGATACCACTGGCCTTCTTGGCCACCAGGACACACTGCTGGCTCATGGCCAACCTGTCATCCACCAGGTTCAACCACCTCAGAGTTCTGAAAACATCTCTGGTATCCCAGGACCCTAGATACAAGCATTAAAACTCTACTTATGAGGACTACCCAAGTTTTCACTTGTATAGCTTGTGGCAGAACTAATTATTGGAAAAAAGCCTTTTCCCTTCACCAAGTGCCTTGGTACCATTCACAATTCAGCAAGAGCCACTTTCACGCTCAGGAACAATAAATGCCAGCAAGATGTTGATCTTCTCCCAATAAGTTTATATACATATGCAATGCATGCATTTTGAAATCTAGAAGATATTCTCTCCCAGTTAAGGAGTAACTGCCATGAGTGCAAATAGACAAAACAGCAGAAGTACTTTTAACAGGAGACAGTTAGGAAAACTCACGAAAAACCTTTTGGCCCAACACTTTCAAAACAGAAGATGCATATTATAGCTCAGGTATTGTTATTCAACATGCTCTGATTTCTGTCTTTGCAATGATTATAANTTCCCCCTTCCTCTTTCCTGGGGCGTGGGTCCGTGGGTCCCCTGCACCAATCGTCACGGAACCGGGCCGAACCTGCCCGTAAACCATTGACACCAGTCTGACTTTCACCTGCTACACTCATGATACCAGTACATGCAGTTAAGTTTGGATATCCTATTCTTATTGCCAGGGGCTGAACATCATCTTCCACAGACTAAAAGAAATCTGAGGTTTCATAATCTTGATGGATGAGTCTCAAGAAACTCCCTTCAAATATTCCAAACCTCTTATACAATTTTGAAGCAATTCTAATCGCCCCAAATTTGTCGCAGGAAAAAAGGTGTCATGAAGAGTATAGTGGCACTTTAAAGCTCACCTGGAAAATAACAGCAGTTTAAGATTTTCTGCAGCATTAGAGAGAAATATGAGATCCTTTTGAGGAGTTTTACAGTCACGTAAATTAAAAAGAATGCTCTCTATTCCATTCTGGAATCCACTCCTTAAAAGGATTTTGCAGAGACTGTCTACTTACAAACAATACTCTAATGATAAAACTTAAATAATAGAGATATTATGGATGATTCAAAGACCCTTACTGGAAAACAACCAAACAAAACACTACTATTCATGGTTTCACCTAGTTAATTCTGTCGATTTTCAAAAACTATTAGAGATCTACATGTTGTTTATCTCATAGTTTTTCAGAAGGGCTAGATAAAGTTGATGAATTAATTTTAGCAAAATTGTATCAGATGACAAAGTGTTGATAGGTGTGGAGAGTACCAGGAAAAAGGGATAGAGGAGCACTTGTGTTGTCACTGAAGGAACAAAATTACTTCAATAGTCTCTCTCCATTTATAATTCCTACAATTATCTCATCAGTAAAATAACATCCAGAATGTCTTGGTCAATGACACTTCTGTTCATCTGCAGCTTTCTGAGACATTTTGTCACATAACATTTTCCAGAAATATTTTCTCCCCCAGACATAGAAGGTCATCGATGTACCAGCTCAGTGAAGCTACAGCTACAGCACTTAGATTGGTGACTTTATTCACAAACAAGCAGTATCTTGTTTGGTGTAAAATTAATTTGTTGGAGATTTGAGCACTAACACTCAGGATATTATTACAGAGCTAAGCACCACTCAACAAGCACTTCTGTTCCCCAACACCCCACTCAATGTCATCAGCCCAAGAATGAGAGGCTGGGGCCAAGTATCTGAACACTAAAATATCTCTCCCTGCAGAGCTCTTGGCAGAGGGACTGGCAGGAGCAAAACACAGCAACACGTTTCCCAGAACAGGCAGGAAACAGGCAATAGTAGCTTTAAAGCCTCAAGCTTACAGAAACCTGCATGTATTGCCAGGTGGGCAAGCAACACCAAAGGGCAGACAGGGATCCAAGATTTCTGGTCCTGATCTTTGTTTCTAAAGTCATCAAGGACAGTCATGTTTCATGAATGGCAACAAAACATTGTCTTGTTTTCAGAATTAGAGCTTCCCTATGGTAGAGTCTGGGTAGCAGTCAATATTACCACCTTGGCTCCTACAGAAGTGCCTAGCTTGTAACATCTCCCACCTGGACTGACCACTTCTGTTCTGCCAGGGTGGTCCTCTTTTAGTATGCATCTGATGAAACTGGAGAAAATTCCTTTCTCCCTAGATTATATAATTACTCTGTGAAAGTGAAGCAGCACTGGGTTTTTCTCCTACCCCAAACCCAGACAAATGGAAGAGTCCCTCCCAAGGGTCACAGACAAGCTTAATCTAGCTCCTCACATCCTCTCTCTCCACAATCACTGTAGCTCTGCAATAGCCATTTATCATTTCTTTAGGTTTCTCAGTATAGAGTTGCTCTTCCTTCTATGTAGAAATCTTGGCAGCAAAATCAGCCTTTGTGATCGTGCTCCTTACTGTAAGGCTTAGATACTGAATTCTCTTCCCTTTTTGCTGTCCCAGCTCTCCAGGCAGTGACAGTTCCTAGAGATCATTACAGACATTAGACAAATGGGTGAAATTTTCATGCAGAAATTTTTCTTTTCTAGCAGAAATTGAGCAGACTTCTACCCAAGTGGGCTGAATGTACTTCATTTCTTTTTAAAGACAAACATTTCAATATAGTCTTTGTGAAGTAGAGGGTAAGAAATCAATAGATAACATAAATAAGCCATAAAGACATGTTTTCCAGAAGCAAAGGAATGAAAGAAAGATGACAGGGAGAAGGTTATGAGGCTATCCCTGGACACAGTATTTATCAGTGTACCAGCACTCCTAAACAAGCACTGAAATTAGGGAAGCTGGGGACACATTATCACAGGATGCAGAGATTTAGCACATGGCTCAAAGCCTCAGCTTCTAGAATTATAGGAGTGCACTGAAATTTAAATATCTTACAAACAAATCAATAATCCATCCCTGATTGCTGGGAGAACACACATGAAAATATACAAGACACAAAACCAAAGCATGGAGCTCAGGAGGAAAAACTCAGGCATTTTATTTCCAAACAAGGCTTTCTAGCCACTAAGAGCATATCAGCATCACACATCTGGATTTTGTTCTGAGAACTGCAATATAATGCAATTAACATTAATTTGGAGAGCTGTAAGGAAGTGATTCACCATGATCATGCATAATAGATGCAGGCAGTCCAGTCACAAGTATGAGATAAATCGTAGCATATCTAAATTTAAGCAGGTTTCAAGGTTAGTTGACTTAAAGTTAGCAACAATGTGAAGCGTCAAAGGCATTTAAGTGTTCACTCAAGTTAACTGAATATGACAGAAGATCACCTGGATGAAATTACTTTGTAATCATGGACTGAAAACAGAAAGCAAGGGGAAAGGCCATGCAGGTAAAGGTGCTGCCAGGCTGTGGGATTCAGGTATATGCAGAAACTAGCAGATGTCAGTGAGGAGGATCAAGAAGACAAATTCATTTACTTAACATGAGCACCAGTTTTAGGGAAAACATCATCCCTTAGCTTTTTATCTTAATGTGTTTTTTTATGTATTAACAATTTCTCCAGAATTCCTTTGATCTAATGGACAGGTCTCAAGCACCTGATGTCTTTTGGCAAGTCTTTCAACACCAAGCAGAAAAAGAGAAGTATGCTCTGAAGTTGTTACAGACCCTTTCCCCTGGCAGCGTACACAAAACTTAGTGCAAAGGCACTAGTTGAAATCTTGGCCCATTATATTAGATGATGATAGTTTTTCTCTTTTGAATATGTACTCACATAAACTGTGTTTAGTCATGAAAATCTTTTCACCTACCCCCAATTTTCATGTTTTTATATGTTCTAAATTTGAAAAGATCACTTCCCTCAGTTACTAAACTATCTCCATCCATGTTTTTTTCAGACAATACAAGACATCTTATGTTCTCATCGCATGGATGGAATACCAACAGCACAACCCAAGAGTGTAAAAAGAGAGTTGCTTACAAATAAGTATGTGGCATCATCCCTGTAGAAGGACATAAACCAGTGTTCCCAAGAAAATGAAACTGGAATAGAGAATGATCCATATTCCAGGACCTGCTTTATTAAGTCTGGATTAAATTCAAAATTTATATCTAGGCCTGCTTTACAGGCCTAATAACCAAGGAAACCTCAAATCTGTTCAATAGGAAACTTAAATTGAATCACTTTTTTTCAATAAAAAAAAACAGTGAACACAACAACAACAAAATATAATTATATTTTAGCTCTAGCACCTATAGAAATACCTGACTTCAAAAATGTAACTGTAATAATATCCATGTCTTTCTAATTGTTCTGCTATGAAACTTCTAGCCTTCATGATTTCCCAAGTTTAGAAAGAGCCACATTTGTGCTCTGTTCTTTTTGAAAAGGTATGGAGTGCCAATTCTCCAATAAGACGTGAGGGGTTAATCTCTTAACTACAGCAGCCAATGAGAAACCAAATGCTGAAATTAGATAGCTGTATGTATGAATGAAAGGGAAAAAAAGCAAGCAAACAAGTTATATTCAATAGATTCATATAAAGACTTTCAGAAACAGTCAACATTTCTAAATCCTGATCTTAGAGTACTGCATCCAGGTCTGGGCTCCCCAGTTCAAGGAGAGGACCACAGATGCTTAGGGTGCCTGGAACATCATCTACCTTATGAGAGAAAAGGTTGAGAGACCTGGGGCTGTTCAGCTTGGAGAAGACTGAGGGTAGAATTTTATCGACACTTATAAATATATAAGGGGTGAGTGGCACGTGGATGGGGCCAGGCTTTTGTCAGTGGTGCTCAGCAACAGGATAGTGGGCAATGGGCACAAACTGGCACACAGGAAGTTCCATATAAACATGAGGAAAAACTTCTTGCTGTGAGGGTGACAGAGCACTGAAACAGACTGCCTAGTGAGGCTGTGGATTCTCCTTCTCTGGAGATACTCAGAACCCACCTGGACTCCCTTCTGTGTAACCTTCAGGGAGCAGATCTCAACTGTTCATTGCGAGGTTTTTGACTGCAACACACACATGCTTCAGGATCTTCTGAGCCTTTAGAGGAAACATTCTGAAAACCATCATTACATAAAAATTTTAAACAGCAGATCCAGGTTCATTTTGGAAATAACAAAAAAGGATCCATTTCTTATATTGGTTTGACAATAAAGAAATCATTTTCCAAATGGCATCTGAATGTATGCCTGTTGTTATAAGTAGAGTTATTTGGTACAAACTGGATAGTTCAACTGCCAGCTAAATGACCTGCACAGAGAGCTGCTTCTAGATGTAGAATTCACAAAGGGAAATAGTATGGACAACTTTTGATACCTCTGAATATGTGATGGTACTGCCCTAAAGCTCTAGAGACAAAGCCTCAACCTGGGTAGTGTCAGCTCCAAAATCAATCAATCAATAAATAAATAAATAAAGAGACTGTGAGGACTTTTTGCTTTGTTCTCACAACCTAGTATCCATATTAATTTTTTCCAATTTAAAAGAACAAGTCATAAAATAAAGACAAGGTTGTGAAATACAATGCTTTCTGTTTGAAATATCCTAATAATACATGTGTAAGGAGTTCCCCCTTCCAACCTATGTTCTTGTTCTTTAAATTCAGTATGAAATCTTCAAAAGCTTGAAAAAGTCTGATATCTTTTGTTCTATTCTTAATCCATAAAGTGCATTTTTCCTGTCTTATTCATTCTGCTCCTGACTTGTTCTTCCATTAGAATTGATAGCATTTCATTGTCTTTCCCAAATATGTGTTACTTCATAAAGCAGAATATTTAGCCATTCATAAGGGCAGAATTAGAAAAAAATATATCAAAAATGCCTTTAAATCCAAACCCCACTGAGTCATATTTGAACAATAAAACACTGTAAGAAGGTAATTCTCTTTTCTTGACATCGTAGATTTCCATGTTATCCTATAAAATATGTCTACAACAGAACTACTGTGGTGAGCAAGTAAACAACTTTGATGATGGAAATCGGGTGGAATTATTTAGACATGTGAAGGTGTGTCTTATCAGAACAGCACAGACAGATGCAGCCACACCAGCTAGAAGGAGATCAGTGATATAAGATGTAAAACATCTTGAGGGCCCCTTACAAGACAGAAGTCAATAATGCTCTATGCCTCCCTTACCTAGCTAGGATCTACACTCTTAATTATTCACCAGGTGAGGTGTGGCCAGACAGACGTGCATACTCAGCCCAGATGCAACCAGGGCAGCCACTGTATTTCAGTAACTGAGGTAGCTCCAGCTCTCTCACATGTAAGAACTGTCAGCAGAAATGTAGAAGGGTGTATACTGCCAAAAACAAGGGTTCAAGCATTTATGTAAGTAATGGGAACTAGAAAGTGTTGGGCAGGCATAAATAATTTAACTAGAGTTTTGGGTGTAATAGTTGTGCAAAGAGTGCACCAGTAGCATATCTAGTGAAAAGTTTATTGAGGGGAATATCACTGTTAAGTGAATGGTATGATAAAAACAAAAAAAAAGTCATAAAAAGGACACTAGAAATGTAAATGCTATTTAATTTAAACCAAGCCTGGGGAGTGTTCTGTGCTCCATTAAGAATTAGCTACACAGACTCCCTTCTACCAAACAACCAGCTTAACAGGAATGAGCCTGTGCGTAAATCCAGTCTCTGAAGAATGGTTTTATACCAGAAACAATAGATACATTTTCACTTTCCATCTTTTTAAAGAATAAACCAGATAACAAGCATACTGAAAAACATTTCCAAGTTGGGCAACACTCAACTCCAAGCATCCCTTTGAATGATACAATGTCCTCCGCTAGGGTCACTTTTGCACAGAGATCTCTGATCAACGTTTCAGACACAGCTGTCCATCCTGAGTTCACTAAAATGACATCCTTTAGCTCTACGGATGCAATTTAAAACTTAACTGAGGTCTGAAGATAACCTTTCATCTTTAATGATGCATTATAATCTTTCTGCATAATAATTCATAAGCCTTGCTGAGGTAATGGTGTTTACCTAAATCCATAAGTTTGAGGTATTGAAGTGCTGCAGTTGAGAGACTGGTGACCAAGTCTCTGTTCAAGCACAATCATTTTCATTTGACTTATTGATTTTTCTCTCTCCACACTTCCTCCCCTGTCATTTAAAGCCAAGGAAAGAAGAAAAATAAAAGCTATTTCTTCCATCTTTCTGCTCTCTACTTGCTTTACTCCCCTCTTTCTTCCTTCAGAAAAAGTCTCCTATGAAAGTCACATCAGCTCAATGTGGCAGAAAACGGCAACTTCAGGCAGATTCTAATAGCAGGGAGTCTGTGATTAAAAGGGTCATACTGTTACTGAGAATTCGCCATACTGATTACATACATCTTTGCATACTGATAATTAAGACACTGATACAGATTTCATGAAAACATTTGTAGCACCTGGCAACTGGTGGTCAACAATGCAGGAGGAATTGTTGTGACAGAGCTGAGAGAAAAGAGGCTGGAACCCAGAGGGGCACTGGGAAATGGGGTGGCCTATATCCTCATATGACTCACTGATATCGGATGCCACCTCTAGCTGTCATCTTTTCAAGGGTGGGGGGGAGGGGAAGAAGAAAAGAAAAGAATATTTACTATTTCCTAAGAAGAAAACTTAGGATCACTCAAATGCTTAGAAACTCAGAGGAAGATTTGAGAGTTATTAGTTTTTACTTTTAGTTTCCCACTTTTATACATCTAGCATTTTCTATGTGCTCAGTGTTGAAAATTGAATATATTTCACCTTTTTCTCCTTCATGTTTAGATAGGCAGTAGTTATCTAGAAACACACTATCCAGACCAGTTATTTTCTGGTAGAGCAGTAGATTACAGAATGTTACAGTGAGCATAGAAAGAGTGTATGAGGGTCTCATCACAAGAAACCAAAATAATATGGCATGTACAAGCAGGAATAAGCAACAAGGACCTTTGTTATAGTTTTGTGCCATCAGAGATGAGATTAAAAAATTACAGTGACAGTGGGAAGAGAGAGGAGAAAGAGTTTTGAGGTAATCTCTCCTGTAAAATGACATTCAGTTTAAAACATGAACTCAATAATTTCCTTTTCCATTTCCAGGGAGACAAAGGGTAGTCAGAGGACCCCCACACTGGTGGGCAGGGAGGCACAGTGGGTTTTGTGTCTACACCATCTGTGCCTACATTCTCTCTGTGTTTAATGCAAAGAGATCGACGCTTGCAGGCTAGGGTTCCCTGGTGGCATTTCAGATGCTCAGTGGTACTGGGTGCATTCACAGCAGAGGCCTGCTTTGCCTTCCTGGCTTTAAAGGGAGCTGCAGCAGTTAAGGGGGTGCCTAATATAGCTGAGGTCCCACACATGGCCTGGGAAGGTTCCTAGAGTCTGGAATCTAGTCAGACAGCAGAACAGTGGTGGTGTTTTCCAAACTCTGTGTTGGTAGGAAAGGGAATCCAACCACATCTGAAAAACTGTGTTTCCCAATACATGAGTCATTTCATCAAAACATTGTTCCATTCACAGAAAATTACTAACCTGATTCAAATTGTTTCTGGAACCATGATGGATTTTTTAGGATGCACTAGCATCCTAAAAGAGTTATTGATATAGTTGAGGATCAATAATCACCCTCAGGATTTCCTTTGTCCACAAGATGCTATGAGTTCTGGGAAGCTGCACTATAAAAAAGTTCAGTTATTTAGATTCTTAGGACACGTTTACCAGCTCTGACCTTAACTGACAGAGATCACTTCACTTCACTGGAAAAGGTACTCCATATCTTCAAGCATTTGTTCTTTAAATAGATGAATATTGCATTTTTTTTTCCAATTTTTTCCAAAAGAATATACAAAGTTAGGACTGGGAGATTTAAAAATAAATAAATA
>VXAB01007692.1:8520-66013 GCA_013399175.1 Odontophorus gujanensis | reverse complement strand
AAGGAAGGAAGAAATTGGTGTGTTTAGAAATGTAGAGATCCTGACTACAACTGCAATGTCAAATGTTGAAATCACACCCGACTATCTACCTCTACCTCTATTATCCATAGTTACTAAGCTCTGCTAGGATCTCAGTACTCATAATAATCAGTTAAGATGAGAAGAAATGGAGGGTGTCCAAAGGATGTGCTACAGCATAATTTAAAAGAAATTCTGATACATATAAATAGCATTGGGCTTTCCCAGAAATGCAGTCACGATTTCTTTTTATAAATAGAAGTGTATTCATCGTTACCCTTCCTACATGTTCATTTTTGGAGAAAATTGATAGTGCATTTCTGATTCCACAGATTTCCATCTGTGCAGCAGAACTTCAGTCTCCAACAAGAGGAGCCTGGGAAAGAATTGCTTGCCAAGAATATTCAGATTTTTCATCATTAATCATAGCTACTAATAATATCAATATTTTAATTAAGTAGCATTAGAAGTATTGAGTCTTGTTCTGGATTTGTATAAATTTTTAAGAATAGGAAATCACAAGAGAGATTTTTATCCTTCACAGTGAGGGTGACATAGCACTTGAACAGGGTGCCCAGAGAGGTTGTGGAGTATCCTTTGGAGACATCCAAGATGTACCTGGATACCTACCTGTGCTGCCTGGTCTAGGGAGCCTGTTTTGTTAGGGGGGTTGGACTAGATGATCTCTAAAGGTCCCTTCCAACACCTACAGTTCTGTAATTCTGTGTTCGTTCATTTGCCCATGATCGAGATGTACCTGTTTAGATCCAACAGCTGCAAAAAAGGATCCTTAACCAAGGAAAACTTGCTTCCAATTTGGTTTGGCAAGTGCAAATGAACAACGTTTCAAAACACCATTAAGGTCAATATTAGGAAAAATTAAAGGAGAGAACTAGGGGTAGAGAGGAAGTTATAGGCAAGTTTTCATTGCAAATTTGTATTTGTTATAAGAAGCTTCATGTATTGGAACAGACACATGACTTAAAAAAACTGATGAATGTTATTTCCTTATTAAGTAGAATAAATAATAATTAATATTAATAAATAATAATAAATATTATATAAATAATAATAATAGTATAATTTCTCAACTGATAACTTGTTCAGTGATTTTGTTTGTTTTTAAATGAATCACAGTAAATATCAGCCTTAAAAGTGTTTGGGTTTGAGTTCTGTTTAGAATAGATTTCAGTCAAATAATGGACTTTCAAAAGAATAAGTGATTTTGATAAAAAAGATATATGTTGTATTCTTATTTCAGTTATTAGCATTATTAGTATTCTCCTTATGAAATACATCCAAACTTGCTTCATTTTGATATTTAATTCTCCTGCTGAGGATTCTCTCACAAGGGGATGTGATTGTGACTGTTCACACTGGCCTGGATGCTTCTTAAAGGCTCTCTTTTTTCCTTCAATTTTACATTCAGAACAATTATAACAGGATTTTATAGAAATCTGCTTCTGTTCCTAGTTCTTCTGCTGTCTCTCTGACAGATTAATTGCTTCTTACCTACATAACATTTAAGGAGTAGAAACAAGTGCAGTTTGCCAGTAGAAAATTTTCTATATAAGCTATCACCATGATGCAGTAGTGTGCATTTTAACTCCTGTATTTCATGGGTATTGAACTCCCTACAGAATAACTCTCCTGCATTATTACTGTTCAGCAGCGATGATGGTGTGCTTTGTTTGATTATTCCAATTTATTTCTAGGTCCTCCTGGTCCTCCAGGGGTTGTAATAGTAGAGGAAATTACAGACACCACAGCAACACTCTCCTGGAGTCCTGGGGCAGACAATCACAGCCCGATCTCCCTCTACAACCTGCAAGCACGCAGTCCATTTTCTCTTGGCTGGCAGACAGTAAAAACAGGTGAGAAGAACTTCAAAATACCACAAGCAGGCTCTTCAGAACTACTGCTCCATGACAATAATAACCAGCAGCAACTGCAGACACTCTTGAAATAACAATGATAAATTAAAAGCACTGTTGTTTTTTTTTTTCATTTTGTTTTTAATTATAATTATTGCTTTCACGGAGACTCCTGCACGATGCAGCTGTGAATAAGCAAAAATCCCTCCCTTCTACATTTTAATCTTTACCTTTTCAGGAGCACCACACTGTCAAAAAAACTCTGATTTCTAGCATATTAGATCCTTAGTATCTGTCATATCTAATTGTCATACGCATTAGCCATTGAAACATTGCATGAGAGCTTCAGCTTTCTGAGTGACCTGTACATTTCTTCACTGTCTGTAGTTCCTGATGTGATAAGTGGAGACATGGAGTCTGCTATGGCTGTTGAACTGAACCCTTGGGTGGAGTATGAGTTTAGAGTTGTAGCAACCAACAAAATTGGGACTGGAGATCCAAGTGCACCATCTCGCATGGTCAGAACCAATGAAGCAGGTAAGAGATAAAAAGGTTAATTTTCCAGGACTACCAGGAAAAAGAACTGTTTTAATATACTAGTAGTATAATATACTGCAGTACTGATATTACTAGTCCCTTTTCAATATAGTATATTATTTTGGCTCACTTATTGGCTGCCTCCTACCCAGCAAATGTGGCCATGAATTCCACTAGACAGAAAGCTCTTACCAAAAATAACGTGACTATTCAGGTGGAGTACTTGCCCCAAAATATTATTGTTCAGGTCTCAGGATGCAGGGAGTGCCTGTGCCTGTTGCTAATGGCAAGGGAAGTGGGGATACCACCTGCACGAGGTGTAAGCAGGTGGATGATCTGCTCAAGATCGCACAATTCAAGGAGGAAGCAGAGTGGATAAGGAACTTCAGGGACTATGAGTGAGGGGGGAGACTGGTGGAGTGACTCACTGCCATACCTGTGAGAAAGGTACAGGAGTGGTACCCCAAATATTGTGGACCCCATACTTTTCCAACATCTGCCAAAAGGGAGGAGACCTAAGAAAGGGGGAGGTGTGGAAACAGGTCCCAGTTTGTCGTCACAGATATCCTCACTTTATCTACCTAGCTTCCCCAGGAATCTGTCCATTGTATGTTTGAGACTCTGGAACTTAAGGGCAGGGAAGTGAGGATGCGGTAGAAGATCCACACAGGAGATTGTCTAGGGTGAGGTGGTCTACTCCACACCTCAAGACTGCCTTTGACAAGAAAAAAATAACGGTAGTTATTGTAAACTCCCTTCTGAGGGTAATGTAGGGCCTGATATGCTAACTGATCAGACCCTACCTGTAGAGAAGTGTGCTGCCTCCCTGGGGCCCAGTCAGGGATCTTACAAAAAAAAACATCGTAGTCTAGTTCACCCCTCTGATTACTTAACTGATAGTTCAAGCTGGAAGTGGTATAGTTGCTGAGAGAAGCATCAAGTCTATCAAAAGGGAGTTCAGGGCATTGTGGTGGTTAGTTGATGAAGCAGGAGTACAAGTGGTGTTTTCTTCTATCCCATTAGTGGTAGTGAGGGATACTGGGAGGACTAGGAAAATCCATCTCATAAATACGTGGTAGAGAGGCTAGTGTAATTGCAGGAATTTTGTGGCTTTTTTTTCAACCACTGACTGGTTTACTTGGCTCCTGGCCTGATAGCTGCAGATGGGCCTCACCTGTCTCAAAGGCAGAAATGGATCCTAGCCCAGCAGCTGGTGGGGCTGGTTGACAGGGCTTTAAACTAGATACGAAGGGTGAAAAAAAGCTTGCTAGAGATGAATGTAGGGAAACAATTATGTGCTTGAGGGTGAGGTGAATGTCTCAGCTAAGTGCATCTACACCAGTGCATGCAGCATGAGCAACAAGCAGGGGGAGCTGGAAGCTATCATGTGGCAGGCAAGACATGACTTAACTGTCATTACTGAAATATGGTGGGATCACTCCCACAACTGGAGTGCTGCAGTGCATGACTATAAGCTCTTCAGAAGGGATAGGCAAGGAAGGAGGGGCAGAGGCATGGCTCTCTGTATCAGAATGTGTTTTGTTGCTGTTGAGCTCAGGGCTGGGTATGATAAGGTTGTGTTTCTGTGAGAAGGGTCTCTATGGGTAAGGTTCTTCACATCTGTCTTTAAAATTCAGACAAGTTATCCTCAGAGTACTGTATCTATGATCTGGAATAAAGGTCCCATGATTCAAGTGGAAACAGTTAGAGACCTTCTGCTCCTCCTGGCCTGCCAAAAGTCCATGGGGTCAGATGAGATCCACCTGAGGGTGCCTCAGGAGCTGGCAGAGGTGATTGCCAAACTGCTTTCTACCATCAATGGTCCTGATCATGGTTATGAAGCAGATCATCCTGAGTGACATTAAGGGACATCTTCATGGATTCATGGCAGGCAGATCCTGCTTAACTAGTCTGACCTCTCTATATAATCGAGTGGCCCATCTGGTGGATGAAGGAAAGGCTGCCAATGCAGTCTTTCAGCAAAGACTTTAACACCATCTCCCAGAATTCTCCTGGGGAAGCTGACAGCCCACGGCTTGGACAGGTACACTCTTCGCTGGGTACTGTCTGGAGGGCTGAGCCCAGAGGGTGGTGGTGAATGGAATGAAATCCAGCTGGCAACTGATCACAAGTGGTGCTCCCCAGGGGCTGGTACTGAGACCTGTCCTCTCCAATATCTTTATTGCTGACCTAGATGAGGGCATTGAGTGCACCCTCAGTAAGTTTGCAGATGACACCAGATTGGCTGGAAGTGTCGACCTGACAATCATGAGTGCTGTTCCCTCAGGGTCAGTACTAGAACCTGTTCTATTTAATATCTTTAATGATATCTTTAAAGAAATTTATTATCAGTATCGCCTATGTGCTGGGAAAGATCATGGAGCAGATCCTCTTAGAAGCTTTTCCAACCTTGGTGATTCTGTGATTCTGTGATTCTATGATTCTACCTGACACTTTATCCTTCTCTTTTAAGCCTTTGCTGCCTACCTTCTGACATACTTCCTCTGATCATCAATTGCAGGATCTTTTTCAGTCCCTTCATACAGCTGCTCTCAAGCAGCCTCTTCTCTACTACCTCTCATAGCTTCTCTCTTTGAAGATACATTGAAACCTTTTTTCAGCCAAGTAGGGAAGCCATGGGAAGCTGCTTAATTTGAAATATTTTGTACTACTTTGTCATACATATGCTACCACGGATTGTTAGTAAACTTGAAGAAATCTCATTAAATTTCTGTCTGAGATGGTAGATGAGAGCCTGGGAAAAAGTATCCTGTTTGAGTCTCTTGAAAATTGCAATGGTCTCTGAAAGTCTGGAATCACTGACAGCAAATGAAGCAGAATGAACAAGTGGTTTCTGAAGTACTGGGAAACTGAGAAAAATCACTAGGTTGATAAAGAGATACACATTCCGAAATGCTGAAAGAGATGGAGGCAGGATTTGAACAAAGCCTCAGAACACTTCTCCATCCCTGGTCACTTTCACAATATTCTTCATTGCTAGTTGTACGCCTCTGGGTTATTTAGGAGGACTTTTAAGAAGTTTGATTTTGCTTTGATTCTTTTTCAGCTGAATAATTTGTCAGTAGTTTATTAATCATACATAAAAGATGACTGCCAAATTCAAAGATTCCATCTTTATTGGAAGTATAAGCAATTTTATAGTTACAAAATTCTATAAATGAATAAGGCAATTGTGTTGTACTTTCTTCTGTCTTCTCATTCAGAGAGTTACAAAAATTAAAAGTAGCAATGACAAAATGTGTCCAACTCTCTTAGTCCAAAATTTTTAAAATAGGTTAATCTTGTTACCTCAGCTGCATAGTTCACAGATCTTTGTATAACCACCCATAAACAGTCACAACGGAGTATTCACTCATATCTTAGTGAGAACCACAGAAACAACTAAGTTCAGAAAGAATTTTAGGAAGTCTTTAATCCAGACTCCTCTTCAAATCTGAAAAAGACTGGTTTCAGAACATTTGCTCAGAACTGTGTCCAATTAAGTCTTTGAAACTTCGAAGAATGGAGACTGCTTATGCTCTCTGGACAACCTGTGCCTCATTAATCTCACTGGGAATTTTTCTTTTTCACCTCTCCCCCCCTTTTTCCTCAAGTTTTTACATTGTGAAAATTAATATCTTTACAAGATGTACCTTTATAGCATAAGCTTCAAATACCGTATGATTTGTTAGGAGAAAATGAAGGAAAAAAAAAAAAGAAATTATTATTAATAATAATAATAATAAAAAAGACAAACTACTTTCATGTCGAATGAGTTTCCAAAAATAAAAAAATAAAAAAATTCCTGATTTTGAACCATATGCAGCAGTGGCAGTGAAAATTCTGTTGGACTCAAACCTTCAAGCTACTCTGTTTATTCAGGTAGTACATATCAGAGAGGATACAGCCACTCTGGAAAAGGCTTATCCTGCACTAGGTTGCACGGCTGGTTTTGTTCTTCCAAATTTATGAATATTTCCCTGATTTTTAAAGGATAGTTCAGGGTTTCAGTCCAGTAGGTGTATATAAAATGCGAGTGAATGTTTTTTTCACAAACAAGTTAGAAAATGACTGATTTTTATTCAGCTACCATGTTTTTAGGTTCCTTGTTCTTCTTTCCCTGTTTTTACCAAAGTCTGCATTTGCTAAAACATATTTCAGCAACTCTAGTGAAGGTCTTCATGCACATCCATTTTCAATACTCCTTTGGACAATAATTACAGCTTTCCATCTATGAAAATTTATTAATAAATCATGCTCATGGTCAGGAAAAAATTGGGGAACAGATAAACATGTATTGTGCAGTGTATTTTTTGCCCAGTGATTAATACTCTTTTCAGGGTAGTGCTCCGCTATTGCTGCCATCTGGAGAATAACAAAAGTAGCAATAATTTATATTCAAGTACACAGGACACCTGACAAACAGACCTATGACTGATAATAATTCAGGTCTTCTCAAATGAAAGGTCAGTAACACATTACTTCAGATAGGAAAAGGCCACACTCAATGTTTATCTGCGCTTTTTTGCTTTCCAGTTAGAAAGACTTTTTTTTATTACCAGAGTTACAGCTGCACAAGTGTCACATTAGNTTCTTTTTCAGCTGAATAATTTGTCAGTAGTTTATTAATCATACATAAAAGATGACTGCCAAATTCAAAGATTCCATCTTTATTGGAAGTATAAGCAATTTTATAGTTACAAAATTCTATAAATGAATAAGGCAATTGTGTTGTACTTTCTTCTGTCTTCTCATTCAGAGAGTTACAAAAATTAAAAGTAACAATGACAAAATGTGTCCAACTCTCTTAGTCCAAAATTTTTAAAATAGGTTAATCTTGTTACCTCAGCTGCATAGTTCACAGATCTTTGTATAACCACCCATAAACAGTCACAACGGAGTATTCACTCATATCTTAGTGAGAACCACAGAAACAACTAAGTTCAGAAAGAATTTTAGGAAGTCTTTAATCCAGACTCCTCTTCAAATCTGAAAAAGACTGGTTTCAGAACATTTGCTCAGAACTGTGTCCAATTAAGTCTTTGAAACTTCGAAGAATGGAGACTGCTTATGCTCTCTGGACAACCTGTGCCTCATTAATCTCACTGGGAATTTTTCTTTTTCACCTCTCCCCCCCTTTTTCCTCAAGTTTTTACATTGTGAAAATTAATATCTTTACAAGATGTACCTTTATAGCATAAGCTTCAAATACCGTATGATTTGTTAGGAGAAAATGAAGGAAAAAAAAAAAAGAAATTATTATTAATAATAATAANTATGAAAATTTATTAATAAATCATGCTCATGGTCAGGAAAAAATTGGGGAACAGATAAACATGTATTGTGCAGTGTATTTTTTGCCCAGTGATTAATACTCTTTTCAGGGTAGTGCTCCGCTATTGCTGCCATCTGGAGAATAACAAAAGTAGCAATAATTTATATTCAAGTACACAGGACACCTGACAAACAGACCTATGACTGATAATAATTCAGGTCTTCTCAAATGAAAGGTCAGTAACACATTACTTCAGATAGGAAAAGGCCACACTCAATGTTTATCTGCGCTTTTTTGCTTTCCAGTTAGAAAGACTTTTTTTTATTACCAGAGTTACAGCTGCACAAGTGTCACATTAGAAGGAAGAATTTTGTAATGTGACATTGAATTCCAGACAGATGCCAGTAAAACAACTTAAAAACCGTCAGAGAAATTGAAGTTCAGGTTCTTTGGTGTGTCTGTTCAGCATTGTGTCATACAACAGAAGTTAGTTGTCATCACCTCAATCTCAGAAGACCTTTATTTAATGAAACCCTTTAATTTTCATTTACATGTCACTTATGAGCTGTTTTTGTTTTGTTTTCTTGTTAGTTTTTTTTTTTGTTGATGGTGGTGCTTTTTTTGGGGGTGGGGAGAGGGCGAGGGAGGAGGTTGGTTGGTTGTTTGTTTGCTTGTTTTGGGGTGTTTTTCTGTTGTTTTTTCTTTGTTCACTTTATTTTTTTAATACACATATATATATTAAGATGGTTTCTCACTTTTATTCCACAGAGGTAGTGAGAAGACACTGTTCATAACTAATTAGATATAATTTCCCAATTTGTTGGAAACTATAAAGAGTTGCAAAGTAATAACAATGACATAATAGACAGTGCTTTAAACCAAGAGCAAGGAATACAACAGCAAACAAAACCATGAAAAAAAAAATCTGTCTGTTGTGCATGTCATTCTTCACCAAATGGCATACTGTTTATAAATCTTAATGGCATTCTTGAAACGCCAGAGGCTTCATGATTTTGCTTCAATCAGGAACCTGCTTTTTTCTGGTTTCTAGCTATTCCTGAAGTCTAAGAGATGCCTTGGACCTTAAATCTTGTCTGTCTCTGTTCTCTGAGAGAATTCTCTGAGACAGTTCTGTCAATATGAACTGTCATCTTTGTGGTTGTTTTCAAATACTAAAGTCAAAGAGGCAGGAAAGTTTATGTCAGTTTTCATTGGATTTCATATATGGTTTTCCAAATTAGGATGTTAATATCTTTGTGTACTACTCAATTATGTATTCTTTTTCAGAATATCTCTATTCCTCAGCATTTTATCTGAAAGCTTCAAAGTAAAACTTTTACTAACATGGGCTTCAGTTCCAACATCACAGATCTGAAACTTTAATACAGTACATGTGTAAGTACATCATCCTTTAGAAGGAATATGGTATCAACCTTCATCTCATGACCTAGCAGACTAACCTGGCCCTTTGCAGTGATGTTAGATGTGCTCTACAAGTAAAAAAGGCAGGATACACTGGAAAGCCTCCAGAAATATCAGTCTCTCAGCAGGGAAGACGAGTGTGGCTCATGCTCAGAAGAGAGCTGTGGTCCACAGAGGTGAATGGTAGCTGCATAGACAACCCACAGAGGTAGCAAATGTGTGAGTCTGCTGCCATTATTTTATACTTAAATGGAAATTGACATCTTTAATTTAATGTCATTTGCTAATTTGGCTGGAGACTACAATATTTTTCTCTCCCCACACCTCACTTACTTTATTACTTCTTCCCCAAGGCAGTAACAATATTTTATACCAGCCCATTATCTAAAAATACCCATGGAAGCAATTCTTGGGATAGTGCTAGGAAATCATCAGAATAATAAACAGGTTTTCACTTGCTTTAATATTTTAATTAAACCCTAATCTTGTTACTTAGTTCACATTTAGTTAACATGATTGCTTTTCATATCTACTTTCATTGGAAGGGATAATACCGCAATTTTATGGCACATCTAACGTATAGCCAGCTGCTGCGTTTCTGTCACTTGTAGCCTTGATACATATTTTACAGGTCCACAAGGTGAAAAGAGCCAGTAACATGAATTTAGACATGTCTGGCATTCCACTACGGCAGTCAGGCATTTGAAGCCTGGGGGCAAAGCATCAATTACATTATCTATTCATGGGGAAACATGGAGAGAGGGAAATTGAGTAGAATCAAAGTTTAACCTGCTAATCAGACATGAAGACTTGATTTTATGAGGTAACAATATAATGCACTCAATTAGTACCAGATTGTGCAGAGGATTTATTTTTAATAAGTCCTTATATTTATTTCATTAAGTCACACTGATTCTCAGCTAATATTTCTTCATATTGTAACAAGGAGAACTTTTCCTGATAAGGTGTTTTAGACAGGGATTTGTTTTAGGGAATTTTTCTTGCTGCTGGTAGTTGGGTTTTGGACCTATTTTTTAGAGACCTGTGCAAAATAAATTTCCACTTTTACCAAAAGGATAATTATTTTTGCTCTGTTTGTAACATTAGGACATTATTTCATGGTCAACTGAAGTAGTTTCAGGGCTCCCCAGGAAAAAAAAATGAAGAAAATAAAGTAGAGAGTAATTGTTCACTGCATGTTTATATTTGAAACCAACAGATTACTCACATGTAATATTGAAGACCCACATTAATCTACAACCTATTGATAAAGAGTCCAAACAGAAGTGTTGTTAGAAAAATATACCAGGAAAACTGGTATATATGACACAGTATTTGAGATTTCATATCTGTGGGTGGTAATCTGGAGTGAAACCTGCAGTCATGGGTGACTATATTAAACTAATTAAATCCTGACTCCTCTTAAATTACAAGTATTAAAAATACAGAGGAAATTGTTAACAGAAAAAATGCAGATCTTGAGACCAATTGGGATGTTTTCCAATAACAAAATGCAGTTTGTCATCTGCTACAGAGATGGTGGCTCATTTTACATCTCACTCCTGACCAGATGAGATAAGAAATGTTTTCCTGGTTGTATGAGAACTTGAGGGTTGGTCTTTCACACATGGAAGGAGTTTTCATTTGACATCTCTCTGTTTCTCTGTTTCCCAGGTGTGCACTGAAGGATACATGCATATATATGCCTAGAAAGGAAAACAACTGAAAAGAAAACTGTGTTATTGCTTTGGTCTTCACATTAGAAAGCTCTGTCAAGCTGGCAATAAACCTTTTTACCCTCTCCCCCTCCCCCTCCCCCCCTCCATACCTTTTCCACAGCTAATATTTGTTTTTCAAACTGTATCAGTATGTTAAAAGATATGAATAGATTTTACATTTAAAAAAAAAAAAGTTGACTTACTCCAAAAGATTTTTCTGTTTAAGAGTATAAGAGGAGAAAATCAATACTAGGTGATCAACACAGGGACTAATGAGGAAGCTTTAAACTAACTGGAGACATATAATCAAGTAAAGCATAGTCACATTTGGTGGCTTTGAGTAACAAGGAGTGATTTGTTTCCCCTTAGGTGACATTCTTTTATCTTATTAAATGAGATGTATCAGCACAGCAAAGAACTGCTTGTTACTAGTTGTGGGTGTATTTATTCAGAAGACACAGTGCTAAATTTCTCAGTTTTGTGACAGGCATTAACAACAAAAGTGTAATGTTATTGTCCTGCAGGTGTATGGACCCTGTGTATAGGAGCCAAATCCAGAAATCACATCTTCTTTCTGGTGGTTTCTTCATGTGTGTCACTGCCAAGAATTAACAGTGTAAAGATTTGGAAGTCACTAGTTGCATGGCAGTAAACAGGTTCTGAGTGAGAAAATTCAGATATAAAACTGATATAAAAGTAATTTGGCTGAAAGGGTTGATGATAGACATCCTCAAGGTCTGGAATAAATGGTTTCTTTCAATACTTTTCTTCACTGATTTCAAAATGTTCTCCTCTAATTGTAAATAATCTGCTTTGGTGCAGTGCAGAGGAAATTTATTCCTTTGACACATTTATTCTTCTAATGGTTATTTATTTGAGAGTTTTGCTGCCCAAATGTACATTTTATTTTGGTGCAAAGGAAATCCGTCGTTTTGACAGTTTTATTCTTTTAATATTTATTCATTTAAATAGGGCTTCCATCTGAAATGCCTTTAACGGGAAAACTCTAGAAAGAGGAAAATAGTTGTTACATAATACCAGCATGTTAGATGCTTAAAAGGAATACAGCATTTTCTCTTACTAATAATATGTCATCTACATAAACATCATATTCATCATTATAACAACCAATAAAAATAACTTAGAAAGGCAAGAGAAAATGGGTGCTAAACATGGTTTAATATTTTTCATTAGAGATGGTATAGATTCCATTTAATTGACGGATTATTGTTCTACATCTTTTCTATGGAATGATCATCCCAATAAAGCATAGTTTTTATTCTTTATTATTCAAATTATTATCATTTTGCCAGAGGGAAATTCCTCACAATTCAATACTTTATAATACTATTTCTAAAGGGAAAATTTTATTAAGATACATAAAGATTAATTTTTAGTTTAACCTTGTTCATGTCTCTGTTCAGTATAATGAGATAAATCCTTACCATTGCTTAGACAGCTATCTTAGGAAGGATGGATCACCTCAAAGCTCTGCATTCACTGGAGGTGGCCCCTGGACTTCTTGCTCAGGCTGGGGCAAAAAAATAATATTAGAAATGTACGTGTAAACAGTTTCTCCCTTCTACCACATTTTCAGCAGTGTGTATCAGAAGCAATTCATAAACTTTGCATTATTGCATTATTTACGAGAAAAAAGAAAAAGAAAAAAAAATAAAAGAAAAAGAAAGAAACAGAACTGAACTTATGTTTCTTAAAGGGGAGATCATAGTTAAAAAAAAATTCAGTTTAATTCTGAAGTTTTGTGTGATCTAGTAACAACTGCTTTCATTGAACTTGTTCAACATGGGAAATACAGAGAGTGGTGTACCTTCATTTAAATCTATTTTTCTTTGTATAGTTCAAAGGTACTTTTTTACTCAGTAAATAAGCTCAATAGTGCACAATAAAGCCTTAACAGTTCTACCCATGATCTATACACTGCCGTAAGGAAGAAAATAGGAAGGTTATATCTTATGTCGTACTTAATTAAAAAGAGAATGCAAGCACTACATGTTCACAATAAATAAACTCAGGAAATTTGTCACTTTTGGAGCTTCATCAGATATACTAAATAAGAGAAAAAATATATAATTCCAATAGAATAACTAAAATTTCTGAAGATTTATGGACTCTGGTAACCTATAGCTGGCCTTAATTTTTAAAGAACTATGAACTGTATCGTTTCCAGTATTTGGAAAGAAAGGATAAGGGCTGTTTAAGGAAGCTGACTAAAATAATTGAACATTCACTCCTTGACAAGGCATAATAATATACATTTTAAAGAACCAAAATATTCCAAATCACTAAAGACCTGGAACGTAACAAACATATCTTAATTCCTAAAATTTTAACTGAGTTCTGAAATATTTGAGTTTTGAAAACTTTTTTAAAAAAGTACAAATGTTAATAAGATAAATTTTATTTTATCTCTCAGACTATATACAAACACTGAATTTTTTACTAACCTGCAGAAGAAACAGCGCTTAAGTAACTTTTTATTTCAGTATAAATTTCTTCTGCATTTACGTTTTGTTCGAGTTTATAATCACTCAATCGATTGTGGAATTCCACGAAATGCAATGAGTAAAATTACTTTACCACAGAGTTTATATTTTTCTGTTCTGATTTAACAGCCTCATGTCTTCTGCAGCAATTTATTGCTATAGGGAAAACTTCAATAATTTGGACATTCTGATTTTTTTCTTTTTTGCTCACAGTTCCAAAGACACCTCCAGCTAATGTAAGTGGCAGAAGTGGAAGACGTCATGAATTAGTAATAGCATGGGAGGTAAGAAACTTTTCTGTTTGAAGATCTTCTTTCATGTTTACTTCTTTGGAACAGATAGACAGTACTGTATTGGGGTTTCCTTACAGTAAATATCAACAAGAAACTAACACAAAATAGTGTTTATCCTAAAATTTCTAAATTAAATTGTATTTTAATATGGTTTGAGGATACTGCGGTGAATATGCTTCCCTTAGTGGCAGCTTCAAAATTACCCTAATTCATCAGTTTTTTCTTCCAGATACTTAGGTAGAATCGAATTATATTATTATTATTTTTTTTTGTTTGTCTTTTTGTTATCATAAGCGAATGCAACATAGATGAAATTATAGCTGAAGGAAGAGAAGGAATCCCCTGTAACAATGTTTAAATTTAATTTTAAATTAAGGAAGGATACTCTTTTGAAGTATTTTGTATAAATAAAATCTAAAGACCTGAAGCTGGCTTTTATTTTGAGAAGAAATTTGTGATGTAAGATACAACACAGATGTATGACTACAAGAGAGGGTAATAGCAGTGGAAGTTGCTTTCTCTGCTGATCATAAATAACGCAATAGAGCAGGAACTTTTGTTGAGGTGTTTTCAAAATTAGATTCATCACAAAGAGATTCAGAGTAAACATATATATGTGTTTCTTTTATATTATTTAAAAATAAAATCAAATAAAGATGAGGAGTTTCAGTGAAAAAAGATGAAGCCGTACTACTTTAGAAGTGATTCAGATCGTAAGAGATACATAGAATTCTGACAAACTACTTACAGTGAGAAATTTGGGGATATGTGAAGAGAATGTCCACTGTTACATCTGCCTTCCTCAGCACCAGCTACCTGAGGCTTCTGAGACAATACTAATTTCAATTTACTTACAATTTTCTGACTATTAACAGCAGTATCTCTCCAACTAGAAGTATGCAGAATCCCAAACTAAAACCTCAGGTGTCTGGAATTGTATCCATTGTAAACTAGCCTCACTGAAATCCCTTATATTATATATTAGCATGTAATATTAATGGGAACTGTGTTTATGGTGTTTCTTAAGTGTCAAGAGAAGGGACATTCTTTTATAGCTAAGGGATGCGAATTGCCAGTAGGGCAGAAGACGTCAGTTCTTCTGCAATGTTTATAATGAAGTTGTTGTTTCCATCAACTCTTAGTGTTCTTCCTAATCCTGACACTTTCAGCACACTATTGTTTCACATACCTCTTCAGCAGTATAAAATCATTAATCAAATTAAGATAATGATATGGCATTTCAAGTGTATCAATCATAAATCATGAGGTGAGCATATATACATGTTTTAATAGTTTGAAAAACTTGTAACTTTTCTAATTTGGACTAGATTACTTTTATAAAAGTCCCAACTCAATCATTTCTAAGATTCTATGATATTCTAATGGTAGTCATTCAATTTCTTCAACAAATGATGAAAAAGAACAAAACACAAAATACTACAATGAGAAATAAGAACCTTTTTGCAATGGATAAGACTCCGAGTAGTATCAACAACTAGCTACTGAATTGTACTCAGCAGGTTCAAATCCCCCTACTTTTATTCACGTAGTATGTATTTCACATTTGCAATTAAATTCATAGGTTTTGCTTTTTCTCTTGTATTTCTGCTTTTTGAGGGATTTGGTTTGATTTGAATTGGTTTTCTATAGTGACAAATTGCTGGCAAATCCATAAATACTGTGAGGAACTCCAAGGTTCCTCCTTTCCAACTCACTAGATTACAACGTCTATCTTATTTTTGCCTCCCCTATCTTTGATCTTATTGCTGTATTTATTTATTTTGTATTTTCCTTGGATGAGTAATGCACAGTCTCAAAATGCTGAAAATAAAATGGGTTCTGCAGGTGAGTTGCCTAGTTATGAGGCAGTCATATGCAATATGGTTGGAAGAGGACTCTGTGCCTCCTGTGTCTCTGCTCTGATTTATGGGTTCATCCAAATCTAAGATGGGCCTTGAAGTTGTGAAATTTTAGGCACCCTAGTAATTGAAGTGTTAATATGCTGACATCTGTTAAACATAATCTAATGCCTAACATAGTCAATTGACTTTACATCAAATGTAGGAGGTAAGTTAGTACGAAAAATTCCATTTTTTGAACTGGACACTTAAGATTTAGATTTTGCAATGCTCAGTTTCTCAACAGATAAATTTCTTTCCCGACTGTTTGCTTATGGCAGGTGTGTCCCAATTTAAGTGGTTAATTTCACAGATTCTCGGAAATAAGAAAAGCAAATGAGATTTTTTTTTCAAGTCTTTTAATATGAGAGTTAGAACTACTAGGTTTATTACATTGTATCTTAAGCCTCTAATTTAACAATAGAATTAAATTGCTCATTTGACACTCCATTTGGATATATAAATTAAACAAGTCGGCATATAAAACCTAAGAACTAGTCGTGACAAAACTATGTTGGTCTACACTTCTAACAAGACCTCTTGAAGGAACTATTCCATTAATATACCAGTGGTTAAAGCATTATTCAGACAGTGTATCTTATAAAAGAAATATCTTTCTGAGCCCACAAGCCTTTCAGTGAAGAAACTCTCTTACAGACTTCCGCTTTGGAATTAATTGTAAATTCACGAATGATAATTAAAATTCTATAATGAAATTGTAAGAGACCACCTTGACGCAAGTGGTTGCTTTCTAAACTAGTAAAACCACATCTAATCATTATCTGAACTTTACCTTTAGCCAGTATCAGAAGAGTTCCAGAATGGAGAAGGATTCGGATATATTGTAGCATTCAGACCCAATGGAACACGTGGATGGAAGGAAAAAATGGTGACATCTTCAGATGCCTCAAAGTTTATTTATAGAGATGAAAGTGTTCCACCTCTCACTCCTTTTGAGGTGAAAGTTGGTGTTTACAATAACAAAGGTGATGGTCCCTTCAGCCCAATTGTGGTCATCTGCTCAGCTGAAGGAGGTCAGTTCAATATACAGTAAGATAAAATTGTATATTTTTATCTATTTCAAGCTATTTTTATATACTGTGTGCTAATATTCTTATGCTTTTTCAGTAATAGATTTCAAAATTATGTGTAAAAGTGTAAAGTAGTATTAATCACGTTTTGCAGAGAAACAGGTGAACTAACTTGCCAATATTATCCAGAAAGAAAGAGGCAAAGCTTACGAATCCACATCAGTCCTAAAAGAAGCATATAAGTTTGTTTTAATGAAGCTTCATCCCTAGTATGATGTCTATATTCTTAACTTAAAGCTGGATTGCTCTAAAGAAAGGCTGATACTTTCTAGTGTATGTGAAGGTAGCAATGCCTTTTGATTTTCTAATTGGACAACTGTTCAAAAGACTAAATAACTTCACCTGTGTATGTTCATTTCCTACATTATGGATGCTAGAGGTACACAAAATACAAATTTACTCTTATTTTTATTTTATTTTTCTACTCTATTACTTTCTTAGTATAAATAATTATGCATCTTTCTTAATGTCTAAATATTCAATGAGAATTATATGAATTCTTCAGAAGAAATAATGGAAAAGATTTCAGAAAAATTGCTATAAGGTAAACAGGATATAACTCTCAAAATATTGTCTGAGAAAAGACTTATTTGTGATAGTTAAAAAGGTTGTTCTGTACTGATAGGAACCAGCATATGCAAATTTTCATTCACACAGAAGATAAGCAAATGTTTTCCATGGAAATACTGTGAGAAGCTCTATTGCTGGAAGTCATATTCTGCTTTTCTTCAGTAATTCTATCTTTAAGATTTATTCCAATGTCTACTGTTATGAGAATAATATCTGTAAGGTACTAGTGGAGACTGGAGGATTTTCATGCTATCACTAAAAAGCTGTAGTGTCAAGATAATGATTTTCCATGTGAAGAAAAGTGCTAAACATTATGTTTAACTGCATCAGTGGAAAGGAGCCACTGATGTCATCCATCCAAATTTCAGTAAGGCCTTTGATACAGTACCCTACAACATCCTTCTATCCAATGGGAAAGATACGAATTTGATGGGTGAATTGTTCAATGGATGAAGAACTGGCTGCAGGATCTACTTCAGAGAGTGATGGTCAATGGCACAATGTCTGAATGGAGATCAGTGACAATTAGAGTCCTCCAGGGGTCATTGCTAGTATCAATACTCTTCAATATCTCCATCAGTGATGCTGACAATGGGGTCAAGTGTACCATCAGCAAGTTTGGTGATGGCACCAAACTGGGGTGTGTGATCAACAGAGTGCCATACAGAGGGAACTAGACAGCTAGGTTGAAGCAGTGTGCCCGGTAGAGCCTCATGAGATTCATAAAATCCAAGTGCAAGGTCTTGCACCTAGGTAGAGGCAGCATCCACTACCAATACAAGCTAGGGGACAAAAGAATTGAGCACAGACTTGCTGAAAAGGACCTGGGGATGCTGGTAGATGGTGAGCAGGAAAGAGCCAGCAATGTGGCCTTGCAACCCAGAAATCTGACTGTATCCTGGGCTACATCAAAAGAAGCAGGGCCAGCAGGTTTAAGCAGGTGATCCTGCCCCTATTCTCTGAGCAGGTGAGGCCTCATCTGGCATAATGCATCCAGAAGTGGAGTTCTCAGTACAGCAGAGCCATGGACCTGTTAGTGCTTCTCCAGAGGAGGACCACAAAAATGATCCAAGAGATGGAGCACTTCTCCTATGTGAACAGGCTGACTGATCTGTGGCCATTCAACCTGGAGAAGAGAAGGCTCCAGGGAAACTTGAGAGTTGCCTTTTGGTATCTTAAGGGGACCTACAGGAAAGAAGAGGACAATTTTTTTATTTTTTTATTTTTTTTTTTGCAAGGTCTGTAGTGATAGAACAATGGGAAATTATTTCAAACTTAAATAGATTGGATAGTTTAGATATAAGGAAAATGATTTTTATAGTAAGGGTGGTGAGGCACTGGCACAAGTTGCCCAAGAGATGTGGTGGATGCCCAAACCCTGGAAACATTCAAGACCAGGCTGGACTAGACTGAACAACCTGATCTAGCTGTGGAAGACCCTGTTCACTGAAGGAAAGTTGAACTAGATGACATTAGGAGTCCCTTCCAACACTTAGGCTTCTACGATTCTATGATTATTCCATAATATCCCATAATAAATATGTGATGTTGAAGAAGAGAGTTGTACTGGAGTGATTAGAAACTTCTGTTCCCTCACAGTTATTATAGAGGTTGGGATTGTTTTGTTCTTTTTTGCTGTTGACATTGCTAAAAACAGTTCCAAAGATCTATTGCCCCTGTTTGAATCTGTAGTATCAGATATTGATATTGTTACAAAAACAATTACATTTTAAAATGTTACATTTGCCTAGCATATCCATGACATTCTTACATTTTACTTCCTTTTTTTTTTTTCTCAGTGGTAAATGATACTGTGGAACTGATAGTGATTATTGTGTTATTTAACAATTTCATATTCTAATCAGAATGTTCAATTAAAAGAGAATTGTTAAAAAGAAAAAAAAAAGCAAAACTACATATTGGCTTCAAATTGTGCCTTTGTAATTACACCTTTATAATTTTAGATAAATTTTACATGACACTGTTATTTATGAGAAAATTTAACAGCACAGACTATTTTGGATAGTAAATATCACTAAAGACCTTATTCTGCCTGTGACAATTAGCAGACTATTTACTGGCTCTAATGAGAAGAACTAATGTTACTATAGCCTTGTTTTGGTAAATAATTAAGACACTTCAGAAAAGTTAATCTTAACAAATAGAAATGGCTCTAGTCATTAAATAGCAGGAAGCTAGTCAGTAAGTTGTAGCTATAAAAACAAGAATGAAAATTAAAGCACTGTGGAATGTCTCTATGTCAAAAGTGTAAAATCTACCTGAAATTAATACAGCAAGAAATTTTACATTTATATGGCAATATATTACATCAGAGGATTTAGAGGTGTGCCCACTGGAAGATATTCAAAGTAAGTAAAAAATACATATTATGCTTGCACTGTAGTGGTGGACTTAGTGATACTAGTCTGATGGACTTGATGAACTCATTTTCACTACAGTGAAACATAAGTAATGAAAGAGATAAGAACAACATAAGTTTTGCCAAAATGTGAGATGAAAATTCCTTTTTTATTTAATAAATCAGAAAAAAAAAATGTAAACAATATATTAATTTTAAAGATAATCAAGGAATGGACTGTACCATTAACTTTGCATAAATAATATAAGTAGAATGGCTAAAAAAATGTGGAAATATGCCAATTTTTCTATCTGTAGTGAAAAACTTTGGTATTGTCAATTATTTAGAAACTCAGACTTTTACTATTTAAATAGTTCCAATTTTAACAACTACATGTATCAATAATTAAATTTAATCCATTTTTCTATTTATGACTGCCATTGGTGGTGAAAGTCATACTTTTTAATATGCTCAAAGCCATGGGAGAAGATCTTTTTCATCCCAAAATAAAGAAAAAGTGCCTAAAATCAATTATTATCAAGAAAATTATTTCTGTATATGCACATTAAAAAGTACCTTTACCACGATGTTTGCAAAAAGCATAGCCACAATATATCATAAGCTTCACATCAAATCAAGACATAAGATAAATTTAAAAATGTATATAAATGGAAAATAGTTTACATTATGGTATAAAACAGAAAGATCATGCGAAACACAAGTGATGTATTAATATTAATAAAATTTTGGATTTCAGATTATCTGAATTGCAGTAGAAACATTGATATGATGTGAAATAGTTCTTGATTTAGGTTGGAAAAGACATAAAATGGTACAAAAGGTGTAAATATAGCAAGAAACTGTTTAGGAATATGATGATAGACAAAAGTACTGAAAGGAAAATATAGAGTTGGAAGGCAACTGGCAGAATTTCTTGAAGTTCAGTCTCAGACCATATATATTTAGTATTCAAAATGGTAGCAGAAGAGTATGCTTATGATACTGCTGTTATTACAATGTCATGACGCTCTTTTAATGCAAGGAACGATCTGAATAATACAGAGGAAAAATGTGAATTGGAAAACATAGGTAGAAGAAACACAAATTATTCAAATGTATATAGTGAAAAAAAGAAACAAGCCTTTCCATTACAAAATGAAAATCTAATAATTGAAACCTTTACTAAATGCAAGCACAAATGTTTTAATTCATGTTAGGACATGACTTGTCTCCCTGTGCCTGGTTAACTTACAAATACAGATGTAAACTACCAGCACAAGAATAATAGAATACATGTAGTAGAGAAATCTGTGAAAATATACAAGGACATAAAAACAGGCTTCAGGGAGAACTAGGAAACCCAGTGGGCTTCAAAATGAGATAGGTCTTTTATAAAGGTAGTTTTAGCATGTTTGCCACAATGAGTGATATAGAGCAAGTTCAGTTAGCTTCAGTAACTATCAATTCCTTTGGGCACCTGAAGAAATCATCTTCAAAAACAGGAAAGTTTCATAGTTTTTGTAAATATTGTAGTGAATACTACTACTAAACTTCTAGATATGAAAAAGAAAGCCTTGAGCTATGCAAGATAAAAGCCTGAAGACCCCGAGTCTTGCTTGTTTGTGTAAAAACTCCTGAGGGAAACCAGATGCAATTTTGTAATACAAAATAACAGTGTTACTACAGGGAGTTTTTGCTCATGCTTTGTATGTGTTTGTACTACATCACTGAGCCAATGGATAACTAAGCTTCTCAGTTACCAGAAAGACAAACACCCCTTGCAGTTTTGTACATTCATATCTTGACAGAGCTTTTCATCAGGCCAGACAGTGGATAATGTGATATTGAATCAGACATATAAGTATTGTTCTGATTAGATCCACACACACTCCCCCCCCCCTTGTGTTTCATCCTGAGTCCTTAAATATTACCTTTATTTCTTCATTTAGAAGAAGTAATATGTAATTACACTCTCTAAAATACATCCTTACACTCATGAATTCCTGTTGATCATTTCATAATGAAAGCTGAGCACCTTGGAGTTTAGGTTAACCTGAAAAATTAATAAGTTGTAATATTACTTGAACATTTCAGCAAATTATTTTCTGCTTCTGTCAGCTGGTCCATCTGAATTAGATCCTGAAAAATTCAGTTTGAGCTACCTTCACTGAGATGTTAAAGATGAATTTCTAATCACAATATGTAAAAGTTTATTAAAATTTATTTGATTAATGCTACTGGTGTACTAGCAATGCTCTAAACTCATTCACTCCTTGTGGTATTCCATGGAGAAGGAGAATCACGGGAATAAGGATACTGGGAACAATGTTCATGTGAGAGTAGTGTTACAGGAATGGTCTTCAGAAGTTCTGTTGCACAAACTTGGGTTCTTCTATGCTACTGAATATAGGAGGGCCAGGCCAGAACTCACAACTGCAGGCCTGATCACAGCTTTGCTTGTGGATATAAAGCAAAAGAAAAAGTGAGAAGTCCAAGAGACAAGAACATTCATCTGTTTTTTGTTGTTTTGGTCATCAGCTTCTTAGACTCAAGTCTCTGGTTTTGTGTTTTCTCTTCTGACATTTTTCCCTCTCTAGCACAGGATGCTGGATGCTGTGCTAACCTGCAGGCAGACGCCATCACAGATCTGGTGGAGTGTCCCATCTAGGGACATGCATCCATCAGTCTGAGGGATGGAACTGAGCCTAATGTCTCTTGATTTTTCTCAGGAATGAAAGCTGGAGGTGCTCTGATTTGAAGATCCTGTGGCAAATAATTCCACTTTCTTTACCTACAGGATGACGCAAGACGGATTCCTTGTCATTTTCCTTTTGATACATCTCTTTTGCGTGTTTTTTTTGTTGTTGTTGGTGGTGGTGGTTGTTTGTTGTTGTTTGATTTTTTTCCCCCCACAGAAAGGAATTATCTGTCATGGCTCTTTGCTGAAGTCCTAAAATCTTAACTATATTCAATTATTCATGCTGATATTCTTAACTTAAAATGAAAGCTCAGGTACTGAATTTAGGGAAGTGAGTAAAACTCTCTTCTGGAGTTAAAATAAGAAGTAAATGCATATTATGTGACTGACCAAGAGGTCCTGATTGAGGACACATTCAACAAAGGAATTAAAGCAGGAAAATATAAATGTTTCTCAAACTTGCTTATGGTTTTGCTTTTTTGTATATTTGTTTGTGTTAGATCACATGGAAATCTTCAAGGATGAATATTTCAGAAAAAAAAATGGACTGGTTTCTGTTGAGAAATAGAGACCCAGTTACTAACTATTCATTTTCCTATCTGCCAATATTGAAATTCAAGATTCCCTCTCTGAATGTCAGATCAATACAATTACTGTAATTTCTTGCTTTATTATTGTCATCCCAAAGCACAGCAGATTAAATGTTTCCTTACAGCATGATTATAGCACAGGGAAAGGCAATGTATTTTGGGCATTGCACACAGCATTTTGAGAAGTTACAATGCTTCATCTTTACTTTGATTAAGGGATATTATAGGAATCATTTAAGATGTTTCCCTTTTTTCTTCTGTCAGCATGATCTCAGGAAAATACCAGTAGATTCAATATAATGACAAGATATTAAGATCAGAATAAGATAGATCATAGCATCAGTGACCATTATGGGGAAACTAATGAACCTACAAACTTATCATTAATTTAAGACACACAGAATAAAGCATGACATTGGACTGAACCACAGAATGTATTATATCACCAGAAATTATATGATCCTCATCCTATCTGAATCCATATAAAACGTTATTTCATCTCCATAAACTTTCAAACAGTCATAACATACCTTTTTCCTAAATACATAACTTCGTGGGTTTTATTTTTTTATTATTATTATTATTTTGCAGAACACTTACATTCTTAATATCTAATATCAGTAAAACTACAGTGAATAATTTCAGGATATGTAAGAAATATATTTTCTTCACATTAAAAAAGTACCTATTTCTACTCCCTTTGTTGAAAACAATTTTTGAAATTATCAGGAAATACTCAGCCATTCTATTCTGAGCAATACATAACCACCCTTAGTGAACACTAGGAAGAGAAAATGGTTTCTACATTTATAGAAAATGTAAAGGCTGCCAACCAACATTTTGTGTACATCACAAATTATGTATCCCACTGCAATCTTTTCTGACAACAAGGTAATTGCTTCAATAATACAAAAACTAGAAAATAGCTTTTGCTGCACAAATCTTAGTAGTACATAAAACAGAAAGTAGGGTGTAACTATGGAACAGAAAATGATTTTATGGGGAATACATTTCCTCATAGCACATTTCTTTCAGTATTGAGTTCAGAAGAACATTTCATTTATCCCTAGATTTTTTTTACATTCCTTTTTTTTCTTCTTTTTCTTTTTACCTGAAAAGTTTCATATATGTATATCATATTCATTAGAATGTCTCATTCTAGATGAATACCATTTTGAATCACATCAGAAATGCTAATTTTCTTTAGAAGTAAATAAAAAAGAAGATCAAAAAGAGCTACAAACATTAAAAAACTGACATCAAAGGGGATGAAAAATGGGAAGTCCAGTCCACATCACAGAAAATGTATAGGGCAGCAGTGCCAGAACAATTCATGTAACATGATCAGAGAAAGAAGAGTAGCTAAGTATCTTACTGATGCAGTTTGTTCACTGAGAAAAATATATCATTTTAATTTAGACAGTTCCATAAGGAAATTTCTTTTTTGTAGCCCTGTTAGGCGAGCCACCAAAACATATTTTTTACAAAGTTATTTGATATGCCTCCCCATAACATAAAAGATAGGACCTCAGCCTGTTCTTCAAGATCAGATCAACACTTTAGAAATGTAATGAGGATCATTAGGCCAAGGAAGAAATTATGGATTCTGCTACCATCCGAGCTCACCTTTTTACTGAGCAAGTGAACTACACCAGAAAGGTGGACAGATGCTAGTATTGCATTCAAGCCTATCTCTATATCTTGTCTCGGGTAACTTTTCAATATTATTTAGGTAGTAAAGCAGAAAATCCAGAGGATTTCCTTAGCTCAAGTCTTAGTTTGATACATGAAAATTTGGGGACAATTTCCCAATGCACTAAATGAGAATACAATTTTTTACTGTGGTTCAACAACATACCTCAACAAATCTATGATTTTACCCAGATAAATATCCAGCAACCAAAGGATGCTGGACATCTATGAAGTGCTCACTTATTTCAAAATGCAAAATAAAACTTGACTATGGCAATAAAATTGAGCAGCTCTTAGCCAGTGGTGTGCACCTTTTCCATTCCCCTGCTGTATTAAAGGATGCCCACCCCAGAGGGAGGGCAGGGAGGACTGCCTAGACTACAGGTTCTCTGGTCCAGATCATTAAAAGGTCAGGACTACACAGCATACTATGAGTAGCATGGAGATAGAAACACAGACATAAGGCCAATGGTAACAACACAGATAAAGAGAGAGAGAATTCTAGGACCTCAAACAGTAAATACTTCATAGGATTGACTGAGCACACTGGTTAGGTATCATTCAATCTGAGCTGGAAAAAAGGCACTCAAAAACCAGGAAGAGAATGAACACACTGTTTATTTCTGAAGCAAAGATGATCAAGGAGGATGAAAAGTGGGAGGAGGGAGGAGGTCATTTAGAAATATAAAAGATTTTCAAAAAAAACCATAAGGGATCCTGTCACAGTTTCCTGCACCCGTCATCAGAGATAAGATATTGATGTAGCATGACACAAATAAAGAAGTACAACAATAATAATCTCTTAATCTTGTTCAGTTTTTCATGTTCCCCATAAGTGTCATACCTTTTTGTGAGTCTTAAGGTAGAATAAAGGAAGCAAATGACAGTTTCAGATGGAGTGTTTTTGATAAATACAAGTTGTTACAGTGGAGGTTTATTGTTTCAATTTTTCTTAATACAGAACCCACTGCTGCTCCTATCGATGTCAAAGCTACGAGTTTGTCTGTATCAGAGATTCTTGTTGCGTGGAAACATATTAAAGAAAGTCTAGGAAGACCACAGGGATTTGAGGTATGAACACAGAATATCATAATGAGAAGTCTTGTTGATTTTGCTAGCAATGCATTCTGTTAACGTGTGAAGTAGTTTAACTTCAACAGAAAATATACTCATTTTAGCATACACATAACTAGCTGTAGAGCAACAGTCACAGCTGTAGCACTGGCACATCTTTTATTTATGTGTGCTTGATAACTGTTCAACACCAGTTCCCATAACATCTCTTTGACACTTCAAAAAGAGCTGAAAGTACCACAAGTGACCCACCGTGCCACTTTCACTGGCTGGGGAAGATTAGGTATTGACTGTTTCCAGCTCCCAGTGACCAGTTCAAATTTGTTATTTACTGAGAGCAACCAAGATACAGAAAAGCAGCCTTTGAAATCCCTGTGCTCTCATCCAGCAGCAGCCGGGGGACATCTGCTGGGCAGATCACAAAAGGTCGGATGGCAGGATGGGAAGCAGTAGCAGCACTGCCCATAAACAAAGGGAGGGCTTGGAGGCAGCCCTCTGTGACCCGGGACTTGAAACTGGCCTTGGCGTTGGACCACCTCAAACCTTTGCATCCAATTGTATCTTCAGATCTAGTTTACATTCCAAATCTCAAGGAATATACTGAATCTAGGAATAAACCTGTCTTTTGGGGCTACTGTGATTCATTCTAACCTTGTGATTCAGCCTACGCTGCTGCTCAGGAAATAACCTACCTAGACTCAATTTACTGATTTGGCAGTGCACGTTATCTAACCAGTTTTAGTCATTTTGAGGGAGCTGACCTTTTCCTTCTTGTATGCAATAGCAAAGAAAAGACAGTAAACAAGTAGATCTGAGGCAGATATCAATGTAATGGGTACTTTGAGACTGACAAGTTGAAACCAAATATAAGTTACAGTACAGCAATTAACATTATTAATATCATTGAATAATATTTTTACTCTCAAAGTGCATGAATCCTGAATATTTTGTATCACAAACTGTCAGAATTTAATATAGCTCTTAAACTCAGCTCCTGTGTAGTGTTTATTTTTATGTTATATCTTGAAAAACATATTTATTTTCCTCCTGAAAGTCCTTTAAAAATTATTAGCAAGGAACACTCTGAGCTATAACTTTTTATATCCTTCATGTTCTTGTTATTAACATTTGGAAAAACCATAATAGCTCTAATATTCACTAAGAAATACAGATTTGTCTTCATCTCTGTCTTACATTCAAATTAAAATAATGTCCCCATTTCAAATATTCTGAAAAAAATAATTCAAAACTTTTATTTGTCCTTTCAGACGATATATATGATATTTTAAATTGTGAAGAAGATACCTCTGAGACTATTATACATTAAAATAGCTTTACAGTATATAACTTCATTTCCTTTGTCCAGATCAGGTATGAATTAAGTAACTGAATTAGAAGATTTTTGAATGAGGAATGGGCATCTGGTTTCAGTAACAAGTACTAATTTCTCACATCTTCTTCAGTGACTCTTTGAGTCCTCAACATGTAAGCCATGATCCAAAAGCTCACATGATCCCAGAACTATTATATTCAGTCTCCAGAAAATTTATCTGCAGAACTGTTATAGTCCTATCGTAAGTATACAACTCCTGCAACAATATTGTACTTAAATACTCAAAAGAGAAACTAACTGTCACCTTATGTTCTGTTGGCCAGTGAAGAACTGGAGCAGATTTGCTCTCCAGATCTTAAGAGGATCCTGTCATGCTGCGAAGAGACTTCATAGAATCATAGAATGGCTTAGGTTGAAAGGGATCTTAAAGATCATCAAACTCTTGTTTCTATTGGATAGCCCTAATGGTCTTGGTTCTATTAGGTAACCCTAATTGGTTACCAATCAATAGATCAGATCAGACTTAGCCCATTCCTAGGAGGTCCCAATGTTACTCTGAGTCATGATGGCACCATTTGATCCTGCCACACTTCTCCTGAGTGAGCGGTGCCACCCTCACCCTCTTCAGACCTTCTCAGATAACCACAAAGAGACTCCTGGCAGGGAAGAATGCTTCCATCTGCAGAAATCACGGCCTCCTCTACAATTCAGTCTCTACATTTTAGTTGTAACAGTCTGCCAAGCCATGTTTTAGTCTTGTGATCCAATAGCACACTATCACAGTGTGTACCCTCAGCAGCATGTCTGGTCAAGAGGTGGGATCAGGCAACCATCACCAATGGCCTTCGAGAGTAAAAACAAGTGCTCCACCAGTGCCACCATATTCCCCAACCTTGGGCTGGACAACCATGTCTAATACAGCACATTTACTGCACGGTTTAAACACAGTTACTTTACTCTTTTTTCTACATGATTTGCTGTAGATTCTTGCTACTTAGATATTCCATTATTAGTTTGTGCAGGCTGTGACCATGACAGAAACCCCCAGGACTGTCAGTCACCTGAGTTTCTTCCCTTCATACACTTTCATGATGAACTCTGCAAACTCTGTCAGTTCAAACTCACTATTCTTCAGCCCTGCTCTTTTAAGGTAGAAGTATTTTTACTCCTTTGCATATAGCTCACTTCATGAAGCAAAACTGATACCTGACCACTTACCTTAAGGACTGCTATGTATAAGGATAACAAAATTATATCCAATAGATATTATTTTCACTTTATACGTGTTGTCTCTGTCCACGCTGAAGTGTTGTGCTTGTTACTAACCTCTGTCTTCAATTTCCAGGCCAGGTTTTTATCCTCTAGTATAACTTACTCACTGCACCTTGTCTTTTTCTCTTTAAAAAGATTATTTTTTTTACCTCCCTCTCAGGCATTTTGACGTCTTTAAATTACACCTACTGTTTCTACCCTTATCCTCATTCCATCGATCACATTGATTCTCAAAATGTTCTTTGAACTTTGTCTTACATCATTTTACAATAAAAACAGATTTTTTTTTCAGATGGGAATGTTTTCTGTAGAAATTTGTTCTTTAATAACTTGAATGTGTTTTGCTTTCATTCATTACTTGCCTCAAATCAGTTCCCTTAGCTCTACTGATGAGTCCTAGTAATAGATGTCTCTGACAGACAGAACAGTGGACTCTTCAGTTCAGAGGTGATCTTCCTGTGTTGGAAAGTATTTAGACCCACAGCATGCAGCATTTTCCAACGCCAATGGTAGCACTTAATTGCTCTACTGCCCTCACTGACTTCTTAGGAATGAATATGAAGGTAGTTATTGATATTGTAGTCATTAACATTGAACTTTATTAACATTTTGGCTTCTCACTGCTGTACACTAGTTTCAGGATTCTAGTGTGAAGATTACAGTGTAAATATTTAAAGCAAAGGATCTGTAGTTTACACAACACGAATATGAAATATAAAAAATATGTCTCTGCTTCTTTCCACCTTCTCCATGAAGGAATTAGAACCTTCTTCTGAGGCTGCTGCTTTTATTTGAAAATAGATATAACCTTTTTTACCCTCTTTGCTCATGGTCATTTTAGTCAGAATTTCTTTGCTCGCTTTCTGACAGAGAAATAGTTCAGGGAATAGTATTTGCTCTTCTCACTCCCATTCCCAGAAAGAATGATGTTCACAGCCACCTTTACTCAATAAACAGAAGAGTAGATAGTATTCCCCTGAATGAATCAGCAGGACAGAACACAATCCAAGGATGATATTGGTAGAGTTTTCAGTTCCATTGTGGGAAAAGATTTCATCAGAAAGGAGATAATAACTGAAAGGATCAGTATAGTGAGTCATTACAGAATCCATTTTGGATCTCTAAGTCCACTGTATCAGACCAATTTTGCTTGCATACTGACGGTATCTATTTAAACCATTCCTTTGGTGCAAAAGGAAGGATCCTGTATAGCAGAAAAATCTTCTTACCATCACGATTCACTTTCTTCAGCTTTGGTTAATTTTTTAACTAATTTAAGCTAAAAACTGCTTTTTAAGGTTTTATCATATGTAGGACAGTGCAGAACACAGCCTGTAGCTCCAGTAATCCTCAAATAGCAAAACAAAAAACAAAAAACAAAACAAAACAAAACAAAAACAAACACAAAAATCCAGTTACTTTGATAAAAAGATGAATGATTTCTTTTTTGTTGACACTTTTCCCCTAGTATAGAACTATTGTGGACCGTGAGCACTGAAGCAGGGGTCGCAGTATCCTATGCAAAATAATGTCTCTAGCCAGTCAGTCCTCATGTCTCAATTTGTATTCTGCCTGTGGCCACCTCAGCAGAGACAACCACCTACACACTCTTCAAATTTCCTGGCCTTTTAGCAGTAGTATTATAAAAGGGGGAGGTGTTATTTTTCTAGTGGTTGAATGCCTGAGCTCTAATCAACAAAAGTGACAGAGTATTTACTACATACAGACAAATTTGGAGTGACCCAGTTTCACTGCAGCCCTGTTTGCACTTTGTACTAAGGAGTAATGAAAGGCACAGTAACTTGTCCAATTGCACATTGTCATCCCTGAAAGGCATCCACTGCATAAACTGTTATGTCACATGAGTTTTATGCAAGGTTTGCAGTGCTCATTTGCATCTTCCAAAGCACATATTATTCCTGACTTCAGTACAGATTTGTCAGCTGTCCGCTCGACCTTACTAAATATGTGCCAGCTGCACTCTGATGAAGTAGAAGTAGCTTGAAAACTTTGTCAGAATGGTAGAAAAATACAGTGTGTGGTTAATACTTACTGTTTAGAATCCATAACCTGAAGGTTATAAAACCTATTTCAGCCTTAGGCAATGTTTTCTTTGTCAAAACCTGATAGGAAAGGGAAAGGGAAAGAATTACTGTCTAGAAGAACATATTTTTTATTTTATTTATTCTTTACCAGATAATATTAAGTATAGAACTTAAATCACACATCTTTGCCATTTGAATTCCCCCAAGGGGATGGATCTTGACTAAGCAAATCAAAAGAGTATTTTGCAATCAAAACAGATAAAAAACAGAAAATCTTGAACCTCATTTTCAGAGAGGGTTACTTCATTTAAAAGCATATTCATATCATATTTTGTCCTTTGAAAGAGAAATATCCAAGAGTTTTTGCTGTTTCTTAGATGTCCTTTGTCTGTTTATACAGATAATTATATATATTTATTCAGAAAATAACATCTACACTGTTTTGGAAATATATATTTTTTAAATTTACTCAGGTATTACTCAAGATAGATTAGAAAGGGTATATCAGTGTTTTTACCAAAGGCTAGCAAGGCAAGACAGAAAAGGAGGAATTAGAGTTTCATCAGCCTGAATACCAATTTACCAGGCTTTGCTTTTGGAATGAATGAATTTTCCCAAACAAGCAATAAACAACTGTGAAGCTTTAAATATATCAATTTAGCCTATAAAATTACTCAAATCCCTCTAAAATCCTGAAGCCTATAAACATTTCTCACAGCATTCCAACAGCTTTTCAAGTTCTTAAGATACAGATCACACTCTAGATCTCTCATGAGGGTCTTAGGAGATCCATGATTTTTACAGTGTCTGTGCCATGAATAATTTCCTACAACTGCTGTTTTCTATTACCCAGAATCAGAAGCCTAAAAAATTATTGATTTTTCATAGGAAAATATGACTAGATATTTAATGATATTTCTCAATGTTCAGGTATAATATGAGTCTTCGTCTACATCTTAGGCACATGCACCAGTATTTTGAGGTGATGCAAAAAGCAGCAGTAGATGATACACTTTTCCTGTTCTAAGTGCTTGGTTTTACTGCTGCTTTTGTGCTGGAACTATTAGCAGGACTGCACAGTGCATCAGCTCAAGGAGTCAAAAGATTTTCTGCAAATGATAAAACCAAGTTTTGTGAAATCTGAATCTTTGTTTCTCTTTTTCAGGACTAGCAGCAGTTCTTTCAGCTCCCTTTTCTTTCCTTCTTCCCAGCACTTTTCGTGCTTTGATATCTCTCCAAGGTCATTTTCCGTTACACTGGAACGGGTGTTGGTGAATCAGAGAGACAAGGAAATTTTCTGTGTTTTATACAACCTGCAAGAAATCTCTCTATTCAACATATCTACTTTAGGCCCTTATTTGGGATGCTTTATTTGAAACTTTGGTCAACAGAAAGAATATCCAGACTGTAACTCTTACTGTACTGAATTTAGAAAAGAGTACCTGCAGTTAGTTCTGATGAAGTTATAATGAAGTGCTATCATGAACATCACATAAGCAAGTTGGGGAGAAGGCCGTTATTTAAGATATCTTTAAACCTAAAACTTTAAGAAAGTTTTCTATGAACATTAGAGTTTCAAAACTGTTAAGATAGAAATATCTAAAATGTGATAACTTACTTTCAAGGAGTTTTTGATAAACTGTCAGGACAAAGCTATAGACAATGTGTTCCTGCATCTCCTCAGTTGTTCAATTATTATTTCCTTCTCTCCATTACAAAGACCTGGTTTCATAGGAACCAGATATGAAAACTTTCTCTAGATGAAAGCAAAAGTAAGAACAGCAAAATTTTAAAAACCTCACAAGCAGTAATGTATTAAACAAACCAAATGGTTTTTCTTTCACTGTTTTTTCTTTTTCTTACCTTTTTTAAAATATGAATTAAACATTTGTGATTTGGAATGAGGTATTTTGGAATAGGTGATTTGGAACCTCTGGAACAGGTTGCCTACAGATGCTGTGAAGTCCCCTTCTATGGTAATATTGAAGACTTGTCTGGACACCTACCTGTGTGACCTATTATAGGGTATCTGCTTTAACAGGGGAGCTGCATTCAGTAATCTCTTGAAGTCCATTCCAAACCCTGCGATTCTGTGATTCTGCAGTTTATGCAGTATGTTATACTAATATTCAAAGTTATCATTAAAAAAAAAAGCAAAAAACTGGTAAATCCCTTTTGACCAACAAAGGCTATAGAAAATAGCAAGGGTTATTTTTGTTGGTTTTTTTTAATGGCTCATATAACTATAGATAAACAAATCCTCTGTTTTAAGAAACCTGTCCAACAATTTTTAAGATCAGCAGTATCTTCATCTTGGTACAAACCAATGTAAGTTTTCCCACCCGTTGAAATTAATTTGAGGTTTTTTTAATCATTTTTTCATTGAGCTCCTTCAGCCGTTAACAAACAGTTGTGTTCATAGAGAGAAAGACAGAAACCTATTTTGAGATCAAAGCCCAGACTCACCCAGTAAAGCTTTAAGGTGAATTTGAAAAGCATGGACCAAACATTTAAAGGCTTTGAAGTACAGGAGTTACTGAAATAGAAGCATTGCCACTTGTGTTTCATGTTTTTGCTGGTTAATAATGTATATATATTAATTCCCCAAAATACAGTTCTATGCCAAGGAACGAATCCTTCGTCATGTGGTATAGCAGTAGTAAGGGAATGTGACATGATTATTTTTACAGTATTAACATACAGAAATAAAACTAGCTTCAGTACCATATAAGCTGTGATGGAGAACAGCAATATCTGGAAAATCATGTTTTCACAACAAAACTAAGCGTCAGTACAAAACCTGAGCTCAGTCTACTGTCTTGTACACTGGGACATGCTGTGCTCTGAATTAGCTACCACAGTGATACCTACTGAGCAACTTCAATCTTTTTTCCTGGCTTTCTTAGAGTAAGAATTTCACTGTCTGTTGCATTTCCACCCCTGCCACTGTCCACTCCCTTGTGTAATCTTGGGCAAGCCACTTTTCCTTTCTGATCATTTCTCCTTTAGATCTTTGGCAGAATTGACTAACTGGATAATACAGTCTCCAGGACAACAGCTCACTCACTATCCATTCATACATTGATTAATATTACATGACTCTCAGTATTATAGTGCTGTGTCTGTAAAGATGCATTAGAAGTAAAATTAATGCATCTTACTGCCAAGCAGATAATAACTAGATGTTCAGTCCTACCATGTAAATGAGTGGTTGTTAATTCTTTTTTCCCTCAAAGAAAGATTTGAATAGGTGCTGCTACAGATACTATCAGTATTACTTAAGCATTCAGGTTGTGAAATACCTGTGTATTTCAGAATCATATGTATTTCCACAACTGTTGAACATGGCTAGATTTGCTATCTTATCTGTAATCAAAATATGAGTTAATGCAATTTGTACATAAATTTTACAATTAAAGAAGTTTATGATTGTGTTGGCTCAAACTGTTACATGCTCCATCAAAGGGAACACAGTCAGTTTACTCCAGTGAAGATATGACCTCAAAAGACCTCAGGTCATTCTGTATATATACACATTGTTTGATGGCTGCCATGTTTGATAGCACAGTTATAAAAGATCAATATTGTACTCATTGGTCTTATATTTTCTGTGAATCTCTTGAGATTTTGCTTCGTTATTTTCTGGGATATATTCTCAAAAGTGTTGTATTTCCCATGACCTTTTTCTCAGAGGAAAATTTATTCAGATATAATATGAATAACTTATTATGAAACAACAGATTTCAAAGAAAAGGTCAAAACGTGGAATAAGTGCAAGTAGGTCTCATCATGAAAAATGGTAAGCTGAATATAGCTGCTTGAATGGTACATTAGTGACATCTTCTGTTAGGGAAAATAGTACCCTGTGAGAACTACCTTACTAGTGGAGGTCACCTAGATGCATTAGCAAAAGACATTAATATGTTTTTTTCCAGTTAAGCCTTGCAAATATCTGTCTCTGATGGAAGAGACTTGACAAATTCATAGCTCAATATTAGACCTTTGAAATTATAATATATTCAACACAAACACCAGAATTATGGACCACAAACCACCAAATTAAGTTTGTTATGACTGAAAAGAAAGATGTCATCGATTTATGATTTTATTATCAGTATTCCACATAACATCATGTGAGGCACTGGGAGTTAAAGAGTTAAAGCTCCAGCTCCATGAACTGCTGAATTTCCAGATACTTGGTTCTCAGAAGAGAAGAAGAAATACACACCCCAGAGGACTTTGCATAACCCTTTTCCATTCAGAGGGAAAGATAAAACTACACGCAAATCCTGAGACTCCCCCTTTTGCTGATCATCTCAGCAGTGGAGGCTCCCTAGTTGTCTCGCCTTCAGCTTTGGAGTAAGGTCTTTGGTTTTTGGACACACTCTCTCACTTTATTTGATTTAATTGCTTCAATTCCAATTATATTGTATTATATTGTGTCATTTTGCATTCCAATATTCTGATCATTACACTGATAAAAAACCTTGCAGTTCTGAGCTCCAGAGCCAGGAAGTGAATATTGCTCAGTCCATCTTTGAACTGATATGACCTGAGTGTTCTGGGCTGAAGATAGATACTTCTTGTAACTTAAAAATGATTGAGCTCCTCTGGAATTCCCTGAAATACTTTTGACTTCCTTCCAGCATTCATCTTCTAATCTTTGATCATGCTAGTCACATCTTCTGTCAGTGCACAGCAATTCAACATTCTTTAGATAATTCCATGATCTGATTCTCACCACTTCAGACAAAAAAAAACCATCGATCAGACAGTAGGCAGAACTGGCAAATAAACCTACCACAGGAAAATATGCAAATCTTGAGCATCCCAGATGTGTGCATTAATTTTTTCTTTGATCATCTGTTGGCAGGTTGGTTACTGGAAAGACATGGAACAGGAAGAAGCAGCAGAAAAGGTGAAAACTGCAGGAAATGAGTCATCTCTCCTTCTGACAGGGTTAGAAGGAAACACATTATATCATCTAACTGTGCGTGCATACAACGCTGCAGGGTATGGACCACCTAGCACAGCTGTGCGTGTAGCAACCAAGAAGTCCCGTAAGTGATTTCAGTAACTTGGCTTAAAGGAAGAAGCAGTAAGGAAGCAAACTGCCTTCTTCAGTCTCCCTTTAGTATGATAATATAACAACCAGAAATCACGTATTGTTCTGACAAGTGGCTTTGCATACATAGATGTGAATTCATATGTTTTTTGCATTCATAACAAAGATTATTTTCCTAATATATAATGTATTTTTTTATAGAGATAAAACAGTTCCAGTTTGTAAGTTCTGAAAAATCTATGAGTTGAGTTGGACCAATCTAAATGCTAATTCATGAAAAATTATAATGGAAAATAGTGGGAAAAAAGTAATAGCAAAACTCCAGCTACAGCTGGGAGCCTGTTAACACTTCTAGTTGCAAATATAGTAGAAGATTGACGAAATTCTGTTATGATTTTAAAGGAACTTTCTAAAATTATACTTCTGTTTATGCTGTTATTTTTTATTCTCAGCTCCCAGCCAAGCACCAAGTAATGTTATGTGGATACAGGATGGTTCTCATGTGTCTCTTGGATGGGAGCCAGTCAGACCTCTAGCTAATGAATCTGAGGTAATGGGATACAAGGTCAGTGGCTCCCCTTCTTCATAAACTTTCTTTTAAACAATTATTCCTATTCCCTATTTTCTTTTATTTTTTTCTTTTTGTAGTTTTCTTGTGTAAGTATACTGTACAGATTATCTGAAATCAAATTTCACCATAAAAAGCAATAAATAAAATTGAAAATTGCTAAATTTCCCAATAGTTTTTGTGTTAAGACTTTCAAACAGTGATTATACACTGAGTAAGCTCTATAAGAATGTATCAATTCATCATAGTTGGCTGAGAAGTAGCTATCAATGAGGCCAGTACAATTAATTTCCTATTAACACTTCAATTTAACTGTGTTTACAGTAAGATCTAAAGAAATGCAGAACAATGAGACACCTTACCATGAAATTAGAATTACTATTCTTATGAAACAAAACCAAAAATGTTTATGTATTTTTTTATTATTATTATGCTATTGATAATCAACAATCATCTGGCATTTAAAATTACGAAGTTCTAACCAGCAAAATTCTAATTAATACTTATATGACAAATTATAAACAGATGCAAAATTCATTTAAATTTAAAATTTAAAAGAAAAGAAATCTGTGTTCTTAGTGAGATTTTTGGGGTAATCTGAAGCAGACATATGACCATTTCTCTAGACTACATTCTGGTATTCCATTAAATACAAGAAGAAATGTCACAATGAGAATGTAAATTGATTCAGTAAACCAGGAAGTTCTTTAACCTTTATCAGCATTGCTGAGATTCTAAAAAACTTTGAGTTGACGCCTTTCTTTTTTACACCTCTTAGACCTTTTCAGTTTTGTCTGAAAACACAAATTCTTATGCTGAAATATCAAAAAGGCAGCTCCAACATTCCTCCCAGTTCACAGAAGCATGTTCTGAGTTTCAAAAGAGACTCAGGGATACATCTGAGCTATTCAGCATTGACTTAGCCAGCTAAGGTAAACACAGTAAGGACTTCATTTAGGGCATTTTCTTATGTTTGAATTCATCAAAGTTTTGAATATCCATATGAATTTGGGAATAAGAATTTAATCAAATGAAACCGAAAATACATCTTAAGGAATGTTGGCACTTAGAAAATTAATGTGTAATACCTAACAGTGGAGAAGGCAAGTCCTGTATCTTTGCTTTGGATCCTATCCAGTATCTTTTCACATTCATTAATTGCTAATATACTTGGCTGTTACTATTTGAAAGCCATTTGGTACAGGAGAAGAGGGGGCAAAGAAGGGAGATGTAAAATCAGATAACTGCTCTCCTTAACAAAATCATGAAACACCTAACATTTCAGTGGCTGTACTATGCACGCAAAATGTCTGACATGTTAACTTGACTGATCTCCATTATTACTATCTACTTTATTGGCTATAGGTGTTACTTAGGCAAGAAGGCCAAAGCACCAGTCAAGTTATAGAAACACAGAAAACTTCTGCAGTGATAATTCTTCCTGATGTTGGTGTCTACATTATTGAGGTCTGTGCAGTCAGTGAAGGAGGTGATGGGACTGCTAGTCCTCAGATTAGAGTTCCATCTAATGCAGGTAAGGTCACATTTATATTTGGTGGAATGGAAGTTATGACAATTATAACAATGATCGTTAAAAAGCAAAGAAAACTCTATTACTTTCTTCCTGAAAAAAGCTGTTCTCACAGTTCTCTAGCATTTATAAAAAGTTATGGATTGCAGTATTTATTTCCTACGCTACAACATGTGTATCTAACACCATTTGAGATTCTCAAGAGTGTCTCAGGCATCCATGTGGAGCTGATGAACAAAATACAGAATATACAAGAAATCTGTGCCTTTTTAAGGTTACATCTAGAAAACTAAACAAGTTATGGATGTCTAGGTGGGAAATAGTTGTCTCAGATTTCAGTATAGTTAGTGGAGAAATAATCCATAGAGACCAGTAGTTATACCTAGACAGCAATTCAGCTGATCTTGCATAGAGAATTTAAAAATTTTGTCATAATTTGGTATACAAAGGCAACTGAGACGTTTTAAGATATCTCTAACTTTTAGTCAGAGCTTGTAGATATGATACATGATTTAGAGGATAGATAGAATGCATCTTTGTGAAGGAGGAATAACATCTAACACTGCTGAAATGTAATCAAATATTTTAATTTAGGTACTTGAATCCTCTGCGTGTACCTGTGTCAGAAAATAAGTTGTGTTTCTCTGTGAGGTCAGATGATTCTTTTGATTAGATATGACAATTGCAGTATTAGTGTAATTATCGTGATGTAACTGAAGAATATAAACTATTACAGTATTACAGTTAAGAAAAAAGTGTAAGGATTAGTGGGAAGAAAATAAATAAATAACATTGTCATTTGACAAAGAAAATATGGCATTTTAATTCTACCTTTTTAATAACATTTACATTCTATATTCTATATTCTAGCATATTCTATTAAGCACTGCTTGTTAGTCCTTCAGGAGTACTGTAAAGTGTCAAGGCTTGAAAATTCAATCTATACTCAAAATTTCAACTATAATTAAGGGAGTCCAGTATGATCTTAAAACATCACTGGCCTACAGGGCAAAAGATCTGGACAAATATCTGTATCAATCACAAGCTTTCATTTTTTCTACCAAAAAGAGTGTTTGTAATTGTGACTCAGGGCACCTTCTGCAACCTAATCCTTTATGAATATTAAGGTATGAAACTTACCTATTTTCTATGATTTTTCTATTAATTTGCAGAGCGAATGTGAGAATTCAGAATGTGTGATTCTATAGAAATAATCTTAAAACCACATTTTATTATGCATGTGTAGGGAAACTAATTTGGATTTACTCTGCCCAAAAGTTAGACTTTTGTTCATCATTAAAGAAAAAAAAAATTTAGTAAAATTTAGTACCTTGATGTACTGAGATTTGTTTATTATATCACTTCTTTAATTACTTTCCTTTCCATTTCAGGAGGGAAAGTAACAAGTGCTCAGTCCACCTTACATATGTTCTCTACTTCCGCATCCTCTGTAACTTTGCTTTTGGTACTGATGGTTCCTTCAGCTTCATGGTGAAGACTGCAGACTTTGTTGTTGTTGTTATTTATTTACTTTAGCTTGATGACAACAAGGGATGGAGTTTTATGTCTGTGGAGCAACAGGAAACCCAAGCTAATGCTTAAAGACCCATAGAAATACCTGTGGTGCTCTTAGAGGTGTGTTGGAGACACAGTCAAAAGTTCATCAGGTTTTTTTCTCTTAAGTTTTTGTAAAAGTCCTCTGGAGGAGGGGACATTTCTTTGCCCAAAAATATGCAGATTGTATGTAATAAACTTTTGTAAGCAAATGTAATTTCTGTCAAATGTACTTTACTTTTTTAATATGTTCAATTTTGGTGACCCCTGTTATGTATCATTAGGTGTTTTAACAGTGATGTCTAGTACAGTACATCTGTTTGGTTTAGAAAAAAAAATGAACAACTTTCTTTTAACTAGAGAACAATGTTTGATACAACTTTATCTAACACTTCTTGCATTCCACATGGTAGGCTATTCCTATTGACAAGAGTGCAAGAAAAGGGCAATTGATATATGTATGTGCTGCAAAAATACAGAAAATTTGTTATTAAAATGCATAAATACATATGAAAATAGAAAAGCTATATATACAATACTAGACAGAACATTCAAAAATTGGAAAAAATGATTTGAAAATAAGCCATTTATTTTATTTTGAGGTAAACTGAAAATAATATAAACTTTAAAGGAAACAACTTCCACTGTTTTTCACCAAATACTGTGTGATTTAATGTCAAAGCAATCAAATATTTATTATCAATAAGAAAAGATTTCCTAATACATATGGCAATGAAATCTCCACTGAGCATTTAAACATGATATATGCTAGGCAGCTAAGTGGACAAATGAAGAAATTTAAGAAGATAAACCTACTTTTTCCAACCACTTCCTTCTTTGTTTTCTTCCTCTGGGCCCATTTTTTTAGGTAACATTCTATACTTCATATATTTGGTAATCCAGTTAAAGCATATATTAAGGCATATAACAGAAAGAGCATTAACATTTTGGAATGTAGTCATTCACATGTACATACTACAGTAAGATAAATCTTGGAGAATAGTGTGTTTGAAAAAACATGCTTGTATAAGTACCAGTGAGCATCGTTACAATTATTTTGTTGTCTAGAATTATTTCTATAGTTCACTATATAGACTTATTCTGATAGGAACTATGTGCTATCACTTCTAATCCCTGCTTTTGTTGTCCAAAAACCTTTTTTTACTCAATACAAAATTTGGACAATTTTTCTACATGTGAAGGCATTTCCATATATTGGCACCTAAATCAGAATGATATGCATTATATAAGATGTGTGTGTTAGTACAGTAAAGGTACGTATACTGTTATGAGGGATGGTGTTTTACCATTACATGTCAAGGTATTGTGACTAGAATGAACACACTTCATCTGGGAAGAGTTTAAGAGGCAAATTTTAATAACATAGTTGTTCTAGCTGCCCATCCTTCTAAAAATTTTGATGCAAATCTGTTCTGGTTCACAGGTTCTGTGACAAAAATACTATTATTTTGCCAGCTCACTAGCAAAATAATACTTGGCATTTAGATAGTACACTACAATTATGCCCTTTCTTAGGAGGAACAGCAGCATCGCAATGTTTGCTGGGTAAAAATCTGAGTGATGACTACATTCCTTTTGAATACTTAACACTAGAATTTTTCAGAGATGATTCAACTTGATTCTTTACTACTTTCTTTGTGGTGGAAGAATTAGATTGGATATCAGGCAAAGATTCTTCATGGAGAGAGTGGAGCAGGTTTTCTAGAGCGGTGGTCATGAAGTCAAGGCTGCCAGAGCTCCATAAGCATTCAGATAATGCTCTCAAAATATGGCTTAGTTTTCAGGTAGCTTTGAGTGAAGCCGAGTTGGATTTGAAGACCCTAGTGAGTCCCTTCCAACATGGGATAGTCTATGATTCTATCACTCTATGACACCCAGAATTATTTTAAATAAATTTGTGAAGGTATAAGCTTCAAATGTACTTAGTTAAAATACTACTGGGTAAACAAGGGCAGGATAATGAGCTGAGCTCTGTATAGTCACAAACAGGAGACCTGCTTGTATCCACCCCTGCTTGTAGGAAAGCCTAGGAGGTGAAAGTCAAGAAGGTGACATGCACCTGAGAATGAACTCAAAGAAAATAACTACCTGTTGTGGTTTGCATTCCTACTATGCAGAGAACTTGCTCTAGTAAATCATCACTATTCAAAAGGTTAAAATGAACAAGGATGAAGTGATGAACCAAAAAATAAAAAGTCTATTTTATAAAATTTGATAAGCATAATTTCATCTATTTTTTATACAGTTGTTTGCCAATGCAGTTTGTTTCAGAGTATTCAAAGAGGCTAGTGTCACTGCTGGTGATGGTTTAGTTAACTTTCTGAATACAATAAATGGCTGTGTATTAGAAGAATGGAAGTCCAATAAGAAGATAGAGATACATCCAGCTATATCTCAATCACTAGTATAAAATACAGATAGAAATACTGATGTACCATCAGGTTATGTATTTGTAATGCAGGGAAAAAAAGGAATATGTTTTGTATTCAACATGAACAAAATATGTTTATTAAATTAATATTTAAATGCAAAATACATATTTTAAATGTTTCAGTACTTACATATTAAACATTTGTTACTCTGTAGTAGAATCTTTCCTTATCATGACATGCGTTTTAGTTTCATTGAAGAGTTCTTTCCTTTTTCAAGTAAAAGTTTGTAATAATGCAGTCTAGCATCACTGAGACTGTATTTTTGTAGAATGACACAATATCTATCTGGAAAATAACAGTTGTTAAGAGTTTGTTTTGCAGACCAAAAGAAAGATACCACCATAACCCATATAAAAATGTTAGATATATTGTATACAATCTGTATATATACTATATATAATGGTATATAACACGTGGAAGACACAGTAATATAATAGTTCCTGTGTACTGTTCTTGTAACATTAGATCTTTTTAATAAATAATTCTCTTTTTATTGACTTTTATCTATCTCCTGTCAGCTCCTGAATTGTATTTGTAGAGTACAGGGTGATACAGACTTTTTTGAATTCCAACAGCAGCGATCTTTTATTTACATGATTTTCAAAAAGAAGACAATGAATCTAAAACAGTGAATGTGTAATATCAAATTTTTACATCTTCCTAATTTCTAATCTATTTTGTTTTTCCTGGTCAGTTATTGCTTTCATAATTGAATAACTGAAAGCTACAATGAGGCTGGAACTTTTAACATGAAACTATAATTAACAAACATTGCTAAATAAGACTGCAAATTAACTTCAGAGGTAAAAGCTCCCGGGAATATTAAAAGGTCTTGAAAAGTGCTTTGTAAGAAAGCCACCAAGGACAATTCACTACACTGAAGTATTTTCAGGGATTCTTCTGGAACATGTGATATTCTTTCAGGTGTCATTAGCAACCCATAGCCATGTAGGCACAAAAGTACATCATGACCATTTCAAGTTCTATTGAAAAGTATTGCCTCTTTGTCTTAATCTTGAAACAATTTGTGTAAAAAAAAATCATAAGAAAAAAATGCTCTCAAAAAGACACTTAACATTTTGGGGAAAAATATAATATAGGATGACTCAATTATAGTAAATATTTTCCTTTTTGGTAGTTTCATTTGACATTTTAATAACCCCTAATCACTTCTTTATGAAATGCATATTTACAGGGGTAAGTAACTTTGCAGTATAGTAAGAAGTCAAAAACCCCATTTTGGAAATAGAAATAGATTGCCCTAGCCACCATTAAAACTGAGACTTCAATTTCAAAATCAGTATGGCTTAAATAGCATATTATATCAGGACTTCCGTTAAATTAGTTAGGAGTGTCACAGAAAAGTGTAATGACCTGTTTTTGCTGACATGCTGAAATGTGCATATAGAAAATCCATATCTATCAGAACTTCTATCAGACCACAAACCACTCTTGCCTCTTATAGCAATTATCCCAGTTCCTCTGAAGTTAAAACACATTTTCCTTCCGACTTACTTCCTGTGTTTTCAAGTAAAACAGTGTCAGTGACAAAACGAACAGCAGTTACAATAAATTAGTCAGCTTTAGGGTCGTACAAACAGCCTCCCTTAGCATGTTTACCCACAGACTGCTTATAATAATACAGGCCATGAAACTAAGGCTCTAAGACTTCTCTCTCAATTCAAGTAAATACAGACCTGAACATTAACTTTGCCTTTATTATGGTAAACTTTTTTTTGATACTTTAGACAAGATAATGAATGACTGTGTGTATTAAAGATGCATAAGCCAAGGAGAAAACTCAGTAAGAAATTATATATGGGCAATTTCAATATTTTCTTAGTACAGATGTTAACTGCTTGAGTAAACTGGCACAGATGTGCAGCTGTGCAGCTATTATTCCTTCTTGTACCTCTTTTCCACAGTTATTAACTAAGCAGCCCAGACTGCATAATAATTCTACCTAGTCTTCAGAAGATGCTCATAAAGAAAATTGTGATGCCTCTTGGTTTATCTTTTATTGTAACGACAGTGAGAAAGATAAATGTTTGGCCACAGAAAAACTTCAATTTTTTTCCTCTCCAATTTTAGGTTACTCATTATTTCTAAGAATAATAAAATAATAACATGAAAGTCTTCTTAAAAGACACAAGATGCAAACAAACGAACCAAATAGCAAAGTCATGTAATATACATGTGATAATCAAAAATCAGCACATTTTCACGGAGAAAATAAGATAGGAAATTGATGCTATTTCCTTTAAGTAAAAGAAACTGTGAATAAAAAGAAATTGAAAGTATTTGAAGCATATTTGGGTCAAAGCTTTAGCAAGTATAATTTTATTCTATACCCACATATCTTAAACAAAAGGTACTTCTTAAGACTGCATAATAGAACAGGGTATTCTCTCTTATACTCCTTCAGAACTTTAACATGTGCAGTGACTGATGCAGAAACCAAGACTGAAATTGTTTATTTTTCTATAACTCAATCCCTTATTTTTGTGAAATATACGCACCCAAATCTATAATTATTTTGAAGAGTCATTCTATGTTAAACATACACTCACATAATGAAGTTTCACATGTGCTTCAGGTGGAAAAAAAAACAACTGAATGTCCACACTGTTATGGCCATTAGATTGTAACACTTGGGGTGTATGTTGCATTAGTGGGAATACAAAACTGATTGTTAACTCCTTTGTAACTTGGAGAAGGTCAACACAAATTGTTCAGGCTTCTGCAAAAGAGAGAGGCTCAGCAGTGATCTGAAAGTTTTCAAATTAATTCTGGGTAGACTGAGTTGCATTGATTCAACACTGGTTTCACCCACATCCAGAAAAAAAATTCCTGAATCAAGACAGGTAATTCAGGGACACAACATAACTCTGCAAAAAAGTCTGGGAGAAGGGGATGGGAAGAATTTCAAGAATAATTGAAGATAGAATAAATTAGAATTGCAACTCATGAGAATAGCATGTCTCTTCATTGCAGTTCTGTGTCTCAGTTTTTAAATCACAGGAATGATATAATGGAAATCGGCCAATAGTGATTCATCAATGAATTAAGACCACTGTAACTCATACACTTCTACCAAAGATCTTCCAATGTAGTTAAAAATATGATCTTACACATAAATACCAAGACTGAATAAAATTTTATCAATAATGAACAAGATCAGAATTCCAGGTAGCATTACACCAAACTGTGGGATGATTCTCACTAGGACATATTATACTCCAGTCATTATGTTAGCTGCACATTCATTGAATGAAAATGGGAAATGTGGCAAAAAGTGGCAAAAAAGAAAATGATACATCCTGGTTCACCAAAAAAAAAAAAAAAAGACATTGAAAATTGTCAGTGAAGAAGAATAAAGCAACCATACAATTAATTGTGAGAGTGAGGTCACATCAAANCATTAACTCTTTAACTCTAAATGCACTACATGATGTTATGATGTGGAATACCAGTACCAAAAATCATAAAACCATGACACAGTTCAATTTTATTTCATTCCCATTAAAATACAAAGTTGGCTCAGTAGCTGAGAATTATTCATAGGAGAGCGAGTTTTCAGAAGTTCCCATCATTCTGAAATATATTTTGGGGTATCTCTACAGCATGAAAGGTATCTAATGCAGTTTGGATAATTTTTAGTGGGAGCAAAAGTCTAGAGATAGGATGAATAATACAGGAAAGTGTTTGATGTTTTTTATTCAGGAAATAAAAATAACCACGCATTAAACATATTTTTTTGTAATTTTATTTCATTCATTCACAAATCTCATTTAAGTTCTTTCAATAGCACCATTGTCTACCACATCTGTGGGTGATTAAATTTTTCTCATTTTTATCACTGCCTTTTTATCCTACCCAAAATCATCTAAGGTACATTGAGTGTCCCTCCTGCTCCACTACAGAGATTTTAAAGTAACATTTCATCCTGCTCTATTGGGCCATAGACAGCCTCTTCTTTCTTCCTCCACCCCATCTTGTGATAAAGTGCAGAATTGTACATTTGTATATGGGGAAGGAGAGAAAAAAGCAACCATAATTATCCCTGAGGGTAGCCTGGAGTACACCCAGCATCTTGATCTAGCAGTGACTGCCGTCATCTCTTCCCCTCCAAACATACATGACTGAAAATATCTTCCTCCATCTGAAAATGGCAGCAATATATTTCCCAAAAACTCAGCTACGTTACTCATTTAGTGTGAGCTATGACTCTGAAAGTCTTTCAGAACAAGAGATCTTCAGCACCTTAATAACTTCTGTGACGATATACTGACAGTATGCATTGCTTTCTCAGGGAATAACTACACCTCCAACCCTTCCCTACACCAATAAATTATTTGCCTTTATGTATTCCAGTGAGGTCATGAGACATTTCTGTTCTTAAGGCTATTGAAGTCTTTCTTACTTCTAGTCAAAGAGTACAGTTTTTAAGACACTGTAAACATCTTTAAAAGGGTGAGAAAAATATTGAAAATATAGGACAACAAAGCCTCAAAAGCCAACAAGGTTTCTTATATAGACCAGAAAACAAGCCGAATCAAAAATGAAACTGTGACCCACATGCTCAACATCAGCAGGTTACCTAGGGTTGTGAATGATGCCCCATCCCTGGAGGCTTTTGAGGCAAGGCTAGATAAGGACCTGGGCAACTTGATATAGCCATGGTGTCCCTACTCATTACAAAGAGTTGTACTACATGGCCTTCAGAGATCCCTTCCAAGTCTTAGGATTCTATGAATTCATGATCAAGATGATACAGAAGGTGGGATTCCCTCACACATATACATGTACTTTTGTTATTAAAATGTCAGTAGTGCAGGATCTGCCATAACAACTCTTCACAAATGGAAGAAGCTGTAAAGAAAGAATGTCAACCATTTCATTAAAAGAGAGCAACAAGCCTCTGTGTAGTTTGTGGTTGGTGTTATCATCATCTTGTATCTTCTTTGGACATCTAATTTTCAAAATTATGATGATGCTAAACTCATGTAGGTAATAAAATGTTACATAATGTTGAAGCATGCCAAAATGGAATAAGGCAAAAGGCAGAAAGTGTATTTCAATGTCAATAAATGTGAAGAGAAGAAAATCTAAACTGTGCTTATCTCAAAGGGAATCAGAAACTCATGTTTCACACTATAGCAGTAAACACTGGGCATTAACAAGAATTTTATTGAGAATAAGAGGAAAAAAGCATTTTTTCTGCACAAAGAAGTTTTATCATATAACAGATATGATAAGGAGACATAAGAAGGAAGACGTAATGGACCTAGAGATTGTGAAGACAATGAAAATGGCCAGTGAGATTACCTGGAATATCTTCCTCCTGGGGAGAAGTTAGAACGAATGACTCCGGAGTTAGGAAATAAGTGGGCAATAGAAAAGAAAATATTGCACCTTAACTATCTCTTATTTTTCTCCTGTGCAATGGACAAAGCACACTCAAATTCTGTGAAAGACTGTCAAACCTCCTCTTTGGAAATGGCAGAACTCAAGTGCTTTAAATTCAGAGTTAGAGATTTTACATCATCTGTCCATTGAATATTAAATTATTTGACGTGGAAAGCACTAATATTGAAAAGATAGTGCTTCACAATATCCCCTATTCCCATAGCCAGAGTAATCATATCTACTCTCAGATGGGTAACACAAGTGAAAGAGGAAAGGTGTTTGAGATCTCTGAAATCCTTGGGTGAATCTTTAAATCATTTATTCTAAATGGAACTAAAAAACACATTTGCTTATGTTTTACAAAGGGACGCTCTATGCATTAGAAAACTGTGAAGGTATTCAGGATTATAAAACCACCCCACCCACACATATCTAAAATGTAGGAGCAGAAGCTGGATCTCTGGAGTCAAACTCCATTATTTCCACCACTGATTGCTTTTGAATCCTTACTGCTAACTTTTCAGCAAGATTTCTAATTCTATGGCAAAGATTCTAGTCTAATGGTTGGCCGTTTTTGTTACCTGTTAAAATCAATTCAAATAGAGACTGTTAATAAAAAAAAAAAAACACAATCCACAATAGATCTTACTCTCCTTGCACCTTCTTTTATGTTAGACACAGAGCACAGCAGACTTTTAGAAAAACAGTAGATGGAAAATTAAATACCTCATCTGAAGTCTTTTATAAGTAAGAATATCACATTTACTGAGACTATCACAGAATGTGGAAAATGAAAATGCAGCATTTTTACTTTGTTTTACGTGGAATACACTGAGTGGAACAATTTTTGGCATTATTGTTGTAAGTTATAAATGCAAAACTTCGTTTTCTGCTTCTGAGTACACACATACTTACTAATTAACTTGAACAGCAGTTTATAAGACCAGCTTTGACTCTGCCCATTTAATGAACAAAATCCAATCAACCACCCTGTTAGCGTAAATGGAAAATACATGTCTGCAAGAATGACAAATAACTGATTGCCATCGTGATTAGCATAACATGTCTTATGGGAAGCTATTTGACATTCAGCTCTCACTAGCACTTTCAAAGGATTGATACAAGTCTTGATGTGTTTTGCATTGGGTTTGCAGCTTATTTAAGTATTAAGAGAACTTCCTAGCTCTGATGACTGACATTTTCGTTTTGAAACATTATGTTTCTGGTTATGAGATAATGAAGCATATTTTTCAAACTACCGAGGGTGTTCTCAAATAAAATTAATGTTTGGTTCACTCCTTAACAAATCAAATTTATTTTTAGCGGTCCCAAATGCTCTAAACATTATAGATAAGTTCAAATAGCCTCAGTAAAGCTGTTGATGATTCACAGCTAAGCTACCTAGTGACTTTGGAGGTTGTGTGCTCTAGTCTGGAAGCTTTTAGAGTCTATTTATATTTCAGAGACAGTTTCTGTAGAACATACAGAATTTAAATAATTCAGATGATCCCCTATATATTTAATACCCCTGAGGTGATTTGAAATGCTACCAACAGAGAGTATAGAATATCTACATTTGAAAACTGGGCAATTCAGATACTTTTTTCTAGTTTCTTAGTTTCACTTACAAGAAGGCTCATGTTTTAATATACTGGTCCCTATTTTTAATATATTAATTCCTTTTATCAATTAAACCAATAAGAGTCATGTTGCAAAGAAAGTCTATTTGCAAGTTAATATGAAAATCTTGAATTAACTGATTATGAAAAACAAGTTACTCATATGTTCAACTTGCCCTACAATTTTAAGGGATTCAGAGCTTCTAGAGAGGCATCATGAAAAACAGCAGAGAGAAAAATAATCTCTCAAACTAGCATAGATGTAAGATGGGGAAAAATAATTGAACTGTCCTCTGAGTTCCTAAATAGAGGCACTGAGCTATGATTTTCAGGAAATTCTGTATAAAAATAAATGAACTGCATTCAATGTCTTCAAAAGCTAATCTGTCTCCCAGCAACACTTAAATATAAATGCAAATTTTCAGTTCAAGGAACTCAGAGAGGAAACTGGGATCTCACTGATTACAAATATTGGAAACAAGAGTGGAAAATAAATGTAAGAAAGAGGAGTTAAATAAATAGTTTTTAAAAAAAGGCAAAACAAAATGAAAGAAAAAAAAACATACCATCCATTCCAAAGGACATAATTTTTGAGCTCAGAAAATGCATAATGCTAGCTGGGGGGAAAAAAAAGTTCAATTAAAGAAAGAAATATCTTAAATTTCATTTCTGGTGAATTTGAAACTTAACTTGGCTATTTTTTTATTGTTAAATGTTAATGGAAGGCATGCAGGATTTCTATGGGATCCTGTTTACCACCTTGTTGTCCTTATATCCCACTCTAAATTGCTGATCATAAAAGGGTTTCAATTCAAAAGCCTTTTTCATATCTGTAGGGTGAAGATTTCTTCATCCACAAGTAGTACTGGACTGACTGAAGATAGAACCCTGATGTTCATTCTGTTCCTCAATAACAGTACTCACCCAAGCTGATGCTGAAGAGCTGCTTTCATTTTAGCATTTTAGATTTATAGCTCCTGAATGGACCTGCAAGACCCACTTTGCTTTTGCCCACAATGAACTAAAGAAAACCATGGAGATAGGATTCAAAGGTTCCCTCTGGCCAAACTCCAATTCCAGCAAGAACACCCAGTGCAGGATGCCCTGGGCCACATCCAGGTAGCTTTGGAAGATCTCCAAGGAGAAGACCCCACTGTCTCTGGGCAGCCTGTGCCACTGCTTTGTCACCCACAAAGCACAGCTNGTCATGGAACCGGGCCGAACCTGCCCGTAAACCGTTGACACTGGTGTTCAGAAGGAACCTCCCATGTAATGGTTTGTACCCATTGCCTCCTGTTCTGGCACTGGGCACTACTGACAAGAGCCTGGCTCTGTCTTCTTCACGCCTTCCTTTCAGACATTTATGGACATTGATGAGGTTCCCCTGAGCCTCCTTTTTTCCAGGATGAGCAGTCGAAGCTGTATCAGCCTCTCACCAAAGGAAAGGTGCTCCAGTACCTTCATCACCTAGATGGTCCTCTGTTGGACATTTTTACAGTATTTCTAGGTCTCTCTTACACTTCAAGGCCCAGAAATGGTCACAGGACTTCATCTGCAGCCTCACCAATGCTCATTAGAGGCATTGAGAGGTTTCAGTTCAAGTTTAATTTTAAAACAGATTCTAAAATTTTACTCCTTCCTTGAAATGGTGACTTTGGACTAGAAAATTCCAAGAGAAACAGCAGAAGTCCTTATAGAAAAAGCTTAATAATACCTGGAGAATAAAAGAATGCACGAGTTGAATATGAGAAGGAAAAGTTAATACGCTAAGAAGCTATGAAAAAGTGTAAATATCAGAACACTCCTTCTGATAATTAGATCAATTAGTCATAAAGTGGTAACCCGAAGACATGCCAGTAATCATTTGAAATTAAACTAAAAAATTCACAGCATTGCAGCATTACATAACACTGACAGTTGTCGGACCACACAGGTGCCTATAAAACCCAATAGATTAAAAAGAGAATAAAAGTAAGGCGAAGTCCAAAGAAACATATTTTTCCCCTGACAAAATAGATAGATAGATAGATAGATAGATAGATAGATAGATAGATAGATAGATAGATAAATAAGGCTGTTTCTCTTCAAGCTTTCAAGAAATATTGTCATGTTCCAGGTCCAAAAATCTTTCCAAGCTGATATTACAGAATTGAATCTGAAATGCCTGTGCGCTCTTTTGGTTCATAGCTTGTATTAACCTGTAGGATTTACAAAATTTGATATGGAACATTTGACTGAAATTATTTACTTGCTCTAGTACTGAATAATGGTGAGATATTTCAAACCTTAAGGTACACGCTTCTTTCTGATAATGAAGTTCAAACTGGGCACATTTGCCATTGTGTTCTTTACTTAAAAGCTGAAGAAATTATAGATAAATTTTTTCCACTCATTTATGTAGTGACTGTTTTTAAGAACAGCTTTATTCCCTAGATGCTACTGTGGACAAATCTTGCTTGCAAAGATGCCAAAAGGCATTTTATAATTCTTTCTCTGTGAAGTAGTAGCTGTATACATAATTCACTTTTGTTTCCAAACAAAACATAGTGTACATACATGTGTGTGCTACATATAATAAAGATCAGTGGATGTTTAGTGGATGACCCATCCCTGTAGACATTCAGCCACACTGGCAGGGCTCTGAGGAACCTCATCAATCTGTAGATATCCCTCTTCATTACAGGGGTGTTGAACTAGATGGCCTTTAAAGGTCCCTTCAAACTCAAATGATTCTATGTCCATCAAATTCCTTGCATTTCTTTAAAATGGTATTACTTAATGCACGGTACTCCAGTGCTTAATTAAACAATAAATAACTTGGCTAGATGATGACCTTTTTCAGGTGATATCTAACTATAAAAAGATACATGAAATATGAAAGTACTGAATGAAACTCATCAAAAAGAAAGACTGTTCTTTTCTTCATACTACCATTCTAGAGTGCTGTGAAAATAACTAGTATCTTTAAGGCAAAATCACAGTATGTGACATTTCATTTTCATACCATTTTCATTCCATGAATGCATGTTTTTAATGATACTGCTCCTGTAAAATATTAATGATTTAGCTGCATGTGACAAAATTTATAAGGCAATATATTCAGAGTCATTTATGAGAATATCCACTATAATTTCATTTCCAGTATAGTGAGACAATTCTACTGGAAAAGTGAAATATTCAAGAAGATATGTAAAGTAACTTTTGATTTGTACATAAGTGCATTGTGTTATTAACTTGAAAAATAGTTCTAACTTGAAAAGAAATGTCAGTGAGCACTATGAAGTTTTTAAGAAATGCTCTATTCAAAGTAACAAATAACCCATTTCAGGCAAAAGAGATTTGTCACAAGGAAAAAAATTGCAAATTCCGTTTTATGCTTACAGCATCTTTCATACCAACTTTGCTGGGAACTTTGTAAGTGGATGCAAAGATTTCTGCAGCATAGGTAACAGCAATTTGTATCATACAGAATGTATTCAAGAGAACATATTCTGGCTTTACATTTCAAGATTTTATATACCACAATAAGGTTTATTTCCATGTTAAAAAATAAATAAATATATTTACACTTCTAATTATTCAAGTTCTACTACTTTCTTTTACAGTTGGGAGATTTAAGAAAGGAGATGATGACATAAGAAAAACTGATTCTACCAGGAAATTCAACAGAAATTTGTTTGCTAAGCTTTTTATACCTCCCCACCTCTCCTTTATCATGTAACTTTCAGTAACATCAATGTTTGGAAGCATATGGAGAAGAAATAGGGTAGAGAAATTATACATACTGTATAAATCTTAATAAATAATAAATTTATGATAAAATAATGGTGGGATGTCCTTAATCGATTTAGCTCTATTTTTAAGCCAGTATCAGGAAGAACTTTCTTCTTTCTCTTGGTTGTAGTCACTAGCTCAACACTAAGAGTCAGATGAGCTTTTGTTCAGCCATTTTCATACATGAAGATGGAATTACTGTAGTAACATTCCTCACACAAGCACATACACAAAATTAAAATAAATAAATAAATGAATCAGATGGAAATATTTGTAGTAAATTACATCAGAATGTGAAAATAATCTTCCAAAATTCTGTGGTGAGAATGAGGTGGGGACCTGAGGGGGCAAGGGGGCAGATGCAGAATAGCATCTTACCTAGGAACTAGGCAAAATTGATTCTAATATAAGCTGGATAAAAGACAGATATTTTCCTTTGTAACTACTCAGGTATTTTACCTTGTAAGCCTTGAAGCTATCAGGTTCACAATCCACTCTTAGCAATACCAGAGACAACACTGATTGATTAAATAATAGCACACTTAAAAATATATTTATCTGTGTATCAGTTCTGCAAAGGGGAATATGTATTTCTAACACAATTTGGGAGTTCTAGAGTAAAGGTATAATATATATTTATTCATTCTCACAAGTATAGTCAACTTGTTAATATTCAGCTCAGAAACTTATACTCATTAGACATTAGATGCCTTGAAATCTTCATGTGTCAGACTCATAATACTGTTTAATTTATTTGTGTAGCCAAATAGATACTTTTTTCATATTCAAATTCCATAGCTTTATGTTTATTTAAATTATTTCATTCCTGTTGCAATTACTTTGCAAGGTAAAATATTTTACTTAATTTAAACAAAGACAAGATTTTTCAAAAACATAATTATTTAAAACTTACAGTTAATTCAGTTCGCAGTTCAATGTAAACTAGATACAGTAATCATCTTATTTTATAGTTAATTTGCATTCCAAACACCTTATGTAATAAAATGCAAAGATGCATTTTGGTTTTAAACCAAGGCAGGATAGGTGTAGTGACTGAATGTAAAGCTGGGATAGCAGAGACACGAGAGCCAACAGCTCAATTAAAATGATTGCTTTTTTCAGGGCATGGAAAGGCAACTGGAGACAAATGAAAATGGTAACCTGTTAATTCAACTAAAAAGCAAGACCATTCTGTCCTTCAAAAGCAAGTTATCACTAATGTGGAAAAGAAGATTGCCCTATTTCAATTATAATACCAACAGCAGGTTGCAGAGAGCTTTGTGCTCAGCATTCTCATTCTAATGGATGGTTCTCATTATGTAATAGGGCATCTCCGTGCATAACTAAATTCTGCCTCAGGAAGAAGATTTTTATTCTTCTCTCTTCTATCAGTTATTTCACAGCTGTAAAATAAGTTTTTTGACATTTTATTGTTCAGCTTCAGAACTCTGGTGCGACATTATCAGAGAACACAGTGGAAAAAATGGCTCTCCATCTACCACATGATACTTCTTTGGAAAGCAGGATTTGCCTTAACATGGATAGCAGTCAGCTCAGGTATCTTCTAAAAATCTAGACTATTGATTTCTGACTTGTTCTTCTTCTGAGGGGCGTTAACAGGCGCAGCTCGTAATCAGCCTTTGAGTTTAAAAATGCCCATACCTCAGATGGTAAGAATAAAGTCCTGATATATGTCCCTGCCAATAGTGTACAACTAAATCATTTTTTTGTGGTAGCTAGAGCAGAATCTGATATCTCAGATACTCATTTCTGATATCTCAGATACTCCACTCTTTATCTGATATCTCAGATACTCATTTCTGATATCTCAGATACTCCACTCTTTATCTGATATCTCAGATACTCATTTCCAGGCAATTAGTTAAGATCTGTTTAACAAAATGAATTTTTGACATAATCTCTATAATGTGGGGAAAAAAAATAAAATAAAATGAATCTGACCTCATAGTAAGTTATACCTTAGCAGGGATGAGGTAGGAATTTGTTGTATCCTCATTAGTATTTTAATGCAAATTAAATTTAACAAGAAGAAATGTAATACATAATATTAGATAAAATGAGCAAAAACATAATTTCTATCAGAATAAACATTAAAACAATCATTGCCTCAAGGACTCATCTCATAGATTAGAAGTCACAGGTATTCAGGTACAGTCAGAAGTTAAGATTTCTGTCCAGGAAATACTGGGTCAAATATTATGGTCTGTTCTTATCAAAAAATTAAGATTGACTGGACATGGTATTCTCATCTGTAATGAAAACCCATCATCTACTCAACCTGATAAAAGCTGCAAGATCCTTATTTTCATGCCAAGAGCTGTGAGGTGAGGGAATAGTCCAGCAGGCCTACCTGTAGACCTGCCCCAATAGCAGGAATAGCTGAGCTGTATTGGGCCATGCCGAGTTTTTCAAAATATACTTTCAGCAATTAAAACTGACCTAAAATGGTTTGCCATACAATTTTACCTTGTAAATATAATAGAAGTGTTCTAGTTTTCATAAGCAATATGTTCTAATTATTTCTGGAAATTCCCCAGAACACTGAAGCATATTATATGTCCAAGGTTTACTATTAAACAGATGAAAAAGAGACTTCTCACTAATTAAAATCACAGGAGAATAGCAAAACCCTTGTCTCATAGCATGAAGGAAGAAAAAATAGCAAGGCATTTTACCATTCATAAAGGTTTGCTTAAGCATTTCAAACCATTTCAGTGCTAACAGGTCTCATTTCCCTGATGTAATTAGTAAAAGAAACAACAATTACCTACAGGTTCATTAAATAAATCAGCTCTGTTTCTCATTGTGAAGTTAATGATCAGTAATGCAGGTGATTGTTATGGACACAGTTATTTGTTCGTATTCAGTAGCAACACTTAACAAGAGAGTATTACTTTTGCTTTTCAGTTTTGTCATTCAATTAGATCAACATTTTCTGCTTTTTCATTTAATAACGGAAAATTATTCTAACTGAAAGTGAACTTTGAATTCTGAGATCAAACTTGGTCAGAGTATATGAACAATATTTTGCTTGCTTTTGTAAAATGATTGCATTCATACCATGTAACTCTGATTTACCAGTTAAATAAGGCTAGTATTTATTGTTGAGAAGCTCTTCTTTTAATATCACTGATGGAAATCTGGACCCATCAGAATATTAGCTTTCTTTGCAAGGAGTAACCTCATACACAGAAATTTCCATTCTAACCTGGCTGGGAGCCACTGTCTCATCCTGGTCTTGGCTTTGTAATATTCCATCTAGATTTCAATAAAGAAATATACATAGACTTAACCTTTTGAAGAATGCATCTGAGTTATTAATACAGTTTATACTTCGTATTTTTCTAGAATATCATATTTACTTCTATTTTTTTATCTTTACTTTCAAGATGATTGATCACGGTGGTCCACTGTCTGCATGAACATATTTATATTCATTTAAAAAATAAAAGTTATCCAGTGTTTCTGAGAAAAATGTTATTAGTCAACAGTCCTATTTCTCAGGGTGAAAAAACACTTTCTATCATAAGGACAGAAATCATTGCTTGAGACTAACATCCTAAATTTCTAAGAGCATAGAACTAGAACATCGATTACTTCATCACCACTGTTCTAATTGTACATTTCTTACCTGCTTTTATTAGGATAAACTCAGGGCACTTTGATATGTAGTGACAATTACCAATCTAAAGTATCAGCACACCATATTTTTTTCTCTTATTCTATTCAGAGGGAGTGCGACATCCTGATGAGTAATAACTACTGCCACTGGTTTTATATCAAAGTAGTACTGCCATTGCCTTTACAATAACCTTTCATCTGTCCAGGAAAGATTCTGAAAGCTCATTCCATTAGGTTTCTTGAGCATTTTGCTGCTTGCACTCATTTGGTAAAGACTGTTTAATACTGACAGTTAATTAGTGGAAGTTACTAATCTGCATTATGATATTCTTATCATTTTTCGTTACCTTCTGTGAAAATTTACCATTGTTTTGTGACAGAGGAATAAACATGTCGAATATTGTCTTGGCTGTGTTTAAATGCAATGTGGTAATGCAGGGACTTCATATTTCTCTTCCAAGAAACTGAAGCCAAGGAGTAACTTGACACACCAACGAGTTATGTCAAGCAGGTATTCCCTTTATTACCAAAACATGTACATCAAAGAGAGAAACGACTACACATCTAAAGGCATAACACATACATATTCATCACAGTCCAAGAACATGGACAGAAAAAAAAGTGATTGACATCTCTGGTGGTCATGGGATTAAAACTAAGTCATTTTTGCTGTAAATTTCCAACTGTTAAGGGGTTTGCATTATGACACAACAGCAACTCTGCCTTCATATCTTCTAGGGCTCTCCTGCTGTGTTGCAAACAGTGAAACTCCACTTACCTTCTTCGGACCCTCCATTGTGCTGTAAGCAGCCACACTACCCATCATTGTGTTGTCCTTATCTTAATGGGATCACCCCCATACTGAGTTGTAAACAGCAGCTCTACTTCACTTATTTTCAATGGTCCTTGCATTTATTTGGTCCCTGTGTTTCTTCCTAAAGTTACCTGTTTGCTCAAGCTATGAGGCCTAGTTTTAATAAGTCTGTGGATTCAATCTAATTCAATTCCTTGATTCAAATCAGAAAGCCAAGCAACAATCAGATGACCATAAACTTTGCTCTGTTTCATAAATTTTTATTTTTATTGTCAAGTATCAAAGAAGAGCAAGGTTTCATTTTATGAAGTCTTTGTGCAAATGACAGAGTAAGGATTACATTTCCAAAGAGTATGGAAGTCAAAACAGTTCACAATTCCAGTTAAAATGTTTCAAAAGATGGAAGTGTTTTCATTTGGGTCGGGCATCCAAGTAATGTGAATATTAATGTCATGTAAAAAAAAATAAATGAGGAAAACAAGGAAACTGAATTAAGATAGTATATGTAACATAAACAGCTAGCTCCAAATAAAATGGCTTCGACTATAAGGAGGTGTTTGAAAAAATAGAAAGAAAGGAAAGAAAGAAAGGAAAGAAAGAAAGAAAGAAAGAAAGAAAGAAAGAAAGAAAGAAAGAAAGAAAGAAAGAAAGAAAGAAAGAAAGAAAGAAAGAAAGAAAGAAAGAAAGAAAGAAAGAAAGAAAGAAAGAAAGAAAGAAAGAAAGAAAGAAAGAAAGAAAGAAAGAAAGAAAGAAAGAAAGAAAGAAAGAGAGAAAGAAAGAAAGAAAGAAAGAGAGAAAGAA
>VXAB01007689.1:192614-244124 GCA_013399175.1 Odontophorus gujanensis | reverse complement strand
TTGTTGTTGTTGTTTTTTGAGAGGCTGGAAGGGTTGTTGCTGCTGCTGCATTCCTCTGATTTGTAGGGTTGGTGCAGTGGCTGTAGCTGCTTCCATCAGGCTCCACCCTGTTTTTTCTGAGGATCTAGAGGGTTCTGAAGGTGCTACAGCCCCTTCTGCTTGAAAGGACAGAGGTAAGTAAGATGGGGCTATGCCCCTTAGGCTAGCTCTAGTACTCTTGAGTAAGAAGCAGTGCAAGCAGTTTAGGAGCTGCTGCTGTGGAGTGCCATGCACTGAGGGGCTCTTGGTGCCTCCCTGCCTGTGGCTGGATGCTGCTTGGCTCCTACAGCTTTTCCTGGGGTTGGTGCAGGGCTACTGTGGGGCTCTTACTGCTTCTTGGGGGCAGCATGGTGCTGCAACTGAGTTTTCCCCTGCCTCTTATTTTTTTTAACTCTTTTCCATTCTTTTGTAGGGGAACTGGTATGCCATGGCCTGAACTGAGGACTTCAAAAAGGTGCAGCCAGCAGGGAGAGAAAGGTGAGTGTCCCCCTCTATTCAGCTCTTGTGAGGCCCCATCTGGAGTACTGTGTCTAGGTCTGGGACCCCCAGCACAAGAAAGATGCAGAGCTCTTGGAATGGGTCCACAAGATGGCCACTAAGATGATCAGAGGGCTGGAGCACCTCTTGTATGAAACATGGTTGAGGGAACTACTGGCTTCTTTCTCTTGGAGAAAAGAAGGTTCTAGGGAGACCTCATTGTGGCCTTCCAGTACTTGAAGGGAGCATATCAACAGGAGGGGGAATGACTGTGTACATGGGTTGATAGGACAAGGGGTAGTGGTTCTAAACTAAGACAGGGGAGGTTTAGGTTAGATATTAGGAGGAAATTTTTTACTCAGAGGGTGGTGATGCACTGGAACAGGTTGCCCAGAGAGGTTGGGGCTGCCCCATCCCTGGAGGCATTCAAGGCAAGGCTGGATGTGGCTCTGGGCAGCCTGCTCTAGCAGTTGGCAACCCTGCCTATGGTAGGGGCATTGAAACTAGATGATCTTTGAGGCCCTTTTCAACCCAGGCCATTGTGTGGTTTTGTGAGGAGGGGAATGGCTGGCCCAGGAAGCACAGGTGCAAGCAATTCACCTGTGCTTCCCATGAGACTCAGGGCCCACCCCTCCCTGGGCTCATATAAGGGCTAGCCTGTGAAGGGAGAACATCTCAGGAAGCATCTTTCACACAGGACATGGAGTGGTCTATAGCATGAGACCCCTTGGGTGAGTCAACTTTTCCTCTATATGGTTATTGATGTTCCTAATGATACTTTGCCTGGTTTTGTGAAGAACTTAACAGAAGCAATTCACTGCTTCTAGGGACCAGCATCTCCCTGATCCTCTTGTAGATGGGAGTAAAAAGGAACAAAAGGGTCTGTTTTATTTTATTTAAAAAAAACCAAAAACCTGAAACTTGTGTTTTTTTCAGTTCTGATATATATATTTTTTGTCTCCTGTTGCAGGGTCAGGGCTGTAGCTCTGGGAGCCATTGGTGTCGCTCTGCCCTCCTTGCTCTTCTTTGGGCTGGAACACTGAGGCAAAGCATGGCCCAGAGGGGCCCTTTGTCCCACAAATGGAGTTTAGTGAGTGATGTAGTCCCTCCTGCAAGTGGTGATGGAGGTAAGTAGAATGGGGCTATACTCCTTTGGCTCTGTTGCTGCTAGGGCTGAGAAGCAATACAAAAGGTAGTGCAATGAGATCTCTAGAATGAGCTTTATTTCACTGTTGTCTACTTATTTTTGCCTCCTGTTGCAGGGTCAGAGCTGCAGCTGAACCTCTTGTAAGCCCTGGCCTGTGATCCACTGGTGTCTTCCTCCTTGGTCCCCCAGATGGGGTTTAGTGGGTGATGCAGGTAAGCAGAATTGGGCTGAGAAGCAACACAAAAGGCAAGTGCAATGAAATCTCTGGGATGAGCTTTATTTCACTGTTGCCTACTTGTTTTGTCTTCTGTTGCAAATAAGTGCTGCAGTGAGGCACAGCTCATCCTGTGAGTAGCTGTAGTATTGATGGGACTGTGGGTACCCCTCATTCTAGGTGTTGCCTTGGTGCAGGGATTCCCAGTCTGACAACTCCTTTGAAGTGGTTTGCAGTTGTGAAGGTCTTTGTTCCTCACATCTAGGGCTGGTGTGAGGATCCTGGTGGTGACGTGAGCCCTGCGTGTGCTCTGCTTGGGATGGAGCTGGGTGCTTTCTTCAGGTGAGTTTTCATTCTGCAGTTTTGTGGTTTGCTTTCAATACTGAGTGTGTGTGCTGTTGCCTTGAGGCTGTTCTTGTGAGTGGTGGTGCTTCAGCAGCCTTTCCTTGTTGGAGTGTTGTGTTTGTTTTTTTTGTTGTTTTTTTTTTTGTTTTGTGCTGGATGCCCTAATTCTGTGAAGAGGGGTATGGCATCTCAGAGGCTTTTTCCTCTTCAGGTCTTTAATGTGGAGAGCCAGCTGTGTCCTGCCTTTATGGGCAGCACCATCCTCAAGTTCATTTAGTGGCAGAAACTGTACCAAGAAATAGGTTTTTATTCTTCTGGTGCGTGCTCTGGGCTGTTGGTGTTTTGGCTCTGTTGGGATCCAAGTACCTTTAGCCTGGTGTTGGTTCTCTTGTCTTGGTGTCTGTTCGTGTGATCTTGTGGGTGCAGAAAGGTGATTGGGTTTGTTTGAAGGACTCTAATGTGAGGGTTAGTGATTGTTTAGTTGGTGTTGCAGGATCATAGGGACTTCTGGAGATCATTTAGATGTTGGTATGGTTGATGCTTTTGGGGGGGGGGGGGGTTCTATTTTTTGGGTGCTAGAGGCTGCGTTTTGCACATCTCAAAGAGGTTATTTTTTTGTGTGGGAGGGTGGGTTCTGTCATTTGTTGTTAGTAACCCCTTACTGGGGCCCTCCCCCCGGGTAGGGGCTGAGAAGGAGCCTATTCTGGGGGTGGCTCCCCCTCAGCTATGGGGACCCCCTGCAGAGGTGGCTGTTTTTTGTCACTGCTTTCATTCCTAGGCTGAAAGGTATGAGGCAGAGCTCGTAGATGTGTTCTGTCACTTGTGTTGAGATCCTGTGGTGCTCCTACTACTGCTGGGCCTGGGGCGATCTTCCTTGTTCCCTCTTGGCCACTGAGGGTGTCCTGGTTCTTCTCTAGGGCTGACTGATTGAGGGTGGAGGAATTCCTCCCCTGGTGAGCTGGAAGGAGAACACGCTTATCTGCTTTTAAGGAAGGTCTTGAGCTCTAGTACCTGCATGTCTTGAGGTGCTTGAAGAGCTTGTAGGTCCCATCTTTCTTTTAGATGAAGCTGTATGTGATCTGTGACAGCTGTAGTGTAGTTAGGTGGCTCTCCTACAGGTAGGGTACTGCCCTTATGCACTGATGCATTATCAATAAGGGAAGAAGAGGTTGCATGGTGATTTCACTTTTTCCTTAGAAGTGAAGGAGCTGGGAGTGGCATTGGTGTGGGTGTGTGGCTGTGGCTGCCCAGTATGACAGCCCACTTAGTCAGGAGAACATATAGCATGAAGGAAAACTTACGCCCTTCTGATGATATATAAAAGTAGAGTAGCTGTTGTGTCTTGCTTCTAGTTGAAGCAACAGTGACCTGAAATTGAAGACTGAGTGCCAACTTTCAAATTAAACTGAAGTTTCATATGTAGGTGAGTTCTTTACTAAAATTATTGTTTCTTAAGTACACCATAAGCAGTACAGTAATGCAGAACTTCTGTGAATGAAACCAATTGTCTTTGAAGATACTTAATACTATGGCCTCTTACTCCTGCTTGGGATTGTATTCTTGTCTCCAGCTGGTGTTCTAAAGAAATATTTTGCTTTGAGTAAAAGTAGCTTACTTTCAGTTTCTGTCTTCCTTCAAAAGCAAGTGGAGTTCTAGTGCTCTGTTACTTGCTGTGGACCACAGATGTGAGTTCACAGCTTGTACTGTCATGCTCTACTTGTTTACTGTGTGAAGCAGCTGTAACTGTGTAGGACTGGAAAGCCATCAGTCTGGGTGGGACCTGAATGAATCGTGTAAAGTTTACTTCTGACTTGCTCTGGGGACTTGCAACTCTTACGTGATTAAGAAACTCATTCAGATGTCTTTCCAGTCTTTGATTTTTTTTTTCCTTTGATGCATTTGCCACTGGGTTTTTATGCACAATATTAAGTTTCCCATTTGGTTTTACTTACATTTCTAAAACCAGAGACCTAGCTTTCTGTTGTCTCAATTGTAGGTCATGGCCAGGGGATGTACAGAAAATGAACAAGCTGCAGCACCTCTCTGGCAATCCCTGCTGATTAATTACTGTAGTAGCTTAGTTTTGCAGTATGGATGTTGATTAGCCACTGAAAACCACCAGCATCAAGCTGTCAGAACCAAGAAATGGCTTTAATTATTTTCTCCCTGGAGCAGCAACAGCCATTGCTTAGTTATGGCAAGAGCAGGAGTACATTTGCATGGCTGACTTGTTAGCATGTGTAAATGAATACAGCTTACCTGCACACACCAGCCCTGCTGGTGCTGGAGGTTTGCTCCTGGTTGGTGGAAAGGTAGATTGGAGCCATTGCTCCAGCAAGCGCTGGGTTGCCTGAAGACTGGCTTTGTGAGCTTAGTTACTTTCCATGGCTGCTGAAGACTTATTTACATTGTTCATTAAGAACCGACAATAGAAAATGAATAAATCAGGCCTTGGAAATAACAGTGCAGGAAAAATCTTCTCTGGAAAGAACAAAAAAATCAGCAGCCATAGGAAGCTTGCTAGGAAACCACACTTAGAAGGAAGGGAGTACACAAGTTCAGTAAAGTGTCTGGCTTGCTGCTATTTAAAGCTCTTTCTCTTAAGTCTTCTCTAGTTGTAGGCTACAAGTTTCTTTGGTTGTATATCATCAGTGGTAATGTAAGGATCCAGAGCCCTTTCAGACCTAGGCCCAAAGCCTCTTCTTCATAGGAAAAAGCAAGATGACTTGCTTCCTGACCTATTCTTCTAACAAAGAGCTGTTTTTCTACTATGTGTTCTTCAAACACAGCTACTGAATGCAGTGATAAAATAGGAGCTTAAAAATAAATGGGGAGCAGATCAAGACTGTTCTGATTTCATTTGAGTTTTTACACTGTTCTGTCTTCCTTGAACTTCTTCTAAAACCTAGAAATATGGCATACTGCTGTTAGTGTGAAGGCCTCCACAAGAGCCTGCAACTAGCTTTGGCTCATCTTTCAAAAGAGTAGCTACATGCCCTTGAAAGTAACTCTATAATAATGCCGTATCTAGTTGGAAAACAGTCTAAACTCTGCTTATCTAATGACTTTGTGATTCTGTCACAGGCTTTTTATTACTGAAAAAAGATTGTAATACAGGTAGAGTTCTTTGATAGCTATTTATTAAAATCTTGCTATTATTCCTCCAGAATAGCTGTGAGTTGTTAAAACAATAGTGATTGTGTCTTGCTTCTATCCATGCATAGGCATGAGCTGTTTTGATTATAGCAGGTGTGTCTCATGTGTGGTGTATCTCAACCACAAAACTGATGCTTAAGTATGGAGCTTGGTGCCACTGACGTCCAATTCACAGCTGAACATATCTTGGAGTTTGTTAAGAACAGTAATATTGGATGAATGGAGATGAATGATTACAATATTTACTTAGGCTGAAATAAGTAAGTCTTCAAAGAGATTTATTGTTGTTCCTAGCAGCTGAATATCTCAAGCCTGCTGTTCCTGAGGGAGTCCCAGAGACCTACTTGACAATGGGAGAATTTCACAGCTGTAAGAGATGTGGGTTGTTAAACAATGACTTGAGCTAAAACATATTTCAGTGGACAGACTCTTACAACCCTGAGGTTTTCTAATTGTCTACAGCCCATCCACTTATTGTTGGAAACCTGGGAGCTCCCATGTTGTAACATGAGATAGCAAAAGCCTGTCTTTAATTATGCCAGAAAAGAAAAATACTTACTTACTGAGTTCTACTCTGTTTTATGCTGGCAGTGGTGGAGGTGGGCTGAAACAGGCAAGATAAGGTGATTCCTGGTGGACCAGAGTGAGGTCTGAGGACCACTTGGAAATGCACAAAAGCAAAGGAAACCTGCAATGAGAATACTGGATAAGTGGCACGTGCTGATTTCTACAAAATACAAATCAGGAAAGAAAGGAAAATTATTCTTCAGTTCACAAAGAGTAGAGAGGTCTAGCCTGTTGTCAGTGCAGAGGTCAAAGCTTTTGACCACCTAGTGGTGCCAGAAACCAGAGCTGTAAGCTCAGATCCTGTATCACCTCTGCAGAGAAGGAAATGCTGTGATGGATCTCATGTACCATATCATCCTAGGCATAATGGCAACAGTAGTATTAGAGGGTTTCACGATCTGCAGGAGAATATTCCTTCTTTCTATCACTCACATGACAAAAGAGATGTGAAAACTTTTGGTGTATATACAAACAATATTTATCAGGTCACTATTCACTTAACAAACATGTTTTGAACTTGAAAGAAAATTTGTCTTGGACAGTACCCAAGAAACATGCCTGAAGACATGATGACAGGAACAGAGCTGTGGTAAAGCACTTTTTACAATCTGCATGCACATTTAAAAATCACTTTGAGTTTCTAAGATTTAATTACAGGCTCTGTAATGATCTATATTACCAGACCTTGATTATTTTTGCAAAATATGCTACATTAACTTATGTATGACAGAGCTGTAGATTTAAATAGCTTTAAAAGTATTATAATTAAAGTTAAGTAACCATCAACAACATTAATGAATAACATTTTCTGGTTCGTAGCTCTAGTTTTTATGAACCCTATTGACTTGCTGATTAGTTTGCTGAAAGTAGTCATTTTCTATCATGCAATCATAACTCTGAACGGCTGCATTTGTTGATATAATTCTACACAAAACAGAAATGGTAAAAGACCAAAATACATGCATTTCCAGAAGTGGAGGTCCTGACTTGAAATAATAATAGTAAATCTAACAATAAGCACTTTGATGTAGTAGAACATGACGATAACTGTTCATAGGATGCCCAAAATCCCTCACTAAAGTTCACCTATTCCTAAAATTTTTAAATCTTTGAGAGACATCAATTTCTTGTACTGTCTGGGTTTTTATTCAGGGGTATGACATTATGGGGGTTTATATTTGTGTAACTTTTATTAAGAACATTGTTTAGAAAAATCAAGTTTGTTCCCTGGGAAATTTATCTTTCTTAAACCTCATATTTAATCACAATATGATAAAATATGGTGCAATAATGCAGCTCAGCGTGAAGCAGTGTTGCTTTTAACACAAATTTATTATTGCCACTCTATTTTAACATACTTTAATAATTTCCTGTGATGATCGTGCTTTCTTGCCTGTCACATATGGCATCTTGTCATAAAACACTTCCAAGTTTCGCTTTGATTTTCTTATGCTGATGTCTAGGCTGTGCATTGCCATATAAATAACAGTATAAACAGTGCCAGTCAGTTTCCAGGTACTATTACGTTTTAAAGACAGAAAAATGCAGTAATTTTGGATCAAAACCATTAATGCTGATTTTGAAGATACTGTCTCCTCACACACTAGACCATAGCTGCCAGCCACACAAGGATGCCTGAAGCCCATCTTCCTTTCTCCTTCCTACTACCTCAGTGACCACAAGAGCAAAAACTTACTTAAAGAAAGAACTTCCCTCTATTTGGTGTAGGGCAAATTTGGGCCAGGTTTTCCTTAGGGCAGATGAGCAGCTATTGCACATTCCAGTAACTGACTGCTGGGTTTTGGGCATTTTTTCCCTTAAGTAAGTGGTTAAGTAAAAATAGACATAGATAATTATGGATTTAATTCCCACCTGAAGCTTTTACCCAATCAGGTCTATAGGGAAATAGATTTCCAGCATGTCCTCAGCTGCAGAAGGAGAGACAGGTGCAAGCTAAAAAAAAAAACAAAAACTTGTTATAATCACTCCTCTTCAGCACAGCTGGTTTCACAAGAGCACAGAGGTTTATTTGGACCATGCTTGGAAAACGGGAATTTCCATCTTTTTGTTCCGTTCTTAATATACTATGCAAAAAGGTCACTTCTTGTTCTGGCAGTGGCTAATACGTGACATCTGAGCAGACCCTTAACCCAGCTAAATTGCTGTAGTTCAGCAGTATAAATAACTGACACAGCGCTCACTGGCCAAGAAGCCACTCTGAAAATGCTTCTGATTAATTCCTGTTTCTGAGTTGGTCTTCAAATGCCTCTAGATAACTTCCTGGCAGTGCAATAAGCCCAATTTGCAGAGTGGCATTTCCATAGGTTTTCCTTTGATTCACAAGCCAGAACTTGATGCTTCCTATTTACCACATATACTCACCCCTGCCAGTGGCCTTGGCAGGAGGCTGACTGGAGAACTGTTCCGGTGTGGTGCAATCTGTATTGACACAGCACAGAAAAAAAGCAGCACCAAAGCCTTCCACCCACCACCTGGGGGGTTTTCCATCGTGTACTTACCCCTCTGCCATGACCCCATTTTGTGTAGGAAGACTACTCATCCTCCTTCTTCTGGCAGATAGAAGCTGGATGACGCCAATATCCTAATCCATCACTTCCCAGAATAAATTCATGGTTCTCAACTTTTGAAGTTCTCATGGTTCGGTTATGATGGCCACTTTTCAGTTATTTCTGTGTGCCCACCTGCATGAATGAGGTAGAAAAGAACCATTTTTCCATTGCTTCAAATCAGCTCAATAAATTCGTAGCAGCATGAAAGCAGAAGGGAGGAGATGTTCTCAGGGCTGTTCTCTCAAGTCCCAGTGAGCAACCTAACGGAGGTGGACCAGAGACAACCACAAACAGCAGTTTACAAGCAGTTCTTGCAGCTCCCATTTCCTGGCTGTTACTTCCATCCAACACACTGGAAAAGTAACTGAAAAGCACAGAGGAGAAAAAGGAAAATGATATAGCATTTTTTTGCCAGCTATCAGGCCACACAGTAATAGTGGGGAGATGGGAAAAAAAAGCATTCACATCCCAACCTGCCTGTGCTCCATCTGTTTGCAACAAGATACTTAGTCCCTGTGTAAGCAGAGGGGAAAAAGATGGGTTATTTTATCGCACACTCACATAGATTTTGAAAGGAGGAAACCACATAAACTAAAATTAAATATAATTTTCTCTTTTTCCCCATAGACTCAGTCTGGATGAATGCCAAACCACATTTCTGAGGGGTGAGAAAGGCCCAACATCTGCTTCTGGTGTAACTGTTTGTATCTTCACTCTAGGAAAATTAGGTTTGAAATAATCTCAAATTGTCTGACACCTGTATCCTATTAGAAGTGACACATGGAAACACCTTCAGCATACTGAATTTAGCACCATGTCAACAGTTTAAAATTAATGGGAAAAAATGGTAAAAATCATTGCTTCCCACTTCTGGCTGAAACAGACCTCATGTCTTTTCACAGGATCATAGCACAAGCTTGGTCCATAAATGTTATGGGCTTTGAGCCCATAATAACAACACAGCTTGTGTCCCCAGCTGTGACTGGAATTAAATGAACACCTCAGGGTGACCAGTGCTCTGTATTGGAGCTGAGGCTCATTGGAATGCCCCTAAGGGCTGGGTGCCAGCCAGCACGTGGGTGCACAGAAGCTTCAAGAACAGTGTAATGCTATAAGGAGATAGAAAATATAGTGATAATAGCAAGAAGGCAAAGTCTTTGGCTGCAGTAAACAAGGACAAGCCCAACTGCAGCGGCTACAATTGCAAAAACAAAGGAAAAAAGCCACTTACTTACCATTAGAAGGCTTCAGGCAGGCAGGGATCTCCAGTGAGATCCTCTTACACCCACTGCCAGCTCTTAAACGAGGTCTGGGAAGAGGTGGATCCTGGCTCCATCCCTCCCAGTCACTCAGGTACATTGTGTGCACCTGAGCTTCCCTGAGTTGGCCCTGCCTTCCCACCAGGTGCTCAATCACTGGTTCAGGACATGACTTAGCATTTCAGCTACAGACTGCTTCTCTGAGGTTTGGCTATGAATCTTCTTAATTTTCACAACTCACAGTTTCTTTTCATGGTGAACAGGCCATATCTCACTTGTCTCAAGAAGTAGAGTCAGTTTGCCACTACATTCTGCCATGGCATAAAGGTTTGCTCATGTTCAGACACAGAGAAGAACCAAATGACTTCAGAAGCCATGCATCTAGTTTTGCTGTCGTGGCCTGCGCTTCCCTCAGAACAGACTGCAATGTACATGTAGTGCTGTACTTTAAGCTCCCCATGGAGTCTCCCGTTCACAAATTCCTCTCATTTAGGAATGGATCCGATGACCTTCTGCCAGATAATTCACTGATAAGAAGACACCAGTTCTACTGAGAGGGACATCTGTTAAATTCATCAAACATTATGGCTTTCAGAAAAATGATCCTACCTAAAAATAGAGAATCTTCAAATACATTCCTTTTCTTGGGAACTTTGAATCAAGTTTTTTGAGAGGGTCTTTTTAAATATTTGAGAGTAAGAAGAAATTGATTTCTTTCTTTTCAGATAGCATTGTTTGTCAGCAGTTCTGCTGAAAAATAGGGAGTGCCGCCCAGAGTCAAGAAAACAGGAAAAATGCTGTTCTTGATCATTTTTCTCTCACCTTCTGGCCATTCATTGACACTGTGAGCAGTCACTTTTTCATCACAGTAACTTTTTCATCACAGTAACTGTGACAAGCAAAAGCAATATTTACAGAAACACAGGCAGGTCACAGAGGTCATTAAGAGCTGGAAAACTGCAACTTAACTTTTGGAAGTGTAAGCAGAAGGCCCATAGTATGGTTTCTATGCTGCTAGACATGGCGCAGTGCAGAAGAGGGGTCCTGTCTTAACAGCACTGAGACTATGGGTGGTCAGAGAGGGAGGAAACAACTTGGGTAAAGGGAGACGTCTCACTGCTGTGCGCTGCAAGAAGTAGCATTTCTGGACAATAAAAAATGAACAAAGTAGAAAAAATGGGTAATAATGGAAGGAGAGATGAATAACATGGAACCATTTCCTAGAGAGGGAAGCACATCGGACAGTGTTCAAAGACAAGAGTATTGCTACAAGCTTAGATTTTAATTTTTTTTTTAAGTCCAGCCAAGTGGACTTCCAAAGTGGAGCAGCTGCGGTGGTGCTGAGCAAAAGATAATGTCTAATCTTAGCATGTACCTACAGCTAAGAGTATCAAGGGAAATCTTACAATACAACCTACAATACAATAGAACCTAGCTGAGGTGGAGTTTATTCTGAGAAAACATCTCCAGTGGCACAAGACTCATTTTGGATCCCAGGGCCTTCCTTAGAGTTATAACTTTCAGCATACAAGAGGAAACTGATCCATGCAAGTTTCCCAAGAAAGAAGATGATAAATTGCTGTAAGTGAAATGTGTGTGCATTGGAGGAATAGACTCGTGGCAAAATTTTGGAAACAGCCTTCCAAAAAAGGATGTTAGATAGTAGGACACTTTCCCAAGAAGGATGCTACAAATCACATGCTTGAGTTAATAAATGACAGCAACAGTCCGAGGGGAACATATGGGACAGGCAATAATACTTTATTATGAATGCCTGATTAGATGATTTCTCTTTCTAAACTATTTTTGCCTCTTACTGAAAAAATGAGAGAAAACAAGGGTGCCTTGTAAACAGCTGCTTTGGGTCCACAAAAACCTTCGAAATGACAAGGTGCCAACATAAATTTAATAAGCCCTCTTTTCCTGTATTCTGGTCATGTCCCAGCTGAGGCTCAACTGGGATATGGATGCAGAGTGCTGCTATTTGCAAGTGCAAATATTGCTCCCATACAAATAACTGGATAAAATGTCCTCTACCCTATGGGCAGCTTGGCTTCTGAGACAGACTTCAGCTGTGCACCCTGCTACCCCATTACCAGACTGTGGGCTCTGCAAAGAGTAGAACTGACAGATACACATTTGGAGTGCAAACATGGGCTGTTGAACTCCAAGTGAAAATGCCAGCACAGCCTTCCCATGTATACCAGTTCCTGCCTTTGAACATTCAGAAGTTAGCTTTCTGGTACTTCTTATTTTAAATGTGTGAGCCATCGTCAAGGCTTAGCAACTTTTTCCCCTTCACGCTATAGCCAGTCTTGGTTATTTTGTGGTTGCTATCATATTTAATACATGAAGCAAAGTAGCAGGTAATAAATTCAGATGAAAATTGCACATTCTCCCGTGGGGAAGTAAACCATTCCTAAAAGATGGGCAGCGTGGTCTTAAATCAGTATTTGTGGCTCATTTTCAGGACAAAAATAACACAAGGATAATTTTCTGGAATACAGAAATAGTACTACCTGCAAGAGCCTGACTAGCAGGTTATAACATCACCTAACCTGAACGAGAACAGCATTGAGGCTGTGTCATCAGAAAGGAAAACGCACCATCTGGAGATGTCTGCAAGGGAAGCATCAGCTTCAGCAACATTCATCAGCCATGCCAGCTTTCCTCACGATCACCAAGGGAACTTGCCAAACAGAGGAAATAGATACAGGAGAACGCAGATTTTATCATTATTTTACATACCACAAAGACAAGAGTTTCTTGCCTCAGATGGGCTTCAGGGGAAAAGAACTGCCTCCTGGCCTCCAAGCAGCCCAAATCTCTGTGAAGTGATGCTGGCCAGAACAGCTAGGGCACATATGGTGGTGCCATCCTTGGTCATGTGGGTGGCTTGCAGCGAAGACATAGGTACAGCAGTGGTAGGCTGAGCCAGAGCATCCTCCACTTTGAAATTTCTCTGAAGGTCAGTGTGATACTAAGTACAATAACATGGAAAAATCCATAATGCTTTTCACAAGATGAATCCCTCTCTCATATTTCTAAAAATTTGTACTTGTGTATCAACTGTAGTTGTTTGGCTATACAATCATTAACAACTAGGACAAGAGCTAATGGCCTTAAGTTGTGCCAGGGGTGGTTCAGGTTGGATATTAGGAAACATTTCTTCTGAGGTAGAGCGATGATGAACTGGCACAGGCTGCCCAAGGAGGTGGTGGAGTCACCGTCCCTGGAGTGTTCAAGAAACGTGGAGATGTGGCACTGAGGAACGTGGTCTGAAGCGGTCACAGGTATGGGTTGGTGGTTGGACTTGATGACCTGAGTAGTTTTTCCAACCTTAAGGATTCTCTAATTCTGTAACTAGAAGAACACAATGAAAAGCAGGAAACAATAGGCTTAAAGATACGACAGACTGTTACACCAGTACTCCAGTATGCATGTGTGGGACTCAAAATCATAATGAGAAATAGGACGTCAAAATCATCTTTTAAACCACAAACAGAACTTCACAATTAGGTAGACTTCTTGAAAAAAAGGAATCAATTTCCTTTGGAAATACTTGCTAATAGCAAGTCCTATGAAGTAGGATTCTACAACATATGTATTATGAAAAAAATATTATTATTTTTTTTTCCACTCTTGGATATCTACAAAAGAAAGCCGTGAATTTTCCTGATTTGTTGAGTAACAGTGTTGCATTTCTCAAGCTTAGCAACTGCTCAGGAAATGACACTGATGAGCCAGGGTCTTGATACTGCTCACTTCAATCCCCAAAAGGCTCACAACAAAGCAGGAGATTAATACTGTCTACACCACAAACAGAATAGAAGGAAAAAACTCAAATCAGATGCAAATACAAATTTTATAACGTTGAAGAACTAACTGCCTTGCTGTCTCAATCAAGTCCATCATTACTTAACATTATTTATTAATGTTTTGGCATAAGCTGTGAAGAAGGCTGGCCTGCAGGATGACCTGCTTTTAATGTTTGTAGAGCCACCCCGAGGAACAGAAGGAATTTCATAAAAACTCAGTGTGTCCACAAAAGCATCGCAGCCTTTAGTAAGTTCTCTACAGCAACAAAATTGTTAATTTAGAGCCTATGGTACATTATGTTGCTTTTATCATCACACAGTCCATGTATTGCCTTGTTTAATCTCAAGGTTATAACACACTTAAGAAAACAACCTCCCCCAGAAAAACAACCAACCAACCAACAGGGGGTCTGCCATGTGGTATCATAGCTGAGAAATTGAATAAGTCAGCTCATACCAATTGCTCCACTGCCACACTGGTGTCAGACCCGAATGAGTTGTTGGGGGTTGCTTGTTAGCATCATGTCTGTTCTTCATGCAAGGTTGTGCTGTTAACCTCATTGCTCTTCAAAATACGATACAAACTGCTCTCTATACAGCTTCTGAATAAAGCCGTTCTTTCATATCATGGTTTTTCAAAGGGAAGCTGCCTGCAACCTGCCACCCTTTTTGAAGGGCCCTTCACACAACCAGATGATGTGGGACTGCAGCCACAAAAAACTGGTCAGCTGCTCACCCCAGTTTGCCCTTCCCCAGTGATCCTGCCACTGCTGCTCCTTGTACATGAGAGTGCATCTCACGTGTGAGCAAGCCACAGCCATGGGCCAGATGCATGCAGCTGTGCTGTCGCAACTGCTGCCACACATCCCCCATTCCCTGGTGAACACAAAAATCAGCTGTCCTCTATGCAAAGGGGCAGATATCCCTGCTGGATGTGCTGCTGATGATATGAGGGCTGTGGGGCTGGAGTGCAGGATCTGCCCTGGCCTCATTAATTGGTTACACAAATAATCCTCTACGATTTGGAAAAATACAAGAGAAAGTATTGCAGCTAAATTTCACTAGTATGCATAGTAAATCTGAACAGGTGTTCTACAGACATTTAAGCCTACTTATATTTTGTATTAATAGAAAGTGGACTGTCACTTCTAATTTATTGGCTTAACAAGAAGTAGACTGCAAAGGTCAAAGTCATCTTAAATGTTTTAAATCAAGTATTGACTATTCTTCTCAACCCTATTAACTACCTCATACATCTATACTGCTTTTAAATGCTTTCACAGATGGTCCAAATGCACAAAACCACAATTTAGAGAAAGAACTTCCTAACAGAGTAAAATCTGCCAAACTGAAGCAAGTTTCCTCATCCCTGGTGCCATGATGCTTTCTGATTTATGGAAATGCTATGCAGTTCATCTCGCTCAAAATTCATCAAATTGGAGAAGTAAAAGGGTTGTTCACTCTGTACTATCAATGGAAAATGACTGTGGAGCAAAATGCAAGCAGACCAAAGTGCAGAAATAATGGACATTTTCAACAGCATTGACTAATTTTGTGTAATTTGCTTTCTGAAAAGCTCAAATTAAGACAACCAGTCCTGCTCAGTAACTCAATAAATGCTCGGTTCCACTCAAAGCAGTGCCAGTTTGAACTCACTGAGCTGGAATTTCGAGAGCTGTTCCCTTTGGAGAATAAGCGTGTCTGAGTACAGTTATGCTTTACCAGTCAAACGCATGCTGAGTTTTCATACAGGGTATTCAGCGTGTATTTGTCTGGCATAAGTTACTCAGCAATTCTAAAAAACCTGACCGCAGCACATTATTGCCAGTGGAAGTTTTTCTCCACTGCAAATGCAACCTTTTTTTTTTCTGAGAAAATATGGTTTTGTGGCCTTCAGACACATTTTGAGGACAGATTGCTCACATGCTAACCACATGACCAAATACTGATTTTTATCTTATTTGGATAGCAGCCCCCAAACATATTACATGTATCAAACAATTACCTTGTTACTAGCTTTTGAAAGTCGATCTGCCAGAGGGTAGGGAGGCCCTTCAGAGGGATTTGGATAGGCTGAATAGCTGGGCTGAGATCAATAGGATGAGGTTCAATAAGGCCAAGTGCCGGGTGCTGCACTTTGGCCATAATAACCCCATGCAATGCTATAGGCTTGGGGCAGAGTGGCTTGAAGACTGCATAGAGGAAAAGGACCTGGGGGTGTTGGTTGATGCTCAGCTTAACATGAGCCGGCAGTGTGCCCAGGTGGCCAAGAAGGCCAACGGCATCCTGGCCTGTATTAGAAATAGTGTAGCCAGCAGGAGCAGGGAGGTGATCATCCCCCTGTACTCAGCTCTGGTGCGGCCGCACCTCGAGTACTGTGTTCAGTTTTGGGCCCCTCACTACAAGAAAGACATTGAGGCCCTGGAGCGTGTTCAGAGAAGGGCAACAAAACTGGTGAGGGGTCTGGAGCACAAGTCTTATGAGGAGCGGCTGAGGGAGCTGGGATTGTTTAGTCTGGAGAAAAGGAGGCTCAGAGGGGACCTTATTGCACTCTACCACTTCCTGAAGGGGGATTGTGGTGCGGAGGGGGTCAGCCTCTTCTCCCAGATTACTAGTGACAGGACGAGAGGGAATGGCCACAAGTTGCGCCAAGGAAGATTTAGATTAGATTTGAGGAGAAACTTTTTCTCTGAAAGAGTGGTCAGGCACTGGAATGGCCTGCCTAGGGAGGTGGTTGAGGCACCATCCCTAGCGCTGTTCAAGAAGCGTTTAGATGAGGTGCTAAGGGATTTGATTTAGTAGTTTAGTGGGTAGGGATGGTGATAGGAGGATGGTTGGACTAGATGATCTTGGAGGTCCTTTCCAACCTAATGTATCTGTGAATCCAAATACATATATGCACAAGCAGCTTTGTTGATGTGTGTCATTCCCTATGTAAATATCATGCAGCTGGGAAAATAGCCTCATTTGTACCTTTTGGGGCAACAAGATGCTCTGACAAGTCTTTGTGCAGATGAAATTCAGAGTTCAGAATGGTATTTTTGCTTATTCTGTGTCCCTTAGCAGATTTTTAATTGCCCTCCAAACCAAGGCTAGCATTCCTGAATCGATAATGTTGAAAGCATTGTGAGTTTTGCTGTTGCCCTCAGACAAAATTAAGGACTGAGCTTAAATTCAGCATATAGGCTGCTTAAGACTGTCTCCAGCCCTATTTGGTTGAAACCTTAGATGAAGTCCTCTCTTTGCTCTGGCCCCACTATTTCTAATCTGCATGGACTACTACAGCATTCAAAAAGCATTCAGGAAACAGACTTGCATATTTTACAATAAACAGGTTTTTTTTTTTTAGTTTCTAAAGAAATTAAGAAAAAAAATGCACCCTCTTTTTGCCCTGTCTCTTCTTTTTTAGAATGTATTTTGAACCATTTCAAGTATATTATGATCACTAATCTTCCTGTGCATACCTGCATTCCTAGCACAGACTAGAATCAGAAATCTCTCCTAAGATTTGTTTGTAGGACAGATCAAAATATCTCAAAAATGAATTGAAAGAAAATTATCCACTGAAAAGCTAACATCTCTAAATTTCTCACTTGTCCTGTCATAACCACTCACCTAATCTGTGAACAGATCAAAGTGAAGCCTCAGAGCTGTGCTACAGGAGACAGTGAGTCAAGGTTTGCAGATGGTGGTAAAGTAGTGGCATGGAGATTCTTGGAAACCCTGCAAACAGAATTGTATCAGTTCCATTTACAAACAGAATCACAGAACCACTGAGGTTGGAAAAGACCACTCAGATCATCTAGTCCAATCATAACCTTGATCTTTGCGCAGAGCACTCAACCATGTCCTTAAGGCCAATTAATGTCCTTAATTACACTATACAATTACTGAAGAAAAACTCCAGCATGAGATTCACCTCCCACATCTCTGTATCTTTCTCTTTACTTTCTGTAGCCTGAAGGTCTAGACACCTTATTTGTTCTAAAACAGAAGGGCTCATTTTTTATTATTGTCATATAGAAAATCACAAGTAATGTCACCGCAATAAAAAATCAATAGCTGAGCAAGAGAAATCCACCAATGGCATGAAACGTCCCTTCCCTTCTACTCTTTCCTTTATTAAATGATAATATTTGGAAGAAAGATTATACTCCTCGGTAACCTGTGAATTAGCCAACATTAATGTGCTGTTGTAGTTATCAGATAGCATTGCAGTTCACTGACTTGTAGAACCACCACAGTTGGAAAAGATCTCTAAGAGCATCCAGTCCAACCATGCACTTACCACCAATATTTCCTCACTAAATTGTGTCCCTCAGTGCCACACCTTCACATCTGAACACCTCCAGGGACAGTGACTGTACCACCTCCCTTGGCAGCCTGTGCCAGTGCCCCATCACTCTTCCTGAGAATAAATGTTTCCTAATGTCCAGCCTGAACCTCCCCTGGGGAAATGTGAGGCCATTACCTCTCCTTCTATAGCTAGTTACCTGCGGTGATAGTGAGTAAACGTAAGTTAATAACAGTAAACAACAACAGCTAAATTGTTAGGAACTGCAAAATGTAATCTGTTATACTACGGCGCATTTGGAGAGAGACTATATCTTTGCTGTTTTCTACAACTTTTTGGGATTTAAAAATGAAAAAATAACATTTTACTGCATTTATTACCACATCAAGAATAACAGCATTCCAGTGATTCACTCTGATTTTGACACTAGGGAGAATGACACCCTCTTCACTTTACTACCTTTTTTTATGAAAGAGTATGAAGATGGAGAGCTTTCTGAAGCCTAGTAACATTGACATTTTCTAACATTGCAGCAACTTCACCAGTCAGTATTGATACATTTTTAAACTCAAGCAGTTAGAAACTGGTCCAGAACCTCCAGTCTGCAAGCCTGTATCCAGTAGCTTGTTGGACTGTGGTGGGAAGTAACAGATTGACATTATTCCTGGTCTTGGCCAAGTGCTGTTGCTACAGTGCTCAAGGTCATTCATGGCTTACCTCAGTGTGTGCTGTGTGATCTACAGCAGTGCTCAGCCACGCTGATGTGTTCATCGTTCTCTGAAGGCAGTGACCAATGTTGAGCAGCTGGCTGTTTGATCTTCCCACTGCTTTGCAGGCAGTACCGCACTGCTCAGAAAAATAAAAGGGAAAAAAACACCACTGAAAAGATTTATCAGCAAATGTCATAGAACCCCTCTTGACCTCCGTATCTTCTCTTGTTCCCCAAAGGCAACACATGTAAAGTATTTCCTGTCTTTCATGTTACTGACTGGAATGCTTCATGAGGTCGAAATGTACTACCTGCTGTCTGTTTTAGTCATTAGGCATGATTTTCTTTGTCTCTTGATTACAGCTTCAGCCAACTGTTCACTGTTGTAATGTGTAACTCCTTCATTGTTCCCTCCCTCCCTTGAACAAATAACTAATTAACTAGCCAGGCTGAAGTTCACTCAAGGCTGCTGTGTCCTACAGCGTCTTTTTTTTTCCCACATCAGTACATCTCCCTTTGCTCTGGACCACCAAAACAGAGTAAATAGCCTCCACATTTTATTACAGGGCCAAAGACAAATGTGATTGAAAAACAATTAAAAGCAACTCCTAGATTTCAAGAGATGTTCAGCTCCCATATCTATCTGCTTGAGCATGATAGTTGGATTTACTAGCTGCAATTTGGCTCTATATTTGTGGATTTATCAGTGTCACTGAAGGTGCATTTTTCTAGAATGAGACATGAGCAGAGACATGAACAGGAATTAAGAAATTTAGCTTGTGTTATCTTCTTCAGCTGCAGTATGCTGAAAGATTGCTCACAAAATTGTTACTTGGTATTTTAACTTCTGACCATCTTCAAAGTCAACTGACAACTTCTTAGGAGGGTCATAAAACATACATAAGGACAGTATAACACCAGCCTGGCTATGTTTTGATCCCAGTAGGCAATACACATGTGCTGGCTATGCCCTCACTCCGCTAACATCATGTAAATACATGAAATAAATGTCCTTACATGGAAGAAAACCCTGGAATCCTTGATCATACTTACGATAATTAATCTGCAGCAGTGATCTTAGGTCAGAAAAAAATAAAAAGAACTAAATATTGCGCACAGGCCGAACTGATATCTAATTTAAAAACTAGATCAAGTGTAAGGAATTTTGCCCTGAAAGTGCCTGTTTTTGCCCTTTGTCTCCTAAATCTCCACTCAGTGCAATATCCCGACCATGTGCTCTCCCTTTGCACCAACCGTGGCTGCAGATACCTGCAGTGGTCAGTCTGGAGCTAGAGACGTGGCCCGGCCCCGCAGCTCCCATCAAACCCTTGTTGTGACTGATGGTTTCTGACAGTTGCACAGGGGCACTACTGAGAATCTTTTCCTTCCAACCAGCTTTCAATAGAGCTGATAGGAAATTAAGACCGGTCACAGTTTCAGCTGGAACCATTGATCCATCTCCATTGCTGATGAAGGAGAGAGTGACCAGCAGGTCAGATGCAGAGGACTGGTTATGAAGTTACAAGCAGCCCATTCAGCACAAACAGCCAAACTCTCAGCATTACAAGTAGAACAATCTTTGACCATGTTACATCAACAGTTTAACAGCTATTCTGTAAATTATAATGCGGTTCCATATTTTCTTGTTTACTGCTTGATATCAGCCACTGCAAGCAAGTTGAAAGATTCCAGGTTACCTCACCCACTCTTCTGCAAACGCAGTTGTGTCACTCTTCTGTGTCTCATCTTGTAACTCATGGACTAGTCTTGTTGTTTTGTTTAGAATTACAAGGCAGAAAACAGACAGAAATACATTCCAAATGCTAGGAACATCTGCCAGTTTTCTCTTTCAGTTACAAACCTTGTCCTGAAGGGAGGGAAAACACTGAGTGCAATTATTCTACAGCAGCAGGAGTTTCAGCCTTTCCAAGAAAAGTTGCAGGATTCTAGGCATATGTCACTTCTTTGGAAGTATGGGATGTTACAACTATTTTTGCCCAATTACTTCAACAAGAGACAGCAGACTTTAACAGAAAGTGCCTGCTCAAGCCAAGCACCTCTCAGCTCCCTTTTCCCAGCCTTTGCCTGACCATACCCATATACTTGCAAGGTGTGAGCTTTGGTGGAGTAAAGGTGTAAATTATTCCATTGGTAGTTACTTTCCTTATAGCTCAAAGTAAGAAATTGATTCTCACTATCCATTTTCTTGTTAATTTTGAATAGATAATAAACATATCATCCTGGGGAAGCTGTCACAGTAAGAATTACAAACGTCTTTAAAGCAAGAAGACACTGCCAACAAGACATCTTCCTCTAATTCAGTCCGTCAAAAAATGTCCAAATAAAACAACAGAGCCTGACTGATAGACAGTTTCTCTACTAATAGAAATTACTTCAGTTACTTCATCATTTATAGAAATCTGCACCACCATTTGTTATTTATAAAGCTTTGCATATGGTTAAAACAAAAGAAAAAGCAAATAAACTTAAAAGCTCATTTCCAATACTTCAGATTATGGCAAATCATCATCCTCTTCCAACAGCAGGAAGGCTATGGCTGGCTGGAGACACGGTGTTTGGCGCTGGCATTGCCACCAGATATATTCATACTGTCCCTTAAGCATTGCTTATTTGCTTATTTATTTACTTACTCTTGCAAAGTCCAATCAAATCATGTCCTTTTCTTTAATACCAGTTTTATTTTCTGTGAATTGTATCTCATGGTTGGTTCCTAATAACAATTTTGATATCACATCCAAATGGGATCTGAAATATCACACAAGATATGTATTGAATACTTCACGTGACCATATCTAATTTCAGTAAGCATCTCTACATAGCCCAGATACTGTATTGAAGCAACAGCAAGTCTTGTTCACTGAGACGGGGAATACAGCTTTTCCATATTTTGAGGTTGATTTACCAAATCCTCACATGTTGAGCCTCAAGCACAGACATTAGTTTTTTTCTTTCCTTTTTTTTTTTTATCTTTTTTGGTCAGTTTAGATAAATTAACTGTGCCATCCATAACTCTGCTATCATACCCAACCCAATGTAAAGTTTGGAGAGTTTTCAAGGGTCATGGTATAAAAAACACAAACCCTTAACTACTTCCACAACATTCTTAAATCACAAACTGACTTACTGAGAAAGGATAGACACTGTGTTTCAACTCTGTCTGCCCATTTTGAACATCTGCATACTTCTGCAAACAAATTTCATGATCACTGTAAGTTACAGCCCAAAATCTACAGTTTAATTTTTTTCAAATTAACAGATATCCAAAGAGCAGAGCTAGGAATGCAACTTAACCCAGCAATGTCCTGGCCTCTTTAAAAATAGACAGACCTACAAAAAACTATGCATCTAAGTCACTCTGCTAATTAATGGGCAAGCAGTCATCTCTCCAGATAAACATCTGACAGTCAAGATGTATGGCTGTGAAAAATAACAAAGAGCAGTTCAACAAAACCAAATTGGGCAGAAGACAGAGCAGCAGATCAGCAGAAGAGAAAAACTATGGAGGATAACTGATAGCGTCAATTTAATTTAAGCAGGTCTTACAGAGCCATCTGGCTACATTTTGTTGTAGCTTTCTGGGGGGAACTTGGAACAAAAGTAATACCTATCTTCTATAAACTGCCTATCTTCTTTAAACTGCCCATCTACAAGGAGGGTCATAAGAAGGATCTGGGGAACTATAGGCCTACCAGCCTGACCTCAGTGCCAGGGAAGCTTATGGAACAGATTGTCTTGAGGAAGATCACATGGCATGTGCAGGACAACTGTGGGATCAGGCCACAGGGAGGGAATGGCTTCAAGTTAAGCCAGAGGAGATTCAGACTGGTCATTAGGAAATACTTCTTTCTTGAAAGAGTGGTCAGGTGCTGGAATGGGCTGCCCAGAGGGGCGGTGGAGTCACTGACCCTGAAGGTGTTCAAAGAACATTTAGAAACTGTATTGAGGGACATTAGGGTTCAGTGAGAACTATTGGTGGACAGTTGGACTGGATGATCTTCTAAGTCTTTTCCAACCTTGGTGATTCTATGATTCTGTAACTTGTATGAATTACTCAGTGCCCACAGACTAAATCCTTGCTAAGGAAAGCACTGCTGGTCAGATCACACTCGTGTGATTCAGTCAGCTGTCTGCAACTGTGCGATTGGAACTGTTTAAATTCAGAGCTTTTCAGAAGGATGAAGCTTTCTCCCTATTCATCTTTGCCACCATATGAAGAATTAAGAGAGTGGCTGGTGATGAAGAACACATTAATCATGTTTATTGTGACAACTATGACTGTTATAAAACAGATACTCTTACAACACATGCTAACCTCCCCTGCCACTTTTTTTCCTCATTCAAAACCTGTTGAATATTCAGTTCAAGCCCACTGAGACATATCTCTAGAAAATCACTAATGCCAGGAAGAAATCTGTTTCAGGTGTGCACAACAGAAGCTGCTTGTAGTACACTAGTGGTATTTATTGTCTGGATGTATCTTTGCTCTCAAATCTGAAGTCATGCAAGTGTTTCTCAAGAAAAAATGCCTTTGAACAGTCTTCAGAAACAACCAGCCATGAGGCAAAATATCTCACTGAAAGATATCTGTCTTTGATTTAGCTCTAGATTTTATCCTTACCTGAATATTTACTCTTTAAAGTGGAAAGTGATACGGAAATTTTTGAACCAAGCTCGGCTCAAATACACTCAATGTGAAATTATTGTCAAAGTTAATATTGAATGTTGCACATTCAAACATTTAAGAAATGTTGGTAATTTAATCCTGGTTGCTGCAGTTGGTCATTCAAAATACCTTCTACAGCCACCACACAATTATATAATTATTTGCCTGCTCAGTCATTGCAGGCAGGAAAGTGAATATAAATTTTGGGAGTGAGAAAGGAAAGCCATTATAGAAAACCAAGTGCCGTAAACTGGGCTCATAAGGCTAAATTACATCTGCGTCTTTGCTGCCATTGCACTTCATGGGCTGGCAGAAAGGTCTGTTGTACCAGAAAAGTGCCAGGGCTCTGGACTCCTACCTATTCTGTCCTGGCGCTGCTCATGCAGTTGCTGAACCCCTTTTACAGCTGAGGGTGGAAGCAATGAGACAGTTGCAATTGTAATGTACAAGGAGAGTAACAATGTTACCCTGCCCCATGCTCCTTTACAGCTACCAGTTGCATCACCCCATTTTATGCATTAGACATCTGATTTGCTGTAGTTCTCAAATAAGGATAACAGTTTTACTGGATCAGAGTGTACTGTAGCTTTGATGAAGACTTGAAGGGACGGAGACAACTGATGAAAAGATGGTGCAGAGGAGAATCTCTTCCATTAATAGGCTCTATAACAGGAAATACAGTAAATTCATTTTTTCCACCAATATTAGCATAAATATTGCCTTCAGGCAAACCTTCTACAAAAGAGAAAAATAAAAGAAAGACATAAGAAAAAAGAAGATATTTAAAAAGAAAAACAGAAAAACAGAAAAAGAAGCTTCATGAAGCTTCACGAAGTCTTCTCCCAGACTGTTGTAGATGCACATTGCTGCCTGAGATACTAGAGCAGAATGTTGGGAAGCAATGAAGCGTTGAAGCAAGCCAACTGAAGAAAATTCTCTCTAAATGTTAAAATCTAATAATTCTCTCTAGCACAGAGGAAAAGAGTCAGGGATCTAAAGTAAATATTTGAGCCATCTGATCCACATGCAGTAGCAGCAAATCATTAGGTATCTGCTAACTACAGCTTTGAAAGATGCTGCAAGGCAGTACTAGATGTATTCGGTTAGTTTTACAACAGAAGAGTCTGAGAAACCCTTGGATTCTTTAAGAGTCAACAGCTTCAGCAAAGAGCCTCTATATTAATTGCAACCACATCGTGTTCTTTTAGTGTATGAGAAACACCACAATCCTTATAAAGACTATAAAACAGCCATTATCATTTGGGAATGCTATTAATCAAGGCATTCTCATGTGTTTTGCCTTCACAGCTCCCTTGCCTAGATTTCAGTGTAACAGCTCATTGGGTTTTAACTAAAAGCAGAATGGCCATATGAAGCCATGCAAGAGGCTCAGGGTTATGATTTCCAGCATTCTCAATGCTTAGCCCCAATCCCTCCTACCAAAGGGAGACCCTGACATGTCTGCAGGCATTACTGACCATTAAAATGGTCAGTCCAACAAAAAGGATTGGAAATATCTCGTTTGTTCTGAAAGCACCTTCTATACCAAGATACTCCCCACACTGCTGCTTTTCTGCACTCCCAGAAAATCAGTGCAACAAGAGGAAAGAAGCTGAACTCTTCTTGCACTATCCCAAATAGGTTGTTTCTCTTTAAAGAACATGGCTAAGCTCCTAGGCAGTAGAAAACAAGTAGGAAGAGAAAGCTGGATAGTGTCTGGCAGTGCTGGTACAGGCTAAACTACTTTGTACTACTTTGGTTCCTTAGAAATTTATACACAGGTTGTAGTGGACCACAGACTGGACAGTTATGAACAGTATCACACTGCAAAAAGCTTCAGATACCACACTGAGCTGTATAAACAGGAACCCAACTTGCAAAGGAAGCTATCTCCACATTCATCTCAGCAGCCACAGTAAAAGCCCTCAGCTACAGTACTGTGTCCACTTCCACACACCATACTGCAAAGTACTGTCCTGAGTTGGAAGGGACCTGTAAAAATCATCAGGTCCAACTCCTGGCTCCACTCAGGACCAAAGATGTGGTTTAATAGGGAAAAAAGCCAGAAGACAAATAATAATAATAATAATTATCATTAAAAAAAAAAGTCACTGGACAATACAAACTCTGAGGAAAGGCTGACTATATCAGAGATTTTCAGCCTGAAGAAGAGTGGACAAGGCAGGGTGGATAAGTCTTGAAGAATCTAAAATGCTGCTCCAAAAAAAAAAGAACATCTTTATGTTCTCCGTGCCCACCGGGGAGTAAGACCAGCGTGGAATACTTACACTCAATATTCAGGTAAATCTTTTGGCATTAAGAGCAAGCAGTTACTTAACAAAGCTGTGCTGTTGTCTTCATTGCTTAAACAAGTTGGGTTTGGTTGATTTGTTTATGTAATGTCAGTACAAATCTACTTTAGGGCAGGAAAACAGATTTAATGCCATCTTAAGATCCTTTCTGCATGTCTGACTGTACAACTCAGCAACCTTCCCTCCTAGATCTCCCACTCACCATTTTAATAGTCTTCTGTATCAGCTTAAACTCCTTCACAAATCTCCTAGGAATGCTGTGTGGATGTACTTGCACCCCCAAGACACTCCCCGAGGAAGACAGGAATATTAGCTAATTAGTTGTTAAAAAAAAAAAAAAAAGGAAAATGTAAACAAACAAACAAACAAAAAAACCCACACAAAACAGAGAACAGCACTGAACAAATAGGATTGCTATCTCATTGAGAAGTAAAACATGAGACAGAAAACACACTTGATAAAATAAGGTACTGGTAGGGACTACAGTAATAAATAATTAAGAGTTACAATGGGGATAGATATTCTGTTAGCACACTGGCAGAAAGCTGACATTTTCCATTTCTCCATAAAGCTTATTACATACCCTTGGTATAGCAGAGAAGCAAAAAACATTCTGCCACCTTGAATCTCAGCCAATATAACCGGGCTGCTGTTTAGTCCATGCTGGACATCTTCAACACTGCACTGGCTGATTTAGTGCTGTAGTACTTTACAGCATCAGTAAGTAAAACATTTTTCTATACACCTAGAAAGCAACATAGTGTTAGAAGATAACTTTGGACTGCCTTCTATATCCATTTTATTTTATATTATTATTTTATTTTATTTTATTCTTTACTTTTCCTGATAAGTAAAGTAGGAATTACTTAGTTCAGGATCACTTCTTAAAGCCCAGTCTGTTAGAGAAGTCCTTTGAGTCTAGCAGCCCACATCTGGGACACCAGAGCTCACAGAAGCATATAGAAGAGGACAAAAAGACCTCAGTCATCCCCCCACCCAAAAATCAGGCAGGCAGGAAGAGGACAGCTGGGTAAGACAGCCAGCAATAGCGTGGTTCTTCCATGTGGCTTTATGGGGCAGTTAACTTTTATTACCTGGTAATTACTATGTGAGACTTCAGACAAGCTTACTCTACAGCTCACATGACAGTGTGTGGGCAGCCGGCTCACAAACTCCTGCTGCAAGACTGGTGCTGCAAAAGGAGAAGCTGGTCCATGGGAAAGCTGAGTCCAAGCATATAACTTAGCTATACATTAATACTACAATTAGAGAGTATAAATACCAGAAAAAAAGGAACCTGCAAAAAGAAGGCAATGAATAGGAAGAAGGCATCAGACACAGACTTAAAACACAGAACAAAAGACGTAACAATAAGGCCAGGATAGTGGGTGAGCAGGGACTGGGGGCACAGAAAGTGCCCATGAACAGAAACTCGAAGAGTCTCACAGCTGAGACGGGAAGGCTAAGGTCCATGCTGCAGGACAGACACTTGCTCATAAAGAGGCCACTGAGGCTGGTCCAACAAGGAGCAAGAAAACAGAAGCAAGGTGGCCTTACAACAGGAGAAATGTCGCAGTAAATATGCACAATTGTAAGGAGAAGCAGCATACTCCATCATACAACAGCTGTTGCTTTAAAACATAGGGTACTACTAACAAGAAAATTGTTTGATATATTTTTCTTCATTGTTCATTACTTCTTCATGTAGTCATTAATGTAAAATATTTGTGAGCAGAACCTGTTGATACTTGTAGGATCAGTAACAGCATTTTTCTCTGTGGAGGCATTGGATGTTTGTGAAACGTGACTGTTTTGGGGAACCTCGGACTACCTTCTGTAAACTGATGCCAATTGTCTACTTCACCCACTGACAGAGATGTTCTGATCCTGTATACCTGTTCTAAACTTCATTTAAACCTTAAAGCTAAAAAGATATCAAACAATCCTAAACCATGTGACAAACAGATGCCAAAGTTTCCTAACTCTTCTGTTCATTCTCTGCAATAAAAAGCAAAAGCTATGGTTGATTTACTGTGCACTCAAACGTTGGGAGAATCCAGGAACATGTGGGATCAGTTTAGGTCAGGATCAAAACCCCATAATTTAGCAGGAGAGCAGCTTCCAAACTAAACTCATGTTTTTTCAGCCTGTATTTTTTGTGCAGTTACTACGTGCCCATACATCATTAAATGTCCTAAGAACTGAAACAACCCTATTCTTTATTGGTAGCAGCTTTTGTTCCCCCCAGCTTAGAAATACCCATTGCAGCATAATTCCACACCAGCAGCCCATTTTTCAGTTCTGATCTGACCTCCAGGTCTGATGGCTGCTGAGCTGTTAACAGACTTTTGTCGTTGCCAGTAAGAAATCTGAATCTTCCGTCTTTCATTCTTGCCTAACATACACCTCAGCCCGGCTAAGACCCCTGCTGCCCTGTAGAATTGGCCGAAGAGAAGATGATCTCTGAGATAAGAGTGAGACTCTAGTTCCACCAGGAGTACATGAGAGAGAGGGGTAAGCTACAAAATCAGCTAAAATCTCTCTCTCGTGGGCTGCTTTGTCTGTGTAACACAGATAATAATGCACTCTTGAAAATGTTCTGGTTTCTGTACTGTGTGCTCATCCACATGGTGCTGTTAAAGTCTGGTTATTTTCGATCTCACTGCATTAAAACAGCAAAGTAAGAAGTGTGTTCTGCAGCAGACAAATTGGACACGCATCAGAGACCCAACTTGAACGTATTTGTTAGAGGAATGGTGCTTTTTGATGAATGCCGAGAGCCAAAAACTTGTCTTTATCACAGAAGTTGCTGTCTGCAGGGGGAGGCATGGCTGAGAGCAGTGCTGGGGAAGAGCAGCCAGCTGACTGGTATCTTGCTCACACAACACAGGGACATGCTGTGCTCAGGAAGCAGTGGAAGAATGAGCAAAATCACACCACAGACTGAATCAAGGGAGACTTCTGCTTTGCTTTGCACAGTCTACAGCTGTTACGACACCCACAGACTTATTTGAAACGTAAAACATGAGTTGAAAATGAGCTGCTGGAAGGGTTGTTTTGGTTGTTTTCTTTCTTTTTACCATTTGAATGTGTGCAGAAGATATACTCTGCGTACTGAATGGTTTCCTAAGAAGAAAATTACAGAGGCAGGAAAAGTACCCTGGGATTCATGCAGACAGTGCATTTTCAGTGGAAGGAAACTTTGCCAAGTTGTTATACGCGCTCACAAAATGGTCTCTGGAAACATTTGAGTGGGGAGCACCATGATATTCAGTGGGATGCACTGAAAGGCAGCCAACATGGCAAGTATCCTGGGTGCTTCTCTGACAATAATGAGCTTTATCAAATTTTGGCTAGTGATGTCAAAATATTTTCAGCTTGTAGTCATGAAATGGGCAACAAGCATACAAGCTCACTGCTTCGTGCTAACATATGTTAAGTCTCAAGAGATTAAGTACTCATCTGTTTCCAAACCGTGTTAAAAAGGAAAAAACATACCTTTTCTTCCTGACCATGCTTTTGAAGTGCAGTAGCCCGGACACAAGTTACAGCTTCACAGGACTTCCGCTCTCAGATACTTCTCACTACATAATGGCTTCAGTGTAGACCTGTAGAGGAAATCATAGTCAGTTTTCAGCATGTATAGCAAAACTGAGCCTTCAATCAATGTGGATTTGTTGACATGAGCAGAAGTGCTTTGACAGACTGATAACTGAGAAGTTCAGACTGTTGTAACAGGGACAGCAAAGGACCCATAACTAAAGCAGTTTGTGCTTCCCTGAAATAAGCGGGGCAGAAAAATTAGCAGATTTGACCTACGTTTTCCAAGCCTGTCTGCACCTGGTACAACCAAATACAATGTAAATTATTCACTGATGATGGGCAAAGTTGAAGTAAAGCACAAACCTCTCAGTGATACTGATTCAAAGAAGGAGCAGTGCAACACTTCTGATAGTCCACCACAGTCCTAATAACATTAATGGCATTGTCAGGTATTTTGTGAATGTGGTTTTTCAATCTTAGAACTGAGAAAATCTATAAATTGAATAAGCTGGATCTACCAGTGATTCCTACAGCACTTATGGCTGCTTTAAGTAAAAACAAAACAAAACAAAACAAAACCCTGAACCATTCAACCCTCAATCATTTTTCTAATGAGCTATAATGTATTAAATCACAGGCATGAGTCAATAATATCATGCTGCTGGGAAAAAATGGAAAACCATTCTGGGAAAAATAAACAAATAAAAGCCAGTATCATCTGTAAAGCACATGGCACGCCACTGGCATTCAGCTCAGTGATGGGAAGCACATGACTTGGCTGCATGCACCAGAAATCCAGGAGGATACAATACACACAGGGTGGAAAAGAACAGGAACAAGGATGCTGAGGGGTCTTGGGAAGGTGGCTTGTTAGAAAAGGCTGAAGGATGAGGGCTGTTCACTCTGGGAAGCTGAAAAGTAACCCTCAAAGTGCTTTAAAGAGGTTTGCAGATGTGTGAGGAGCAGTTAAGAAGAAAGGAGTAGTTTGTTCCACATCCCTCAGCCCCATAGACAACATTTAGCTCAATGAAGACCAAGAAGTGCCAGAGCCACATATGAGCTAGCATCCCTGCAGAGATTTCTACTGTATCAGGAATTACGAATTTGTGCAATACAATTTGGCTACTTTCTGAAAAAATCATCACAATCTGATAGCCATGCACTCCTCATACACATGTAAGTATTTGCTCTGAAGTTGCCTTCCCTCACGGCCAAAGGAAGAGAGTGCTCAGTACTTCCTTCTGGTGCCCACCTGGCTTCAAGCTGCTTCACTCTGATCTTGCTCTTTTCTGTTTGCTGTTAAGAGCTCATAAGTGGTTTGCCTGTCTTTGTCTCAGCCTGCTTCTCCAGCTGTTGGGAAGTATGCTGGGTTCCCACACCAACCCAGAAATGTTCTCCGCTTGGCACAGCTGAAATAAAGAGAGACTTGATGGTTTCCATGGACCGATCAGCTCTCACATTAGAATCACAGAATCATTAACGTTGGAAAGAACACTGAGATAATCCAGTCCGATCATGAACCCATTGTGAAAGCTCTAGACCATGTCCCTCAGTGTCATATCCACCCTTTTCTTGACCACATCCACAGACAGCGACTCCACCACCTCTCTGAGCAGCCCATACCAGTGCCTCATCACTCTTTCTGAGTAAAAATTCTTCCTAATATCCAACCTGAACCTCCTCTGGCATAGCTTAAGGCCATTCCCTCTCATCCTATTGCTGACCTCAGATAGATCACTTGTTTTGGAAACACAGATGAAATACACTGAATAGGAATGTAAAGTATCCAGTGTTTGCGTAAACATGGAGTAGCAAAATGGAAAATATGAGGCATCCAGTTTACGTTCTAGTGGGAAATATAGTAACATTATGAGAGATAAAAGCAAAAGAACAAAGAGGAAGAAATGAAATGAATTAATCTGTGAAAGTATCTAGGTCATTTCTCTAGGGATGGACCTACAGCTGTCCAGACCAACACAGGCATCCAACAGTTGTGGACATGACCACATTCCCATTTATGGAACACACACAGGTGTCTGCATACAGCGTGTGTCTGCTAGCACAGCAGGAGCTAAATCTGGAGAACAAGTGAGAATCAAGTGAATGACACTTTTTACAAGCACTAAGTCAGTCACCCTGGAGAGTGAGGCTAGGGCTTCAGATCTATGGAAATCATTGCATATCCTATTAGATGAAGTAAATTTGTTCTGCTCAAGGGATAAGGACCTACAAAAAATTAAGATGTTAAATAATCTAGGAGAAATTACAAGCCGGTGCCCTCGATTCACCATCTTCTGTGAGGGCTCCAAGTCCTGGCAGATGTTCCTGCAGCCTCCACAATTTCCGGTTCTTTTCCCACTACCACAGCCCATTTACAGAGTGAGACACAGAATACTTCCATACACAGAAACGGTACAGATGCTGGAGCCAAATGGAAACAAGTGAGTCAGAAAGATCCTGGCACTCCTCCTTCAGTTACCCAAGTGCAGTCCTTGTGCATGCTTACAGTACAGCTGAACCGTCTTAAACAGCTTAACATTTATTCCTGTTATGTGGTGTGGTTCAGTGTTGGCTGCTGCAGGGACCATTAGCTCCTAGGGAGAATATCCTGAGCATACAAACATAGATGACAGTTAAAATTAAAGAAGTTCTGTCTTCTATTTCTACTTAAAACTTTGATTGATTTATTTTAAAATACATTCCCTTTTTTCTTCAATCAGCATCCGTATCAACAGCGCTTAAATATGTACAATTCACAGAATCATAGAATCATTAAGGTTGGAATAGGCTGCTAAGATCACACTCAGTCCAACTGTCAACCCATCCCCACCATGCCCGCTAACCATGTCCCTCAGTGCCACATCTCTGCATTTCTTGAACACCTCCAGGGACAGTGACTCCATCACTTGCCTGGGTAGCCTGTGCCAGTGCATGGCCACTCCTTCTGAGAAGGAATGTTTCCTAATACTCAGCTCCTGGCATAGCTTAAACTCCCTCTCATCCTATTGCTGTTACCTCAGAGGCCGATCCCCACTCACCACACCCTCCTTTCAGGCAGTTGCAGAGAGCCATAGGTCTCCCCTGAGCCTCCTCTTCTTCAGACTTGGCTGCTCCACATAAGACTTGGCGTTCCTGAGCTTACACAGTTTCCTTGCCCCCTTCTCTGGGTATGCTCCAGGGCCTCAATGTCTTTCTCATAATAAGGGGCAATTCTTGCTGGAGTAAAACATTTTTAAATGATTTGTGAACTATTGGCTGGCACACAAAGCCTCATGTTGGCTGCAGTTTCAACTAACCATCCGAGACTGTCTGTGCAGCAAACATGTGTGGGATCCAGCAGGTCCCATGCTTATCCCCCTCATCAGTAATAAGAAAGGGTCCAGAGGAAATGCTCACCCATGAGCAGATGTGTCCCAGCTGATCTGCTCCTGAGATCAGTTTTGCCAAGCTGTTGTTTTCTTTTTCCTGATGCAGGAGAGGTAAGCCAAGCAAACATCCTTAACCGAGCAAAAGCCTCCTACTGATTGGGAACAGCATGATAGTAGGGACTCAAAGAGAACTACACCCATGGGAGGTTGCTCTCATCATATGGTAGTTGAGAAGATCCAGAACAGCAGCCTGAGCAAACTGGTTCAGCTAAAAAGACAGATAATATCTTTGGCTTCGCGGTCACTGGTATTTTGAGGATCGATAATAATGCAAAAATCCTCCCAACTTTCTAACTGTAATAAGCCAAGAGAATCATTGACAATTGTTCAAGTTTTCCTCTGACCACACTGCATTTATTTACCTAAGAGTTTTTTCACCATGAATTTCTTCAGAAAGAGACTGTCTTCCCAAACCCAAATCATATGCCTTTCATGAATTGTCCCCCAGAAAGCTATTGGCAGCAACTGAAAGGATTTTATTCTTGTATAAAAGTATAGCAGTGCTATTTCCACAGGAGTGTTTTTTTTAATTTATTTTTAGAAGTAGCAATTTTTCATTTAAATGTCCTTCTACCACGTTAAAATGTTTCCAAGCATCTTAAGGCAGCATAATTCCATTTGAAATTTTGGAGAAACAGAAAAATGGAGCAGGTAAGGAGAGAAATGATTGAAAAAAAATCTTTTTCAGAATCATGTACTGATAAATAAAAAGTGGAAATATATTTCAAATTTCTCTACGTGCAAGAACCCCAGGTTCCCAGCAAATCTGTCAATGACACAATGGACAAGGAGCTTTCTTGGAGTCCATTCCTAACTCTATGTTGGCATTTGGCAAACTGTTTCATTGTTACATCCATTCCACTTTAACATGAAGATTATTCTTGTATTCCCAACCCTCCCCCCCCCAGAAAAAAAATATCTGTTTTTAACTGCTAACCTTCCAGTGCTTTCTGTATCATAAGAACTTGCAGGAATTTGTTTAGATATTTTCCTGAAATGAAAACATTTTAGGTAGGCTGAGTTTCTTCTGTGTTTTAAATGACTGGCACTACTTTTAATGGCATGAATTTAATAGTTTTTAACACCCAGAGCCCTCTATTTTAAACAAAAAAGGTAGCTGATAACATTCTTGTACTCATAACAGGATGCCCAGGGAGATGGTGGAGTCATCATCCCCAGAAGTGTTCAAGAAAAGGGTGGATGAGGCACTAAGGGACATGGTCTAGAGCTGGTCATAGGCTTGACAGTTACACTGGATAATCTTAGTGGTCATTCCAACTTTAATGATTCTATGATTACAACAGATACAAATTTTCCTCAGTGTATTTTCAGTTTATATACCAACTACATGCTGATTCTTGAGGTGCATCCACAATTTCTTATAAGGGGTGCATTATCCAAGTTTCTTCTAATTGATCCATTTGTGACATTTTAACATAATGGAGCTATTCATACCAGGAAACCGTACCCTGATTGAGCTGGATCTTAAAAATAAATATACAGCTAATGTGAATGTCAGTGTTTCTCTGGAACTTTTTAATACAAATTCATCCAGGCAGATCCTTCATCGCAGCTTCATCAGCCTTTTGGGGAGATCAGAGATTCCTGTGGGATGTTTAGACCCACCCAGGTAAGTCAAAATCCATCTCTTTCCGAAGTCATCTACCAAATTTTTCACTACTTAACCCTACATGCCTTTCCCCACTAATGACAACTTCAGCTGAAATGAAAAACACACACCAAGATAGTCTCGCCTTGGAACCTTGGAAATAAAACCAGCTTTGCAGAATGCAAAGCAGCAAAAAGTAGGTTTCAGTGGGACTTCTAATGGGCTGTGAATTACACTAATGCTTAATTAAATGACCTTGCTGAATTAGATCCTATATTAAAATGAGATACTCTTCTGTGTTTATTTTGTTTGGATAATTAAAGACAGTAACAAAATCTGTCTTTAGAGTTAAGGTAAATTGAAGTTTTAGCAATTAAGTATATGTGTGTTCAAGCACCCAGCACGGCTCCTTGGTGCACAGCAAATGTAAGATAAAGGTGAATGCAGTTCTTCAGCTGCTCCTCTCTTCTATGAAAACAAAAGCAGAAATTGAGAACCAGTTTTACCTCATCCAGATTAATTTGGGAATACTTCTTTCAGGCCATTAAATGATCTGTGTCCCCCTTGTACCCCTTTCCTGGGCCCTCTGAAGCCAACAAGCAGGAGCATAAGCTATTTGCTTATTTACTTTAAGCTCAAGAAGATACTTTGAAGAGGATGCTCTTTCTTGAGAGGGGGATGAAATTTCATATGGGCTCTTACTGAAACCAGTTTTCATCTCTTCGGCCCTTCCTGATTGTGTCAGTCAGTTTTGAAGCTTTTCTATACCAGATTCTTTCTAATGTGTCTTTCCTGACACCTGTATTTATCATCCACTACATATATATATTTCTGCAACCCTCCTCTGCATGACAGCACCTTGCCTATTTTTCTGGTTGGATACCAGTGAGGATCCCCATGAAGACTGCTTTAATGAAGCAGCCTCTGCTCTTCCAAAGGACACACATAAACCATTTAAAGGAAATACTGCAGCAGCAATAAACATGCCTGGTTGTTTGAAGGGCTTCTCGAAGTTTCCTGCATGGTGATACCAAGGAGTTCACTTATCCCCTGGAGGAACCATTTCTTGTACTACCACAGTCACTCAGCCTTCCTACAAGTAGCAGATTAAATGGCAGTAAATAAACTATAGATATGCAAAAATACAGGGCTATTTCAAACTATCAGCCCTGCGAGATAAGGGAGAATAAAAATCATTACAGAGGGATTGTTGCCTGTTGTACCATTGTACAAAAAATTATTGGAAAAACACAGTTGTTCAAGAGATGGTTGAGATGAAAAAACATGGTTCCAAGGATTGCTTTTATGGCTTGATATTTCTAGTACTTTGTGGCCAAATTTCTCACCAGTGTCTCCAAGTTTTCTGAAACTGCAGAGTGACCCAACACCTTCTGATTATCACACACGCAGTGCACAATCTCAGGATTATTTTACTTGACAAGTGCATTAATTTCCCTTCTTTTCCCATCAAAAGCACTCCTTTTTCCCCAAGTGAGGAATGCTGATTACCTTGGACATTTCAGTCACTAGTTCCTAAAAGGCAATTCATGCTGTGAGTATGAACAGCGCCTTACAAATGGCATTCTCCATTTCTGTACAGCCTCTCTGGTTTTGTTGCACTACAAGTAGAAGTAAAGACACTGAGAAATATCACCAATATTCAAAGTGATTGAATTTATAGGAGAACAGGGTGACTGTTTATTTAACAAAAAGGAAATATTTACTATTTTTTACTATATTCTATATACATATTACTATGTTGTTTATTGCATTATCTTCTTGATCATTTTACCACAGTACTCACAACAAAGAAGGAAATGAGACTTCATTAATTTTAAAATCTACTTACTGCATTTTTAGTGAAGATTAACCAGATGACTCAAAGTGCTGGTTAATTTTCAAGGTTAGAGCAGTACAAGCAATGAGCAATTATAAAAATATATTCAATGTATCTATAGGAGAATACAGTGTTTTTAAGAGTGATATTTCATCCAGATTTTTTCACTTCAGTAACTGTTCAGAACTGATTTGGGTGTTAACCCAGGACAAGCAGTAGTCATTACGTTACTGTGCAATCTGTGTTTACCAGTTTATCAGAAAAATGCTTGTTTTTGCATCTACAGTGATGAATATACTTTCCATATTTATCAATAAGAGTAGCAATTTCAAAATGCTTATTTATCCAGTTACCTGTTTTTCTCACATCATACCGATGCGAGAGCAACTTTTGGAAGTTTTGGTCTCTGCTTCCGACATCAGCTATAGGGGTATTCAGAGTAGTACAAGGGTGGAAGGTGCATAGATGAGTGCTTACAAATACTGTTCTTTCTAAACATTTTTCTGGAAATTAAATGCCTGTTCTAAAATACTGGAAAAGCATTATGCTGACTAATAAGCCTTTTTGTTACAAGGCTCTCTGAAATTAATACTCTAAAAAAACCTCAAACACATTTTATATTTGCTGTCCACTCTAAGAGAGTGAATTGTACCTTAGATCAGAAAGAAATAGATCAGACGGTCGAGCTACATTGTTTTGTCCCACGGTTACTGGAGAAAAACACATTTTTGTCAAAGAAACCATGCTGCCTGAGGTCAGAAGCAGAAAACATTATTCAGGAATCTTTACCTGAACCCAGGACTTCCAATCTTGTCTATTCACTAGGAGGTATTGTAAATTATTCAAATCAATATGGGTCACAAATCTGTCAAAACCTTACTAAACTCTATTTACATGTCATTATAAAATCTTTCCAAAGTCTTGTGGAAAAAATGACTTTTCCTGTTAAAAACATATTTGTAACATGGAAACAGTTTGTGAATCATATTTGCCAGTATGCCTCTTTTAGATGGCCAGTGATGTTTCCATCTGCACTACATAAATATTGCTCATGAGTAGGGAAAACTTGAAATAATCTCTTAAACTGCCGATTGCAGTCTTCTGCTGCCATGGGTAGGCAATCTGCTTTACACTAATTTCACCTAAAAAAATATGAATGAATGTATAGCACACAAATAGGAGCATGGGGTCTTTTCCTGCAGCACCTATCTTAGCATTTGTTGGAAAGAAATCTCATTTTAGCCAAGGGCTAAAACAATTGACTAATACTTTGGTTTTTATACGGTTGGTTAACCATGTTATCTACCATCCATCCTTCTCTTTCTTACAAGTCAAGAAGAAAAATGGCACAGTCATCCAAGCATACACTTCCCAAAGACTGCTGTGTTGCATGCAAGAGGGTATTTCTGCATAACACACCCTAGTATCACTCAAGCTTTATATATACATATATATATATAAAAATCGCGTTTCTAGAAGAAAACAATTATTTTTTCAACACACTTTGATAAAGTATTTTAAGCAATTCTAAGCCATTACGGACCCCATCATCCATGCTATGTACTGCTATATTGCCATTTACACAAAAGTCATACTGCACTCCTAATGTAATTTCTGAGTATTTGCCCCCAGTGCATTAAATCTAGCCATGGTTTTACCTTTCTGTAGCTGGAGCACAGCAGCAGCATATGACATGCATGCTTTTCAGAGAACCAGAGAAGTTCTAGAAAGCAGGATTCTCTTCTGACACTAGATGGGATCAGCTTGCATCATGTAATCCTTTCTTTTGAAGGATTACACCTGGATCTGGAGAGGTCTGTTGTTTTTGGCAGGCTTCAGGTGTGCTGTACACAGGGAAAAGACACCCTCCTTCAACTCCACGACAACATGGAAGCCTGGTCAGAACGTGTCTCTGTGAAAAGTATAGATGTACCCTGTAGGCACCAAGAGACCAAGAGAAAAAAGAAACATGTTCCTCTGCATTTAATACATTGGCATATAACCATAATGCAAGCTACTATCCTATATACTGTATATAAAATGAAATCATTTAAAAAGGATGGGATCCTCTGTGGATTTTCTCAGTGGATCGGCATGAAGCTATTTAGGCCAGATGTTCTAATAATTCTGATGCATTAGGAGATGCCCAGCACTGTGGCCAAGTGTTAGTGCACTGAACTATAATGTAAAACATGTAAAGACACTGACTTCCAAAATTATTAGAAGTTTTCACTCTAACCACTTTGCTCCCTTAGTAGTTATGGTGTTTTGGTTTCGTTTACAATAAGTGCTTATTCTTTAGAGCACGTAGAAGAACAACTAACAACCCATCCCATCAAAACATAACTCTCTGCATTTCCTGAAAGAACACAAGGAGGCCAACTCAGGACTGATATGGGAGTCTTGCAGAAATGGAAGTCTCATCTCTGAACAGCAAATTGCATACTCAAGGAGAACAAGAGGCCAACAAGCCACAGCTGGGTACCACATGAGCAGGTGAAATAGCGATGGTGAGATGTTTGATGACACTAAGACAGAGTGTCTCACTGCTTGGTAATCAAGTGCATCTGTAATGGATTTAAGTACTTGCAGAGGTTGTTTTAAAGATATTTAAGCAGGTGTAATATCTACGTTGGAATGGTCTAATAAAGAGAAGTAACAGTAAAGGAAATATCATAGAATGGCTTATGTTGGAGGGACCTCAAAAATCACAGCATTCCAACTCCCTGCCATGGGCAGGGCTACTGATCACTGGATCAGGCATCCCAGGGCCCCATCCAACCTGGCCTTGAATGCTTCCAGGGATGGGGCATCTACAGCTTCTTTGGGTAGAACAAAAAAAAGGCAAGAGCATGCCCTTAGAAGGATGCAAGAAACAGAGCATGAAGAAATTACCGGGTACTCTATAGAAGGATAATGCAGTGGAATACATTGCACCGAGAGCCTGTTCAGAAAAATCCCTGTCACTATAGTTAATTACTCAAGAGCTGAATATATTTCAAAGCTCATCTGTGCACTACTTGCCAGGGTGCTAGCTGAGAGTTCTGTGACTCTTCAAGACATTGTCAGCCTTAGAGGATAAAATGTGATTGAAAATGAACAAATTCCTGTGGCTAAGAACTTGCCATTACAACCCTTAATGCAAGTATTTCCAGAACTGAGAGTTGCAATAACTTCTGTTGCTTCACATGGGGTTTGATCTATTTTTTTATTTTTTTTCCCCTTAACAAAAGATGCTGAAGTTTCAGTTAGGTCTGAGCTTTCTTATGCTTTTTATAAGGTAAGCAAGTGTCTCTGGAGTTATGTATCAAGGCCACATACAGTGTGCTGTTGCAATCTGCCATGGCAATCACTTCAGCTGTTGATACTCTGATTATCCTCTACAGTAAATGGAGGGTTGTTTCACTTCTACAAGACAAATGCCTGGTAATTAGATTTCCTGCATGCCACTTGCCAACTATTCTGCTCCTTTTTCTCCTCATGGCTACACAAAAACTTGTCGTTAAACTGCATTAGACTGTGTAATTACTTCAATTCCCATTTTTGTCTGTTACTTATACTTAGAAATATTATGTGAGTTTAAATTATTCAGATGAGAAACCTGTATGTAAAAAAAAAAAAAAGAGTTTGTAAAGATAAAGCAGCTGGCAGAATTCATCCTCCAATGTTATGGAGCTAATCCCAAACCTTGCATTATTCACAGAGAATTTAAGCTACTCTATTCTTTTTAAGTTGGATACAGACCTTGATAGCTGTTGGACAAAAGCTGATGACATCCATAACTGCTAGATAGTTCTCCTCTCTTAAGCAACCTAAGAGTTATAATACATTTATGAAAAAAATAAAATAAAATCAAGCATTCAGCATGTACTAGATCGTTCTGCGCTGTTTCTAAATTGCTGCTCTACAATTTAAAGTCTGGTTCTTGCATCATCCATTTCATGCTTATCTATTTGGCAGCTCAAAGGTTAACTGAAGCAACAATCTTGTAACATGCTTTAAATCACAGTAATGTACGTGATAATGAAAAAGCTTAGTCTCAAACTCTCAAACCATGAAAATATTGTCAAATAGCTATTATTGTTGTGCTCATTTGTGAACCCCAAACTTGCAGACAATTAATGACTTATGTATTGTAACAACTCTAAAATGCTTTTGAAAGCTTTGACTAAATGAACAAGAATAAGAAAGATTAATAATAGAAATCTGCACATTTGCCGGGGGTTATTCATTTCCTTCCTTATCACTTCTTGACTTGTATGAGCTCTAATACAGAAGTCCCTAAATGACTCTTTCAGAAACAGAAAGCTCCAGTAGAAAGCATGCCAAAAATCAGGGCCAGAGGCAGGCTTCTGTTGAGAGTTCCATATTAATGTACGGAAAAAAAAACAGCTCTACCTGCAAAGGCTACCTAATCTCAGTCCTTAAAATCCTGTCCATGCTACTTCAATGGTAGTAGTTCTTGTCTGAAATGTCCTTTGAGGAAAGAGGCTGAATCATTTATCCCCTGACAACAAAGCCACTATCCTGCACCTGAATGCTTCATACAGAAATTCCATGCATCATTGTTACTAAACAAAAGCATTTGATCTCCATTTCAAATAAACCCCTTAATAGTGAAATAATAGCTTTAAAATTGCAATTATTACTCACTGAGATTCTGCAAAAGCTGAAGTTCCTTTCTCCATGGAGCCATTAACTAGGCATTGTCTTTCTCTACCCAAAGAATACACAGTAAGGACCTTGTCAGAAACTATCGCTTGCATTATCCAATTCCTCCACTTCACTTTGCAGAATTGCTCTTTTCCTATATAATTTTCACTGATGTTTAGATAGCTCTCAAATGGCTCAGAGTCCACTTTGCTTAAGTAACTTCAGTTTCTTCCAGAATTCAATTGTTACAGAAACAAAACAAAACAAAATCCTGATATTCTCTTCTCTTTTTTGGCTTTGTATGTGAAACATGAGGAATGAAGTACTACATTTATGACTATGCACAGTGAGAGAGGCATAGCAAAATGCCTGCAGAGGAGAAAAAACAGCTCCAATGGCCGAGCAGGGAGAAGCTAACAGAGTAATCCTTCAAGAATAACTCATCCAAAAATAAATAAATAAATCACCACATCTAATATACCTCTTCTATGGCTTTGTCCATTCCTTGTGCAAAGATCTCTTTTCCCAAAATTCTTTCATAAGAAATGTAACAAAATTTAGTGTGACTCAAACACATTTACATCTGAGGGCAACATTATCTGCAGGCTTTAAACTTCCTGTTTTTTGTTTTTTGTTTTTTGTTTTTTTTAATCAGAAGGACTATGACTGGTTAGTCCAGAGCCGAATATATATTTTTGTGTCAGTAGCTCTTAGGTTACTGCAGTATTTCTTGAAACAAAATTTATCCCTACTTCACTTGTTTTCAGGTGCTGGAATTTACTGCTGAGTTGATGCAAAACTCATTCTGCAAAACTTCTTGCTTTGTTCATAAAAATCAAAATAAAAAAAGGATAGCACTGAGTTTTAAAAATATATAGAAATGTATAAAAAAGGACTCTCTCAATGCACATGAAAGGAATGCCATTTATCATTGCAAAAAAAACCAAAACTGAACACCCCGTGAAATGATGGGAATAACTACAGGAACCCAGTTTCAGTGTATTTGTAGTGGTTTAGGCGTAGCTGATCCTGTCCTGAGTGGGGTTACCTCTGTTCCTATTTTAAGGATATCTAACTTTTTCAGTGTAAGGAACAGCAAGCATTGGAGAGGTGCTCACCATGTGTCGATGGGGATAACTTCCTACAAACTATTGATCTGTTTTGTCCACTCTCGGGACTTCAACAGTACCATTTTTGAATTCAGCAAGGCAATGGTAGCATTCATTACAAGCGTTTACACTGCCAGCAGCTATTTTTGAGAGACTTCAAGATCAATTTTTGATGAATTAGTTGCAATATTAGATCCGATGTAGAGTGGTTCAAGTTCCAAAATACTATTCCACTGTGGTTTCACGATACATTGTAACAATACACTGCTGCAATTATTTCTCTCAAATTCTGTTAGGGATGCGGGTTATGAAATATTTTGAACAGAAATGGGAATATATGTCAGAGACAGAGTATTTAGCCAGTTTCTTTTCTCTCAGAAACACCAGCAGAGAGGATTGACTTGATATAGCAGCCTCTCCTCATTACAAATCCATGCTTATCATACTGTGTAAGACAGATTTGGCAGCCAAACACCACATTATGACATGTCTTCATTTCCTCTTCCTTGCCCCTGCCCACTTAGGGATTTGGCGGATCCAGTAGGTGATTGCTCACCTGCAATATGAAATCCAGGGCTGCCTCCGTGACTGCTCTGAGGGCAGTTGTTTACATTCCATCCCCACCACTGATTTCTTCTTTGTATTCTTATTTTATCCTAGGTACAGTGTCACTACTTTTCCTGTCTTTCCAAGCTGCCTATCTTGACCCTTGCTTCCCCGCTCCCAAGCATTTCACGAGCACAAGCAGCCATCCTTGCACAGCATTTGATCCTGTCCCCTCCCATTCAAAACCCATCTACCAGATGCTCCATCTGCTATCACATATAATTCATCATACTTCAACATCTGACAGTTTTCCACAACTATTGATCTACAAGCTCTGCACTGCCCTATCCTTCCCATCCCCAAGTTTCTCCCCATCCATCTGTTTGACACTGTGCCACGACATGTAATCATGACATTTGTCTTTCCCCTCACAGCTCATGCAAGACACACAAGCGTTCTTAAGGGCCTCATCTCTGCTTTATGCCAAGCAATAACTAAAATGGGCTTGTCATCTGCATCTCTTATTCCTTCTAAGATGATCTCTCTTCCTCACTCTGTCCTGAATGGACACACCTCAGAGCCAACACCAGCATGAGGATGACTCCACTGACCCTCACTGAGGCTGCTGCACTGTGCAGAATCAGTCATATACACAAATGTATTTCTCCAAACACAAATACATTTTCAAGATCAAAACTTATTCTTTGGCATTTGGCCCAGCAAAATATTGCCTTTTCATAAAATTCCTTCAGTTCTTATGGGTTTTCCAAGGGTACAATATATTCTGTGTACACACAAGCTCTACAGGAAGATGATGAATATGACCACATCACATCTGCTGAGATCTGCTAGTACCTGCATGGAAGAACCATGTCACAGAATCATAGAATCATTTGAGTTGGAAGGGACCACTCAAGATCATCTAGTCGACTGCCGAACAAAAGAAATTGAAGCCAAAACTCTGTCTCATGTGATACTTCCTTTCAAAACACAGTACAAATCATATATTAGCATGGCACACCAGCTACAACTTAGTTTGATTCCCTGGTTTACTTTCTCTGAAAGAGAAAAGACAAGAAAAAATAAAGACTTATTAACTTCTAATTATTGTGGCCTTCAAAAAAATAAAGGCTACATTTAAAAACAAATAGGAAAAAAGGCAACAAGCTGAATGAAGTAAAATTCTGCTCCCACAATAAACTGTGAGACATAAGCCCAGTATACATCATGACGTGTAACTGCTATCATCATGGGAGCCATTCAGTTGGGTGCCATCCCCCTGGTAGAAAAGTACTAAAGCCACATGCGCTGTGCAGCTTTCCAGTGCAACAAATAAGCACTATGGGGACCAAACAGATGCACACAACAAAGGAAGAACTTCAAAACAAATACAAACAGTGCTTATTTGCTGTTGAACATTCAATACAATTCAGTATTGTACCCATTAGGCAGGAGCAATCTGTGTGGTACTTTCAACACGGAAAAAAAATGCAGTATCCTATGATCACAGAATCATTAAGTTTGAAAAGACCACTAAGATTATCAGTTCCAAGCACCAACCCATCACCACCATGTCCAAGTTAATAGTGGTAAGCAAACAAAACGTAGAACATGCCACTGTACTGAATATATTGCTTTCATCATCCAGTGTATAAAGGAATTCAATTTCTTTAAATTTAGTTGTCACAAAACATTTCTGTTACAGTGCCTGAGATACAAAGAATTCAGTGACCTAAGGAACTGGGACCTACCTGGTGCTGAAATAAAGCTGTTGGAGTTAGGAGGGACTCACCTTTCTATTGGGCAGCAAGTGCTGGCTTTGGTTAAGGAGATGATACATAGCTACTCCAATAGCTGATACGGCTGGCTAGTACAGGATGAGACTGAGAATGCAAGTTGATGGAAGTGAGCTGAGGTTACAGATGTTCACTGAGGTTACAGATGTTCAGCATCTGGACAAAACCAGCAACTTTTAAACATGAGAGCTGCAAAACCGTCATGTGTCTTTTAATCTCCTGGAAAATAAAAAATCTCATTTAAAACAATGGAACCCATAATGGATTTTTTGAAAGAGATCCACAGGGGAGAGTTAAAGAACATACTTCGCACCTACAACTAACAGGGTTAGCTTTTACCAAATCTGATATAACTTAGTTCTCTCTGACTGAAGCATTCACATCTTTCAAGTGTATGCAGGTTATGTTCATATTTCATTGTCTGGGAAATATTTAGCCTTTTCCAAATTGTTTTCATCAGTCAGGTCTACAACACAGATTTTTCCAAGGCAATTTTGAAAACAGTAAACTTGTAAAATGTTGAAAATACAGAATGTTTCCTTTTTCTAGAGAGAGTCACAGTACATACAGTAGCTATTCTTTGTGACAAAAAATATCACATGTGGTTCCTCTGCTGCAGTCGCAAGTGAAAATCAACACACAGTACTTACTGCAAGTCTTAAAAAAAAAAACAAAAAAAACGTGAATTCCATTTGCAAGTCATGAACCAGTTTGGTTTTCTAACAATGAAAATATGAGAAACTAGAGTTGTCATATCAGAAGAGTCACTAAATACCCATTACTAAATCCATAGAATTATATCAGCACGGCCTCCTTAAACATAGACCTTAGCCCAGCCAGAGTAGTGTTTTGCATTGTCTGCAAGACTATCATCTCTGGTCTCAGAAACTACACAAGTCTGTGCCTGGAGAAAATTGGAAAATTTCAGACCAGCTTCATAAAGTATAAAAAAAAGGAGGACACAGTGAACTACAGACTTCAACAAAACAGTATCTCATAAGTTTGACAAATAAGTGAGGAACTCTGGAATATATTTGAACCAAACGACTGAAATAGATGACCACCTGAAGACATCACAGCCCTAACTCTCTTTCACCTTTGCAAAAATCTGACCATCTGTTGATGTGGAAGAGAAGCCAGATGACTGTGATTTGAGTATCAAAAGCATACTGCCTAGCTAAGACAACAGATACTGAATGGTACTCATTCATGTGCAAAAGGATCCTGAAAGCTCACATCTCAATTTTCAGAAGTCTGACTGAGATTTACTCTGTCCCTTTAATGAACTCAAAAATCACATAGAAGAAACAGATTAAGGCCTTCAACCACTTCTCTGTGTCCCTTCAAACAATGAGTTTGGCAATATTTGTTGAAGTCTCCTGACTTCCAGGCCATTGCTTCTTATTGCCTCACCTCTTCCAGCTTAGCTCTGAGGAAACCGTATGTGGGAAAGGACTGACAAACAAACTGGTACCCATCGCAGAATAAAAAACAATACATTTGTTTGTTCTCAGTTTGCTGACATCATCATTGTGAACACGCCCTTCCTTCTGAGGAAACTCAAAACATTGCACTGAGAACTCAGAGGGACTCTGAAATGGTGAATATAACACCAGAGAAAAGGGCAAGAAAGGAAGGCTTTCTTCTGTAACATTTTTACCATATGATTTATGAGGTTTATTGTATTAAATAGGTAAGTTTAACTGGAGAGACAGAGTAACTTGCCTAATGGAAAGCTCTCAGTTCAATGCTTGCAGCATACTGACTTTGACCAGTGGTAAGATTTTGACTGTGACACCACAGAGGAGTGCTATGGCTACCTACTAAGAGAACAGATATGTCAAAAAGCAACATGTTTCTTCACAGTTAAATATTGGAAAGGTTAATTTCTAACATCTCTCTCTCCCTTTTTCACTCAACATCTTCTGGCAATCAAACCCAAGTGCCTCACACCACTGAAAGTTTTAAAACATTTTCAGGACAGCTGTGGCTGACACACAAATTTCTCATCATATCAAAGTAGGTGCAAGAAAGCTCATTTGGCACAGTTTGTCATCTGAGAATGTGAAAATAGATCATGTTAATATAAGAAAGTGTGAGATACTTACCACGCGTTCTGTCAGCCAGCAACTTGTATGAATCCCCCCATAAATGCAATGTGAGCACATCCAGATACATAACTGTGGGGCAATGGGACGGCAGCTATCAATTATTTAAAGGAAGTCTGCCTGGAGACAGTCATGCCAAGCACCTGAATCCACTTTAATGGTGGAAGTGGATGCATATGCTTGGAGACCTTAAATCCTTTATGAGTAACACTTCTGTTATTATGTATGAACAGAGAGTAAACTTTAAGGAAGACTGCAGTGAGTGTGTGGTGTGTGGCTATGTTGAGGCTGATGTCGTTCAGAGATGCTCAGGATCTGTAGTTCAGTTTGTTGGTGCACAGATGAAAAGTTAGGATTTTCAAGTGATCTTGTGTAAACAAACGTTTCCATATCACAGCTGCTTGCTTTAATGGTGCTTACATTAAAAGGCTTAATGAAAAATTAAGTGAATGATGCTGCATGCTGAAAAAGTTTTGCTTTTGACAAATTGATTAACTAGAAAGCCTCCGCTAGCATTTCTTGGATGCATTCCCAGAAAAACCTCTTGTGCTCAGGCTATTCCTCATCCTAGATAAATAAAAGGATACAAAACATTACTCAACTATGGAGAAAGTTGTTTTCAACAACCAATAGGAAACATTTTGATAATACAGTACTTGGTGTTAAAATACACGTATCAGCATTTACAGAGCAGACACCATTTCTCATGCTAAGCTTTCTCTCCGCTTAACACAATACTTCAAAGTCCCCTATGCATTTGTTAAAAGTGGCAGAATACTGCAGAAAACTCTACTCCACAAATCTTTCTTTTCCCTCCACTAAAATACAAAAAAATGTGCAGTTCATGGAAGAGAATTTAATTTTGAATAAACAGTTTGAAAACATTCAAATCATTTCACGGCTCTGTGCTTTTACAGAATCAAAAGCTTTGAAGTTTCTGTTTGGTGAGGTTTTATGCTAGTTACCTGGAAGCACAGATTGCATCAACATTTGCTCTGAAGGGCAATCAGGACCAGTCAAAAAAACGAGCAATTGGGGAGCAAAGTGTTAGACCAGAGGAAGTATCAGACATGCATTAGCAGAAATTTTAATTACAAAAACTTGTAGGCAATAGCTGCACAAAATGCCAGTAGAAAAAAAAAATATATATATATATATACATGTATATATTTTTTCAGTACATTTCAGAACAAGTGAAGGAGGAAAAGAAAAAGAGAAGAAAGAAAAGTGAACGCTTTGAAGAAAAGAGAGTGCTCTGGCAATGTACAAGCAGAATGACTGGCAGGAGAGAAATTTGGCAGAGGAACTCAAAAGAAATGCCCAGTGGGAACGAGCCTGGGAAGAGGGAACGGAAGAGAGAAGGAGATGGAGAGTGAGAGGCAGAGAAGTTGTTCTGTTGTCTGGCTGCAATACAAAAACCTTACCAGCTACATGTGTTGTCATGGCCAACAGGCAAAACAACTCCTGAAGACTTGACTGGGCAACATGCTTTGTGGGATGAAAGCATCTGCCATTCTTCCTGGAGAACCTAAATTAAGTTAGAATGTGAGGTTTCTATTATGATTACATCTCTAATTTTAGAGTTTTAACAATGGTCTGGGTCGGTATGATAGTTCTGCTCTTGCTCTGGTACAATTTTAATGTCATAATTTTTCACCACTTCCTGCCCTTCTGTTTATCACCAGTATGGTGAAGTAGCCCGATGCAGACTCTCCACTTGTATCATTAACTCGTTCAGTGTGCTGGGTCCTAACACGCCTTCTTACATAAAACGATACAGTGCCATGCTAATCTAATGATACTCTGTCATGCTAATGGATTGCAGCAAAAAACATATCACATCATATTATATCACACTGTATCGTGGAATGACCTGGGTTGAAAAGGACCTCAAAGATCATCTAGTTTCAACCCCCCTGCTGTGGGCAGGGTCATCAACTGCTAGACCAGGCTGCCCAGAGCCACATCCAGCCTTGCCTTGAATGCCTCCAGGGATGGGGCATCCACAGCCTCTCTGGGCAACCTGTTCCAGTGCATCACCACCCTCTGAGTGAAAAACTTCCTCCTAATACCTAACCTCAATCTCTCCTGTCTTAGTTTAGAACCATTCCCCCTTGTCCTATCACTATCAACCCATGTAAACAGGCATTCCCTATCCTGTTGATACATTCACTTCAAGTACTGGAAGGCCACAATGAAGTCTACCTGGAGCCTTCTCTTCTCACCTGGAAAAGGTGGAGAGTGCCATGATTTGTATTCCTTTGCTGCATAATTAAAAAAACACCCATTCCAGTCAGCGTGTAAAGTATATAAAGTGACTAACCTAAACTATCAGGGCCTAATCTGTGGGATTCTGGTAGCAGTTGGCTTCCTATGGTTCTCTTCAGGTACACAGAAACACATAAGGTGAGGAGATCTGTAAGGTTGTGGGTGTTAAGGAAAACACTTCTACTGTTATGACTCATGACCTTTTCCGGTGTTTCAGTTACTGCTGAGAGCAATCTCATCTTGAAATGCATCTTTCTTGCAAAATGTTGAGGATTATCCTGAGAACACTTCTGAAGAACATTCTTCTCAGCTTGTAATGGCCAATGTTGCCACGTGCTGCATGGGTGCCTTTGGAGGATTTTATTCCTAACAGTACTTTTTCCTTGTGTGCAGTTCAGAAGCCCCTGTTCTGTGATCTTAGGACATGCTGTTTCTCTTCAGCACAGGATTAGAGGGGAAATCACATTTCCTCCTGTGTTCACAGTTTGCTAGAGCTCATAAAAATATAGATATATTATGGGCAGAGTATTCTTGTAACTCCATGAGAAATAATTGTTTTCTTCCTGGCTCCCCTTCAGTACTCAACGGTTAACAGGACCAGGCTGCTTCTTCTGAGCCCATGAAATATTAACAGAGCTCTTGGCCAAGTACCACAAGAACTTCTGCACAATCTGTTTCAAGAAATGTACTGTCTTTTGTGGGGAAGCAGGGAAGAAACATTATGGTAAAGTCTTATTTGGCTCTTTTCAGCAGAGCTGACATTATGTTGTGGGCTGGGTGACTGTAGGCTGTGTAAGTTGGCAAGATCTGTTCTTGAAGCTTGATTCTGGAGCCAAGATTCTGGGTAGCATAACACAATGTATAGCCTCTAGTCAGAATGAAATCCATATAATGAAAATAAATAAATAAATAAATAAATAAATACAGCATGCAGTCCTCAAATCTATTCGTAAGTTCATGACTGGCTGTATAATCAAAGGAATATTACTTCATTGGGCACACCGCCCAGTAATGAGCTGGAAAGGGTGAGACTTCTATTTCTCAGATTTAATTGTAGGCAATAGGGATGACAACTGTAACCTCACAAACCTCATGTTCCTTGAACGATTCATTATGACCTTTATGTTTACCACAGTCCCGGAAATATGAGACAACACAAAGTAAAGGCAGAAAGCAAACAATGCTGCCATCATGTAGAAACTGATCATTCAAGCGGAAAGAATTTCCCTGATCTGAAACACAGCCAACATTTTGCATTTGTAGAATTATTTTCTGTTTTGTAATGTCTGCACTAGCTCAGCATGGATCCATGTTTTAACCCACGTGACCTATCACCTTAAGACTATTAGATTACTTTGGGACTCCTTGGCTGAGGCAATACCTTGATACAAATGCCCTCCTTATGACTGCCCACTGCCTTTCTCCATACTCCATTAGTACTCTGGAAGAAAACAGAAAATGTGGACAGAAGGAAATCACTGAAAAGTTTCCTCGGTCTGGGAGATATTTCATTGCCCTGTTCTTGAAAATCTCCGAAGGAAAAGACTCCATAGCCACCTTGAATAACTGTCTCTTTTGGGATATTAGTTCTTTCAGACATCAAAATATTTACACTGCACATTAACCAAATTACTTCTCGCCCTATCCCTAGCAGGAATAGAATCGGCCAGCAGCATTCTTCTCCCCGACAGGTTTTTTGAAACAGAAAAGTTGGACCAAATCTTCTATCCTCTCCATAACAAATCAAAATCCTCCAGTTTTTTTATTGTCCTTCCTCTGAAGTATCACCTTAAATGTACTTATACATCGTATTACCAATAAGCTTCTACAATATTGAGCATAGATGGATATACAATCTAACAAATCTAACATAATCCAGAATTCTTTCTTTCTTTCTGCAACAGCATTGTTGACACATTTTTGGACCCATTAAAATTTCCTTTCCATTATTTTACACAGCATTACTGCCTGCTTACATGGTCACTTCTTTATACTTGTATGTGAGGTTTTTCCTTCCCCACTGTCATAATTTGTATTCTTGCATTTAATTTCATGTGTTTACTTAAGACCATTTCACCAATTTGTCCAGAGTCTTCACTCTCATTAATGAATATACTGAAAAGTACTAACAGGTCCCTCTGAAAGTAATGCCTCCTATCTTTTTCCGTGGGAACTACAACAGATACAGAGAGTACCATAACAGTATTTGACAGAGCAAATTCTCAGCTACAAAGTACTATTCCACAACATAGACATCACCATTAGCTATGCATTTTTGTTCAGCAATGAACAGCCTGCATGCTGTGCTTGTAAGATTCTGCACCAGTGGAGCTGACCTGCTGTCAGTGTTGCCATTGCTGCAGTACTTGCTACCTGACATCACACTCACAACCACGACCTCCATCAACACACAGCGAGCTTCGATGAATGTTAGTGGGTGCAATTCAGTGTCACACTTTTGCTACATAAGCACTTCCATGTCAGACGTTATTTTGTTGGTCTACCCTTCTGCTGTTATCTGTTGCGTGGTAACAATACATAACAGAATATTGCTGGGAAGGTTCAGCCTCTACTGCTATCCCACCAGTATCAGCTTCTGAAGTCATGGGCCAACACCACAAAAAAGGAGGCTTTACTTTTGGAGTGCCTCTCATACATTTAAAATGCTTCCCTAGGTCCCAGTTTGAAATAGCATTCCAATTGAGCTCTAGATTATTTATACAGTTTTGTTTCCTACACATATTCCACGAGTCCTTGGTAAAAAGTTCTAGATGCCAAAGTAGGTGCATCCAGTACAGGCATGTAGACAATGTGCTAGGCAACACGATGTGTAGCATTTTGATGTGCAAAGAGCAAGCAATGACTTGAACACAAATAGGTGACATTAAGATTCCCAAAGTAGGACTTTCTTGAAGAGGAACGGAAAGCAGTCAGTTCTTTGATGACTACAGCTCCCCTGGCCCTCCCTTTTTCCCCTTAAAAGCACTTCTGTCATGGTTTTATGATTTTTGGTACTGGTATT
>VXAB01007689.1:170953-190505 GCA_013399175.1 Odontophorus gujanensis | reverse complement strand
GGCCAAACCTGCCCGTAAACCGTTGACAACTTCCTTAATTCCTTTCTCAACCTACCCACACTGTATAAGGACTACTCATTATGTTCTTGGGGACAAAATTAATTTCTAACAGGGACTGCCTCAGCTCATTCCTCAGTTGCTACATATTTATTGTACACCTAAATTAGCTACATATTCTTAAATCTCTTTCTTCGTATTTAGTTTTCACTCTTGCCTGTTGGTCATCAAAAGAGGGTGAAGGATTTTACTTATTTGCATGGTGCCAGATAAGATCAAATGTATTTAAATGAACATCTGTAACATGCAACAGTTCTTAAAAAATAAAATATGATGCTGGGACCAAAACAATGCTGATAAACAAAAACTATCATGTTATTATCTCCTAATGAGAATTACTGATCATTTTTTACATTTCATTTGACAGTCTTCATCTCAATTAATTCTACATGGCAAAGTTAAATTATTCAGCTTGATAAAGATTATCCTGACTCCAAAGTATACTTATTAAAAGAAATTAAAGCCTGGTGCTAATCAGGGGAATGAGCGTGTGTTACTAACCAAACATAAAAATCCTAACAATGAGATAATGACAGGTAGGATGACAGATACAAAGCACTGCGATTTAAAGGTAATAAAACGCTTTGAGCTTCCTGAAGGGAACAGGCACTGTTGATGAATCTTCTGAAAGAACATCCTTTGCTTCTTAAATTGTGTTTCTTTCATATCTCAGATATAAACGCATCTGCACTGAAAAGTGACCGAAAATGATAGAAATAGTACTTTGAGAAGCTGTACCAGAGCCAGGAAAAAGTCACCGAATGAAAAGCAGGGCTTGCTGTTACATAGCACAGGGGCAGTTTTCCACAAATGACTGAAGTATTCCCAGTCTTGGCACATCTATCCAGAAAGTTATTTCAAAGTGAACTGGGAAACCTGGACTCAGCACTGATTTCCACTGACCTGTATATCTATCAGGATAGGTTTATTAGACCTGGAGTCAAGACAATACTAATGTATTAATGTGTCTATGAGTAACACTACATAGGTAAGCAGACTCAGCAAAGCTTGCATTTTGATGGGATGAAATTTCCTGAATTAGCTTCAGAAGCTTTGTTTTACTCAATGACAAGTGAGATAATTAACATAAGCATGATTTGCTTTCATTTGCATGGAACACATGGTTCTCTGGTTGAGAAAATTATCTATAATTTTTCCTGGCAACCCTTATTGTTTTGTGACGCAGCTTGACATAGTAATCTCACTCTGGTAAAAGAGATTTCTGGCTGTAATGTAGGTCTCAGGAGTCAGGAAGGTTTTTGTGTTGGCAAGCTCTTGGTTTTGAGGGATCAGTTCTGCCCAGCATGGGCAGGAGGATGCACAGTCCCATGCAGCCCTGCAGTGAGCGTGGGCTTCATGCTCCAGTAAGAGCAGCCTGGAGACTGCCCACAAAGAACAGATTCATGCTGCGGGGTTTGATGAAATCATAGAAAAATTATTTCACAGCTCAGGAAACCTTGTCTGGCCTGGGTGCCCAGGAGCTTGGCCTGCTGGCCAAGGTGGTTATGTGATCCACAGGCAGTCACTGGTTGCATGCTGTACCCCAGCCATTTAGGAAAACATATTTTTCAGAGTGCTGCATGTATGTTCAAGGACTCCCACAGTTTAAGTTAATTTTTCACGTAGCTTTTCCAAGACAAGACACAAGCATTACAGAAGTGCCATGTGGCCTGACATACTGAGGATTAAACACCTGAATATAATTACAAGTTTTGCACACCAATTACTCACAGGTTCTCAGGGGAGAGGAAGAAGAGCCAGCTTATGTTTCAGAGAATTTCAAGTCCTGTGCTTCTCCAAATATACAAGAGGAAATTCACCCAAATATTTTGCTCCTCAAAGTATGCTCCTTTCTGCTGTTTCCTGTTTAGCATGGGTTGTCCACGGATGTTATTAAACCCAGATATCACCTTTCAGGAACAAACAAATTATATGTAAGTAAAAAGGTCATTAGGGAAATGGAAGAGTTGTTTGCAGCATATCATTGTCCAGTACCTTCAGGCTCTATTATTGGTTTTTAGATGTATGCACTGAACTGTGGCATAACAAAGTATGTTAATTGATATTAAGCTCTTTCTACTCCGTCAAAATGAGAACCTGAAATAAATGATATACAAAAGGAAAAAAGACAGACACAGATTATTTCCATTATTTAAACCTGCATTCCTGTGCTCAGCAGACTCTTTTGCACAACTTGCATCTATTTTTTGCACCAATTAGAGCCTGCATTTTTGGGTCAGCAGTTGAAAGTCAGAGACAAGGTGCAAATAGAGGAATGTATAACTACTTCTTTAGACACAGGGAGTAAAATCATGTCATGTCATTGTGAGAGTGCATTTCTATTTGTCAATATTGTCAAGAAGTCACTTGGGTACAAAACGATAGATCTAATTTTGTTCATTCTTCCCATTATGCAAAATAAAAGGAGTATATTCCAACATGGATATAACTTTCAGTAAGATGTTCCAGGTTACCCTCATCTGTTTACAACTAGTATTGAATTGCCATGTGCCACTTTTCAGTCTGAAACCATACAGATAGAAACTAAAAAACCAACGGCATTAAAGATATCAGTGTTGGCATAGGACTTGGATTTGATTCAAATTACAATAAAAAAAATTATAATCTCAGAGAATATCAGAAATTGAATTTTTATATGCAGGTCTTAAAAAGCTTATCTAACATCTATCAGTGATGCATGTGCGTTTTGTCACACCATTATGGGCTTTTCAGGAGTTCAGATCCATCCCACTTATAAATCAATGATGAGCATGGGTCACCCTGCAACTCCTGAATACAATTAAGTGTATTTTGAACCTAGGGACTGTAATTTATTGTTGTTAACATATTTTAAGAGCCCACTAAATCTTAAGGTTGAGAAATACTTTTGCCTGATTTTTAAGTGTAAATACATCTGATTTTTGAGGTTGGTTACATACAACCATGAGACCCTGTGTTATACCTGATTTTTTTTTTTCCAATTTCTAACTGTACAACAACTGGCAGATATGATTGTAACATTCAAGATAGAAAGATGACACAGAGATGTGATGCATCATCTTGGTGCTTAGTGCAACATATAATCTACAGAGCTCTACATTTTTGTAGCTAACACTGATCTACTCTGCCACAGTGCTAAGTTATTCAACAAACACAGTGCTTCAGACTAACAGCATTTGTTGGGAATATATTACTTGGGTAGATTGTTTTCCTCAGGAGTGCCTTACTAAATGTAGGTGCTCAAAATGAAGTTCAGGTATGAACTGCAAGTGTAACACAAACCTGCATTAAAAAGTCAGTGTTGGGTGCTCAGGAATGCAGGACATTTTATATAAACCCTTACAGACAAGAATCATATTACTACTAAGTAGCATGCCAAAAAAAACTTGGAACAAGGACATTGCTGAGTTAAAAGAAGAAACCTTACTCAAAATGCAAGCCCAGCTTTTTCTTGAAGTTTGAAAATCCAGCTGACCAGTAATTCTTATGCACATGCCAAACCCTCCTTTCTTGCATGACTAACAATGATGAGCTATTTTCCAACCTTCCATGTACACGCGTTAGGTTTTGCTTATTTGTTTGCCTGATGGCAACAGTTAAGTTGCTTAGATGAAGCTCCACAGTCTTGACCTGGCAGAAAAACCCCAAGCTGTCCTTCTTCCCAGAGTTGTTCTCCTCTAACAGTTCTACTGTTGTAAAAGAGAGAGCAGTCCAGAGGGACTTATGTTGAACTGTTGAGTTAACTGTCATTTTATAAGTACTCCAGAAACAGTCTCTTCTGTATTTTTTTTTCAGTGCCACATCTTCAATATTCTTTTTACGCTCCATTCTTATCAATAACCAATGTGGTCACATATCATTTGCTACTTCTATGGACACAGCAAGTTGTTGCCTTCTATCAGATACAAAACATTATATGTAAATCTTTTGTTACAGTAGAAAATTAGACTTCTCCTTTTCACTCCAGAGAATAAAAAGAAGATGAAATTGCAATTCACAATTCAATGACATGTTAAAATAAAGCCTTCTCCAACACTGCTGCCATCCTTTCACAACACTTCATACTTTACCCACAAATCCCTACTTCTCTTGACCTCACTTCCTCCTGGGAGTCCTTCAGAAAAAGAAACCAGCATCAAGGCATTGCAAGCCCACATTCCTTTCTCTTAGGGGCAGAGAAACAAAGATGTTCTGAAGTTATGACTAAATGTGTAAAGACACAAATTCCTCCTGCATAGCTGTCACTAGTGGGTTAGCTCCAGCAGCACAGTTTAGATGATCCATTATGCCAAAAGTCTCTTTTACACCTTTCCTGGGCAGTTATAAAACTGCCCAAGGTGCAGGAGAGCAGCAAACCCTACAGTACATTTCATATGCACATATAACAATAGGAAAAGCTGAAAAAGGGAGGCAAAAAGTCAGGCAAAAATGTAAGTGCCAAACCCTGGCAAATGCAGCTCAAAGCAGTGTGTGCCTGGCTCCACGCACTTAAACTGAAGCATTCTTGGCTCAAGAGGTAACTTGTCCTGGAGAGAGGACGTGGAACCGTTTCAATGTCAGAGAAAGATCCTATCAGTAAAGCACTGTTATCTTGTAAAGAAAAAATCTTGTGGTATCAAAGATAAATCATATGAAAAATAGCAGCACACAGACTGTTCAGTGGTATATGATCTTCCAAGGTTTTGCCAAGCTAAAGGGAAGATATGCCAACAAAAACAGTTTTGCCTCCCAACAGGAGACCAATTACACATCCATTGTGTTCAAGGCCAACAGCTTCTGCTTTCCCCTGAGTTCTGAGCTGGCAAAGTGTGGGGGGCACTGCCCCTCAAAGTCACTTCCTTCAAATGCTCCCAACTTCTGGCCAAAACAGCCTTGTGCCAGGCAATTTGAGATCTGCCCCTGTGTGAGCTTTGGCACTGCATCAGACAGTTGGTTTGGTGCAACACACTTGTTCTACTGAGAAACTAGTTTCTAAACAGTTTGCCTTATCTTGTACTACGGTTAGATGGAGCATGTATCCCCAGCTTAAACAATTCTTGTTTATATCTAATCTATGTTTTTTCTATGCAAGATTAAGCATAAGGAATATTGTACCTTAAGAAGATATACTAAATAATAACATGTTTACTGCATGTATATGAAGAAAGTATTACTTAGGATTACCATGGCACAGCATATAACCAGATTAAAAACAGCAGGCATTGTATATTGGTTTTAATTTACTAGTATTTTTCTAACATACCTGCCAGGATATCTCAGCCATCCAGGCATGCAAGCTGAAGAATTTACTTGAAAAAAATTGAATCTAGACACCATGCATCACCCACAACATGAATTACATTATACTTTTTTTCTAGTTAAGAATATGCAACGACTGATATACATCAATGAAGCTTTCTTGATTTCAGTGCAGTGGTGTCAATTCACAGCATTCAAGGATTTAGCTGTAATTTTCCTGCTAGAAAACAGAGTTTATTTCAAGCTGTCCAAATAAATATACTTCTGACTCATAAGTAAATAAACAAAAAGAAGTGAGACAGACTTGTTTTGATATGACTGTTCAATAAGACTCCCTTCTTTCCCACAACTGCACATTCATGCAGCACTGACAAAGCCCCAGGCCTCATCCTTCTTAGTATTTTCTCTGTCTCAGTAATCGTACAAAACAATCTTCTCACACCTGCACAGCATTCCTGTCTCTCCTCAGTTCCTTCCCCCACCTCAGATATTTCCCTGTGATGTTTCAGGACACACACGAATACAAGCTTAGAAAAAAGAGGCCTGCCACCTGCAATAGTTAGAGGGCACTTATTTACAAAGAGGAAAAAAATACCACTTAGCAAAAATCTGTGTGTGATTTCATAGAAGCAGACAAATATGTACATTACCAGTTCTTGGAGTCCTTCCTTCTTAGCAAGAGCTGCGTGCACATTTGTGTGTGTGCATCCTTGTTCCAAGTAGTACAGGAGGCCTTCTTGTCCCATGCTGTCCTGGGATCCTGAAACAAAAACTCTTTCTGATAACTGTTTGGTTGTATTCTGAAAAGTTTTTCTTACTGCTGGCCTTCCTTATTCAACATGACTGTGAGAAGGACTGGACTGCTTGGAGATGAGAACCCCTTTCTCTGCCACACTGAAACACAGAGCATGCATGCATTTGACGCAGCTTTGTACAAACTTTGCTCTTGAATAATGTGCTGCTTTATCACTTCACACATTTTCTACCATATGTACAGCAACTCTGAAAAAAGAAAGAAGATTAGAAGTCTTAGCAGCAACCTTAAAGTAAGAGGCTGAGTGCCCCTGGTTCTCTGCAGGGCAACAATACCATTTTGAGAGCACAAATTTGTGGTAAAGAACTGAGATTAGAAGAGCTGTGGATGAAAAGCTTCAAGGAACTATGCAAAACTCTACCTACATCATCCTAAAAGTATTATCTTTTAGGCTACATTTTGTTTAATTTTTTGTTCCCTAGCAGAAGACCGCATTTAGAGAGAAAGAGGATAAATTCAGAGATAAACTCAGATCTACTCACAGTAAATAAATATATTTCCTATGATCATCGGATAAATACATTATGTACATAACATAACTTGTGTCGGTGCTCAGATAGGAACAAAAGATATGGATAAAGTAGTACATTTGTGTGATCTGGAATGTGTTTCAAACAAGTTTTTCACAGGTTTTTTTTTTCCTCTGTGAAAAATTTTACAACACTTAATTTAAATTAATAGCCACAAATGCCAGCATCACATGGCTTTATCCAGTTTGAATGAGCAAAAAGTAGTACCACTGCAGAACTACTAGAAAAATACTTAAAAACTTAAGAGCATCACATCACATATTCGAGAGAAATTTACTGATTACTTTCTTTCTTTAGAGAAGCTTGTAAGACAGTGAATTTGCAGAGGCATATCTCTTGCTTAACTGTAATTAGATGATCATACTTGGGTTTAACAAACTTAGCCACATTAGTATAATCTGTACCTGCCACCTATAGATTTTTGCTTTATAACATAAATAGTATACTGTAAAGTTATTAGCATGCAAACTAAATTACTTTTAGAAAGAACTGACCCCTCAGGTGTTGCACTGTTATATGTAGCTAATCGCACACAGTTTGAATTCTGCTGCTCCTTTTCATCCTTTTGCCTTTTTGTTAACAAGCAAAAAAAACCTTTTTGATATTTGCTGTTTCCTTTTGACTTTAGAGGCAAAAAAATCCAAACACCTTTGCATGAACCCAGCTTGCTAACTGCTCCAACACTTTAAACACAAGATTAGCAATAATTATGAGGGGCAACAGGTCGCTGTCATTGGTGGGTATTTCACTACTGATATCAGTGAACTTGTAATCAGGTAATGAATCCTGTTTCCACATCAATTTAGACTCCAAATTAATAAGCAGTCTATTAATGCTCTATAGAAAGTAGCAAAAATCAGACCTGTGTTCCTAATTTTTACCCTGAGTACAAACAATGGGACATATAAGAAACACATATGCCTTTTTTTAACTTTTTTCCTAACAGAATTCTGTATTAGAAAAAAAAGATTATTATTCAGCAACAGTGGTTTCACTAGCTTAAATTAACTAGAAATAAGATTAGAGTCAAGTCCAGATGTCGCTGGAAAAAATGGAAATGACTTAAGAAGAAAACTTAAGACTTAATTTTCCCTTGATAAAGTTGCCAGATGAGAATCACTTCATTCCTACAACATAAACAGACAAGTAAGCTAACAGTTATGAGAATATGATGCATTAACTTATTGGTCCTACACATTCTCTTAAAAACAGATAGATTTTATCTGTAATATTCCCTAGAAATTGTATTATCGAGAGCTTGCTTTCCCTGTGTGCTCGCGGAACATGTGCAAAGAGCAAAACATCACAGGAAATAACATTCATAGACTGATCACTCTGAGAGTAATGCCTCCTATTTATTTCCATGGAAATCACAACAGATACAAAGAGCACCATTAACACTATTTGAGAACAAATTCTCAGCTACAAAACACTGTTCCACAACATAGACACTACCATTAGCTATGCATTTTTGCCAGTAATGAACAAGAGCCTGCATGCTGTGTTTGTAAGAATCTGCACCAGTGGAGATGACCTGCTGCCACTGCTGATGCACACCACCCACCACCTCACTGTGCTCACATCCAATGGTTGGCCTCCATTGATGCTCAGCAAGTGTTGATGAATGGTAGAGGGTGCAATTTTTTTCACATAAGGAATTCAATGTCACGTTTTTGATCCATATACACTTCCACATCAGACACCACTCTGTCAAACTGCCCCTCTGCTGCCATCCATCACACAGCAACAACATGTGATGGAATACTGGTGCGAAGGTTCACCTTCTACTGCCGTACCAACAGCACCCACCTCTACATTGTGGCCAACATTATAAAACAGGAGGCATTACTTTCAGAGCAGCCCTCATATTTCTTTCAAAAGACTTGCTCTATTTCACTTCCCACAACCGATTCATAGCTGAATTTTGAGTTGTAATTAAAGGGAAAAAAAAATCACAAATTCTAGTATCAAAGTTTTGTATATACATACATAAATATATATACACATAAATATACATACACCCTTTAAAATAAGTTACCTTAACAAGCTCTACCTCAAGAATCACAGGTACACTGTTGTCCCTGACCTCAAGTCGACAAAGCATATAAGCCACTGTTTCATTCCTGAATCAGCTATAAGACAAATATTATTATTATTTTTTAATCTCTGGAAGTGATTTCAGTGGCATTTATGCAAAACCAGTAAGCCTACACTTAAATGACCTGCCAAATCAGGCCTATGCTTAGTTAAAAGTAAAATCCCTACCTAATTCCTGCTCTCATTCTGAAGACAAGATTTATAAAACATTATGCTGACAGCTGATCAGTGGTGTTTTTCAGATTATGTGGCATTGAACATGACATGTATTTTTTAAGCCAGCTTCGAATCTCTGAATACGAAAGAGAAAATAATGGTTGACTTCAGCAGCAAAGAAAAACATTTTTCAATTTGAAAAATGAACTTTTACCTCATAACTAGTGCAGAATATGTGGAGTTTTCTGAGGCATAGAAGGCACATATTGCACAGATCATTTTTATTCAGACATTGTATTTTCTGTGATATTTTCAGCAAATTACCCCATCTTCCCACTCATACATATAAATCATATACACGCTGTCTTAATTATTGTAGGGAGTGGCATGATAAATCTCTCCTTTTCCCAAGATCTACAACCTCATAAACTCAGTACAATGTACATCATCTCTCTTGCGTAGCTCCTGGCACGTCATTTTATTCTCCTTCCGGCACAACCAACTACTCTGTGGGATATTTGTAGTAACGGTCATCAGTCTCTCTAATGAAAGACGCATGGAAAAAATATGGTAGTTTAACTACTAGGTGCTATTTCATAACAGTAAATCCTAAGGTTTTCCAAATATATATCATTTTCTTAACATTACTGAATTTGACTATGTCATTTGTAACACTTGTATACTGAGCCAGTGACACTGAAAATAAGACTATTCAGAGAAAGCAAGTACAGTTAGTTAACTTTAGGAAAACTCTGCTATCATAGATAGAAAGAAAGAAAGAAAGAAAGAGCAAATTAATTGCCTCCCATCAGAACAGTGTCCCATCATCTCTCAGAAAAGGAAGACAGAGTGACTTTGGACCTTCATGGTCACTCAGTTAACTGAAAGTGCATTAGGGCAATACTCCTTCCTGGTGAGCCAGTCAGGCATAGAAGTTAACAGATTCAAATCAGGGACAGGATAGAGCAGGCCTTTGAAGAGGTGCCTTGTCACTATTCCAAAAACAGGCTACAGAAAGTGACATCAGGCAAAATAGTTGCATTTGGACACCAAGAAAAGATAAAAGTCCACACTGGAGAAAACAGATCAACACCAAGAGTCAACAACAGGACAGACTGACAGACCCTGTGCTGTGAGGAAGAAGACAGGGTTACTACCTCTAACACTTCTGGGATTATGCAGTTATGAGACCTGAAACTAAAAGGCCTTTTTATGCATACATCACTCCTACAAGAGCCTCTGCAAGACAATATTTAAAATGTGGTATTTTCTCTCAAATACCTTGGACACCATTCTTACATCTACTGTCCTCATGCAGCTGTTAGTCTCACAGCTATAGAGTATAGTGTATTTTAACAGAGCAATGATTCTAACTGTGATATTAAAAGCATGAAAATAAAGCCTTGCTGGTTAACAAAACCCCAAAAAGATCCGTCTGGATTTTTCAGGGACTTACTGGCTTCTTTGACCATAATTTTTTATTTTTCATTAATCAATGACAAATTTCTTACCTTTACAGATGCCAAATAACCAAACATGAAAGTCTTCAGTCTAATGGTCTAATAGCAATTCCTTACTTCATATTGCTGGTTTCACAATTTTGCAATTACATTCTTGCTTCTGAACTTCACTCTTGCGCACTGATTTGTTCACCTCCTCTGCAAAGCCAATCAGTGAGATGTACAGAGTTCAAAGGATAATTTCATTCTCTGTTTTCTGAAACTCCAGTTCTAGAATAAAAATAGAAAGTAATAAGTATTGTCTAATAAACCTAAGCTGTAAATCCACAGCACACAAACTTGTAACGTTAGGTAGTATACAAGCAAGCCTGTCGATTAAGTCATATTTAACATGGATAAATGTTTATTTGTCATGAACAAAATTTTGAAGTCTGAAAGTTAACATGCTTCCTGGGTGTCTTTTCTTTTTTTCTTTTCTTTTCTTTTCTTTTCTTTTCTTTTCTTTTCTTTTCTTTTCTTTTCTTTTCTTTTCTTTTCTTTTCTTTTCTTTTCTTTTCTTTTCTTTTCTTTTCTTTTCTTTTCTTTTCTTTTCTTTTCTTTTCTTTTTTTCCCTCTGGTTAACAAGTATTTTATTGATGTTTTGCTTTGCTATGGTAATTCCCGACAAGTTATGTTTAAGTTTCTGAAAGTTGCTATTAGTTAAGCTTAAGTTTCTACCTGAAGATCTACTGTTTTTATAGAGGTTTTCCTATTACGGAAGCTATAGGGGAAAAAAAGCTATTTACATAGCATGGTAGTAGGCAAAAAAGATAAATCCTGGGAGCTAGGACAAACAATGTAATATAAATTTGATTTTCATTTGCCAGAGATGTTGCCACATCAGAATTAGCAGAGTAATTCTGTCTTCCACCAGAAAACAAAAGAACCAAAGCTCCCTGTTTTGCGTAGCAGATGACTTCTACAAGGTCATTTATAATGAAAGTTCTCACAGAGATAGTAAGGCATGAAAATACAGACAGCTCTGAAGTTTCTAAAACTCAGGTCCAAGCCATGCTCTAGAAATATGTTGTGACTAAAAAAATTTTTGCTTTAACAGCTCAGCTTTGATTTCTAGTTTGTAAATGCATTCCTGGGCCAAAACCTTAAGGCCAATGTGTGCCTTTACAGGCACTGAAATACTTGTAAAGAAAGGACCTCTTTGCCTCAGAGAAAGAGTGCAAAGATTCTGTCAAGAGCTACAGTTCAACATGGATGGTACCCAGAAATTATGTCCTAATTACAGAACTCTGCTGAGAAATGACAAATAAGGAAGTTCTTTAAATTCCCTACCGAGTATTAATGGACATGTGCAAGAATTTAGACATTTGCAATGACACGAAAAGTTCTATTATTCTAGAATCCTCCCTTTTTATGTTGTACTTTTACTGCAACTCATCATATTCATTATCTGGTATACTTCTTTTATTGTGCAAATCACCCTGCTGAGTACTGATGTAGTAGAAATTAAGGTAATAAGAAACTCATTCTTCCAAACTTCTCCATGATAAATAGGATACACAATAAAATGATTCCTCTGCCCAACTTGGAATTTTATGCTTCCTCCAAGCATGACATATTCCACACCTATGAAATCAATCAAATGCCCATGTTATTTTTCTTTTACTACCCAGGGCTGGTAGAGCACCTTCAGTAAAAAGAATTCGTATCAACTGTTGCCAGTTAATGGAAATTCAGTCTTCAGACTGTCTTTTTTATTCCTAGTGCTTGAATTCTCAGGGAAACAGTGAAGTATAATTGATACCATATGCTTTTTATTGTTTTCCGCATGAAAGAATCGTGATATTGAGTGGATCACTGAATTATGGTGTGGCATTGTGCCACATCATCAAACAGCAAGGTCACAAGCGATGAAGGTACAGTACTCACAATGGGACTAGCATGTGTCATACCTTAGAACTGGAGGTTTCTTTGAGTTTGGCTGAGTAAAGCTAGACTAAAACAAACAAACAAACAGATAAAACAGCATAATTCCAAATACTACATTACATTAGAACTAGGTCAGTTGCTTTGGCCACTTCAGAGACATTAACCAGGGAGTACAAAAACAAATGCATCTACCATATTTCAGGAATATCCCTGACATAGAGAAATAGACCTCCATACTTGTTCCTGAATTTTGTTCACTAATTGTTTTGAATAGTAATTTCTCTGCTTTACACTTCTGCTTCACAAAATCACAACTAAAGGAATATTTTCAGAAAATCAAAAGATTTTTTTAGCTTTGGAAAAATATTTTTAATTTTGCTTGCAAGCCTAGAACAGATTCAGTAATCTAAGTTTTTAATCATTCTTTGTCTCATCCTCAGATACACTTCAACTTCTGTATAATTTCAAGCAGAATACTTGCTGGAAGCAAAACATTTTTGTGACATATGTCTTACACTATGGAGAAATTAGGTATATATCAAAGAATTAGAATTCCAGAACCAAGTGAAAGCCAAAACACTCTTGTGTTTTTGCCATGTATTACTGTTTTGTTCCTCAAATCAAAACCCTTTGTGATAGCATATATATAAACCAGCATATGCTGGTCACAAAAAATACAAGGTCATTTTTGTCAGACCTAAGTATTACTTAATTCTTCTATAATAATACTCCAGTACAGAGTTTTTCCAGCAGATGAAATTAAAAACTTGTTCTGCCTAAAACTCTATCCATAGATGGTTAATTATAACTTTTAATTACTTTATTATAATGGACTTGTTTTATAACACACTGTTCATGAAAGCCCAACAGAATACAATACAAAAAATGCGACCCCAGAATTCCAAATAAATTAAAAACAACTCAGGAGAACCTTAACCATTTCATTACATGAAATTTCTTAATGTTGGCCACTAATTACAAAGTCATTGAAGTTCCTTCTTGTTTGCTTCTAGTTTGGCCAGTGCTTTACGAGATAAACATTTTCTTCTTGGAAATCATGCTTCACACATCAGAAAAGGAGCAACATTACATAGGGAGCAATCAGGCTTCAGGATTATGTCTGGAGTTATAATATATCTGAACTGCTTGCAGAAATACTGCATACGTACTTCTAATCATCCTAGCAATTTTTTTCATTTTTATTTGATTTATAAATCTGCTTCTTTTTTCTACCAGAATTACAACCAGAGGTTGATGAATTAAAACTTTCATTTAACAGTTCACAATGCAAATATTACCAACTACAGTGCAATTGGCATTTTTGTGTCCAGTAATAGGACTATTTGGAGAGAAACAGGAAACAAGGCAGATTTTCTCTTTCCATACTTCTCAGGCAGGAAATCCAGTTTTTCGCCTTCTGGAAGGGTTTCAGTTGTAAAGAATTCTGAAGGAACACAATGGTGGTATGATCTAATTTGATGGTTTTAAAGTGAGGAAACACTGAATTTTTGGCAGAGACTGTATTATGATCCAATATCTTGGCCTTTGTTAGAGATAGAATGAATGCTGCCCTGGGGTTTGAATGACTTTTTGGACAATCTTCCTAGAATCTTTGCCACTGTGGCTCTTCCAGGTCACAGGTACATTTCTTTTATAAGTTGCCTAAAACCCTGCACAGGCACAAGGCTGGGGGAGACCTTAATTAATCCTTCCTTCACACAACATAATAAATGGCAGTCTTGCTAGTTTTATGTTCTCCCTACTTTTTCCCTATGCCAACACTCACTTGTTAATAAATTGGTTAGCAATATTTAAAGAATAATTTGTATCAGATCATTACCAAAACTTTCAATGGCAGGTTTCTCCATACAGCTTCAGCCCTTTATTTGCTGTTTAGATCAGAAGTAAAAAAGTGCAAATGAAGAGAAAAAAAATGATCCTAGCTGCTGTTCATCCTACATTTTTAGATTACATCAACTGACCTTGCAAATTGAGCCATGTTTTGATCAATGACCAGCTGCATCCGCCTCAGGATAACATCAATTATTTGCCCAGGCCTGGCAGTCCACACTGAAGTGGTGTGAATTATTTTTGCTTCATCTTGAATCAACTCTGGCACATCCTGGGTGGACTGTTTGAAATATTGTTCACACACGGGCACAGGATATTTGCACAGCTGTGAGTTTGGCATCCCTTCTTCCCTACCTAAAGACACATCCTACCATATGACCTCTGGAGAGAAAGGCAGGAGGACAGAACACGAGGTTAATTTCTGAAAACATTTAAGTGTGGTGCTGGGATTTGCTGAAAGGAGATAGCTACAGAAAAGAACAAGGAACCCAACATTTTCCATAACAAATGGGAACTTACACACCCTATAAATGTTGCCTTTTCCATTTACAGGATGCTTAATGGAAGAATATTAAACTTCTTCTGGAAGATCTGTGAGATTTATCCATTTGACATCTCCAGTGAGCAGTATTTGCTGCAAAACAAGATAGAAAAATACTAACCCTTTAGAAGGAATTATATATATGAGGAGCAAATCAAATATTTATGTACTAAATATGTACATGCACCAATATCTATCTTAATATGTTTTTGCACTCAGAGGATATTGCATATTTGTCTATGTATTTTCTGGAATTGGTTATGAATGCAGGATTACTCTGGCAGCTTCTCCCCCCCCCAATATTTACACATTCCTGGGTATTTGCCTAAGAGGATTTGGATGTTCTCAAAGACAGGGAATGCCTAGGTCTTTCTCAGCAAATGGAAATAAGATGTATTTTTGCTGGAAATTGATACATGAGAAAGATAAGGACTGAGGAAGAATCTGAAGAATTAAACCTATGTAAATTCAACACCATTTTGCAAATTCAGAGGAAGTTTTGATCTGTGTGTCTTGTCTTCATTTTCCAAATTAATCTGCATGTATGTTAAACACATACCAACTTCAACCTCTAAAAAAACTTATCGCAAATGAGCTTCTGTTTAAATGCTGTTAGATAAACAATACCCTAAAAGTCACAACACTAACAAGTAATTGGAGACTATTACTACAGCCATGAAATGCTTTTGCCAGGAGCAATTGCATTAATATTCTTGCTGTTGTACCCAAGAATACCATATTCGAAATGCCTGCCTTTAATATTTATTTAGACATGTGCAACGAGAGATGAAGCTATGGATTCTGTCAAATCCCCTGAGGGGAAGCTGGTTTTCTTTTGAAGCTGTATTCTGTAATACTGTTTGTATGTGTTGCCCAGATCTCCATATATAAGATTAGAAGCAAAACAGATCAACTCCGCAGCAGATGCTATGTGACTTGAGAGGTGGCAGTGCGTTCTTAGTGCACTGTCACTCCACATTTCCTGAATCCTTGAAAATTTTATTTGGGGGTGGCAAAGATATGCAATGATGATGAAGTATCATTTTCACAGTGCATTCCTCTTCTTCAGCTGTATTTTTGAGATTTACTACAAGTGCCTATGCTCAGTGTGCTTTCAAGTCACAGGGATACTCTTTATTTCTGTACATCAGCATGTACCCCTCTCACACATATCCTGAAGAGTATATTCCCACTTGCAACACAGAACCCATCTAGAAATGTTTCCATTGGCACTGTTTCTTTTTTTAGATGTATCTACTCAACAAAATCACCAAAAAAAAAAAAAAGAAAGAAAGCATAAACTTTCCACATAAACTGTGCATAAGGAGTTTATTCTCAGAGTTGCATGGCTTGTTTAAACTCAGTTAAATGGTTGAATTAATATTTTTACTGGATATGTAAGGACTCTCTGATTTTTATTCATTCCTAAGCAAAAACAAAAGGCTCTATCAGTTCTGTGAAAAGGGCTATATTGTTTCACAGGTCAGTTTTATAGACTAACTTCTGTAGACTAGGTAAGCATGTAAATTTGTTCAGGGTCAAAGAACACAAAAATCACCTTTCCAAACTGTTGCTACTATCTTGCTACTAAGCACTACCTTGCAGTGCAGATCACATCTGCCACAATCAAAAGATGCTCTGCACCCCTAATACATGATAAGTCATGAGTAGCTTAGTTCTAAGATACGAAGTATTTCAGTATTAGTAGGGACTCTCACAGTGGGTATAAATAACGAGTGAACTTCCTATCCTTTTTTAAGATGTGTGTGTTTCCTCACTGGACTTTGCTTTTGCACTTAATTCACTTTAATGCAATTAATCCTAGGAAAGAAACAGCTCCAGTGAACATGGAGGAACCATTCCCAGAGACTGCAGCCACTGATAACAGACAGAACTATCACCACAACAAGGAAGATTTAAATCCCAGACGGGATTCTGGGGACTCCCAGAGCAACACAAGCAGATCATTGATAAAATAGGCTCCTCCAATTCTAGTTTATCCATATTATGGTGAAAACAATCCTGACAACTTTAGCATTAGGCAGCTTATTAAACTTTCAGAAGGACCTACAACTGAGGCTGCTTTGCTAGGGGTGATCCAATGTAATTTGGAATTCCTTTTTTTTCCTGACAGAGGTAGAACACAATTACTTCCATAAAGAGTAGTGAAAAAAGATGCCAGAGCAGATTGTGTTCGCTTTTGTAAGCAGAAAACCAGCCTGGAACTTGAGAACTGCGTCCTCTGACAGGGAATCCACAACTTTCTCCAGGAACTCTTCTTATGTAGAAAATGTAGATTATGTAACAAAAACAATTCAAAAGCTCACAGCTCTCATTGAAATTACTCTGGATTAGAATACTACATTAGGATACCAATGGGAAAGATATGAAAGATCAAATTTAATTTTGGCATCCAGAACCAAACTCTGCAGCAATAACAATTGCTTTTGGCTCTCTTTTAGCTTAGTAGCACTGACACTGCAATTGCATTTTTCACTACTGAGAAATAGTAATTATCCCTCCTCCTTTTATTCACATTTGTCACAGCAAATTTTAGTCAAGTGCAGAAACTTTTTTTCAGATAAATGCGACAGAGTAAATCTGAAATTCAACCATTGCTTCTTTCTCCCTTTAAAGGAAGTAGAAAAAATAAAATCCTGAAAGAGCAACACCTGTAAGCCCCAAACTCTTCCCTTCTTTATTTTTCTACCAAAAAATCCACTCATATAGATTAATAAGTATATCATTTTTAACAAAATAATATGAAAAAACAGCTGAAAGAAACATGGAAGAAATATTTCCACATATTCTTATACATATGGAAAGGTCAGAGAACAAAGGTTTAGGGTTCTTGGTCATGTTTATAAAACCATAATACAAAATAATGCTGATACCAGTAGGAGAAATACTTAAATACTGGTTCTGTCCAAGATCATCTAACCACATTAATCTCAAAACAGATAAAACAGGAATCAAATAAAATCAGAGATTTCCAGCAAATAGCTTTCCTAGGTATAAATTACAAAAAGTAGCAAAATCTCATGGCTGTCTGTCAGGCTGCACTAACAGAATTCTGAGAATATAGGAAAAAGTTTAAAGGTTTCAAAAAACAGGTGTTAACAGCTATGTTCCAGGAATAATATATTTAACACCTGAGGCATAATTATCTGAATATTTGTCAACTGTTCTCTCAAAGGTTGCCAGAAAAGCATGTGATGGCCCTTACAACATCTTGTAGTTGAATGACATCATCCAAAAGACTTGCAATACTATACAAGGCGCACTAACGTGACAGGTAGCACAAATATTGCCCCTTTCAGCAAAAACCTTGAGCACTTCACGGATGTTTATGTCTTCTCCTTTCAACCTCCCCTTGCAGAAACACACTACTTGTGCTTCATACACCGATATTACCTTTTATGCTACAGGTAAAATATTGCTAGCATGCCCTTCAGGCAATAAGAATAGCTACAATCAATGTCACAGCTAATATGAAGTGACTGCGAAGAAACATAAGACACTTTCAGATCTCTTCCATACTTTACCCTTTTCGATTCACCTAGGTGGACCCCCCAGCAACATCTTTTATTCATGTATTGTATAAATTACATTAATATTTTCAACCATGTACTACAATGTCTAAGGGTGAACAAGCTGTAAAGAGATGGAGAGGATAACAACTAGGATAATGACAAGGGAATGCTGAACTTAAGAACACCTGTAAACAAATAACAAGCCACAGAGTAGCTGTCATCTCCTTGCAAGCACCTGAGTTCTCGGCATTTATTCTACGCTCAACTTCTATACTGTGAAATTATGAATGATGAGATTTTAAAAATGAGTGATTGTGATTATTCTATCTCAACTTCTACTGCACCTAGAGGAGCCTTTCTACTGTCTTTAGTTTGAATATCCGTCAGCCAATGAAGCACTTCTGAAAATCCCCTCCTTGGAGACAAGGAGGGAAGCACAAGTCATTATAGAGACATTAAGAAATACCAGAAACCTGTAAGTTGTATTGTCCCCAGCTCTTTTCAAAATTAACACTCTCAAACCTATCAAACATTATCAACAGACAGACCTCTGCCTCCAGATGGAGATGATAACAGAAGTTCTTCAAGCAGTATATTCTCTTCTGTTTTATAACATTAGTCTTCTTTTCCTTTTCATAACTAGCTCCAAGATCACTATGGAAAAAAGCACAAGCAGCTTCTAGATGACATGATAATAATGTAAGGTTATGATAGGAGAAACATTCCTGCTATTTCTTGTTATTCTGCCGTCAATGTTTTGTCTTTTTTTCCTGTCAACAAGTAAGATTTGTAAACAGTGCAAATCATGCTTCAAGCAGCATGTTATTCCTTGTAATGCAAGGCTTCCTAAGTGGCAATAACTCACAACAGAGCACAGGAATCAAACGCGTAAGCTGTTGCTGGCATGATAGTCTTCAGAAAATGTTTCTTTCCCCTCTGACACGGTTCATGTGTGAAATGAAATTAATCAAGTCTGCAGTGGAAATTCTGCCCACAGAAAAGGTTTCTGTGGCACAAAAAATAATAATAAAAAAAAGTTATGTCAAAAAATGTCATGAGAAAACTTTCTCTCAACTTTTACGCTGACTGCAGCATTTCACTGTGGGTGAGATACAGTTGTATAAACGCAAGAGTCCAGTGGTCTCAGTTACCGTAGGACATGTGGGGATGTCCCCAGGAGACTGACCAAAGAGAGAGGACCTCCTGCTGCCCAAGGGGATCCTCAAGAGCAAAATACAGCTACTCTTCAGCAACTGCATCCCACCACAGTGCTCACTAATCTGCACGTTTGAATCTGTGAAAATAACAGCAGCGTCCTTTGGTTTTTTTGTTGTTTTTTTTTTGCGGGG
>VXAB01007689.1:159252-170914 GCA_013399175.1 Odontophorus gujanensis | reverse complement strand
AGTGGGTGGGGTGGAAGCAATTTGAAAGTTAGGGAGCAAAAAGCACTAGTGAGGCACTCAGAGATCAGAAAAGTCACAAAGTGATGAAGTAGGAAAATAAATAAACAGAGGGAAAGCAAGAAAAGATCATGGAAGTTGGACTAAAGTGTAGAGTTCCAGGATACTCAGGCATGAATCCTGAGGCAGGACAGCCTACCTGTGAGGCTCTGTTGCAGCCATCCCTCCTTGCAATTGTCATTCACATTTGCATTCACTTTCCATCTCACCTCGCAAAGTGGAACAGCATCTGAGTGCTGCACAGTGGTAACAGGTGGTGATAATCCCACGGATTTCCTTGAAGATATTATGGGAAATGAAGTTTTCACTGCCTGGCCCACACCTAACAAAAGAATGTGAAAAAGAGCACAGGGGATGGCTGGGATGTGAGTATATGCTTCTAATTAGAGGGGGAATACTGCACATTCTGCATGAAGGCTCCAGAATGAGAAACATCTATGCCAATGTCTGCATCTCACCCAACATCTCAGTGATACTGGTTCCTTAGCCACCTAATTTCAGTGGGCTTCCCAAGCAGTGAGTATACTTATAAACATCACAGAAAACTTCTCAGGTCTTGCCCAGCACAAAAAACCTCAACTTGGTTTTTAAGGTGAAAGAGAGTTCTATGCTTACAAAGCCCAAAGGACAGTCCTTTTAGGTGTACTTTGTAATCTAAAACCATGCTTATTAATATCAAAAATCACAGACAAAACGTGCTATATCAAAATGGAATTTTTAGCTAGACAGAAAATACTCCTCATCAGGTAACACAATTTTGAGACATATCCTAAACTCAATCTTGCTGTCACTAACAGCCAATACTTAAAAAGAAAACAGAAATAGAATGGTAATGATGATTTTTCTTCTGAGCAATATGACTAATAGCTACTAAGTCCTGCTTGTTGATGCTACCATTTTTTCTGTCTTCTCACTGATCTTTAAGTCACTAAACATGGGTAATTTTCTAACTGACACTGCATCAATCTTTTAACCATTTGTGCAATACTAAAGACAGTGAAATACCTTAAAGAGGAGTGTGATCTCTAGAACCTTTGTCTTCATTTACCATTATTATAATGCTGTTCCAATAAAAAAGCAGCAGCAAGTAAGACTGGGTTCCTCTCTGTCATGAGATTATATCTGAAAGAATTATAAAATGATTTGTGACTGAAGCTATCATTAGCTTAGCTCCTAAAAGTATTTTAGTTGTTTGGTTAATTCCCTGAGGATCTTAGCATATTTGACCATTATCTTTTTCCTTTTTTGTTCCACAATATATACAAAAAACTTGTTTTACAAAAACACACCTTTTTTTTTTTTTTCCAACTGATATTTAATACATGAACTTCACTAAATGGTATCACCAAATCCGAGAACGTAATGTATTTTATCATGAAGGTAAATAAACAAGTCACAACAGTTTGCAACTGTGCCATTGATGTTAATCCTCCTTAAGTCTGAACCCCATGCTAAGAGGTATGAGGTTAGAGTGGTTGCAACACAATGCATAATTTATGTATGATGCTACAGTCAGAAAAGTAGAGACATTACCAGCTCTGTGTCCCTCCCTCTAATGTGCTTCATCCAGACCTTTGATGTGGATACAGAATGCATGTCACTTGGTTTCATTTCAACGTTCCAGTTTACTTTGCTCTTACTTCACGTACAACATATGTTCAGTTTTTCGAGGTTTTCTGCATATTACATCATTTTCACAAGTGACCTCGTGAACTTGCATCATTAATTCAAAAGGATTAGCAACATTTGCTTGATATTTCTTTGAACTTACTTCTACTAAGGGATGGACTGTTGAACAGAAGTTCATCCTCCTGAAAAAATAACAGAAAATAGCCTTTGGTATCTGTTAAAAACATGTGCATTAGCAGGCAATCTCCTGTAACAACAGGGAATTACTTTTGATAACAGAAAAAACTTTGATCAAACCCTTAGACTCTGTGGAAATACACTCAACCCCATTGTCTTATTCAGTTCCAGTGGCTCAGCTACTTCAGCTTCAATTACTGCAGCCCGAATGATAGAACACAGAATGAAATAGCTACAGTAAATTGTCCAGAATTCTAGAGTATATGTGATTCCAAAGCATTCCCAACTGAACTTGAGGATACAAGACATCCAGTAGTTGACAGTTCTCAAACAATATTTTGCAGTGAAAATACCTTTGTATTCTTTCAGACTTTTGAAAAAATCATCTTTCAATTAGGAGAAAAAAAAAAAAACAAGCCATGCAACCATTTTTTATTTTCCTATTTCTAAGCTGTCATGGAAAATAGATTTTTTTTCTTACTGAGATTGGCAAATGGAGAAACACAAGAATGAACAGAGGAGTAGATTAAAAAAACAACAAACACAAATAAAAGGGAGTGAGTACAGTGCTAAAACAATGCAAGTTTATTAACGGAAGATTGTCTCTATCCTGTCTGGGTGTTAAGACGCTGTACTGGCTGTAGTATCAGAATTCAAGGTTCATAAATAGACTCAGGGCTCATCTGTTTGCCATTCTGGGCTTCAGAGCCTTGAATTTCAAATCCAGCTTTTCCAAGGGGAAAGACAGCCAGTCAAACTAGGATCCACAAAAATCGTCTTTTGAGGATGTACCTCCCTCCCTCCCACACCAGAGATACTCATCCTAGGTTGCATCAAACTCCTCTACTGTACGCCATTGCTCTGTAAGAATGAAAACCAGAAGAAAGAACACAATCTATGTTTCCCAGATTCAGTGCATGAGCTCCATTCACTGAATCAGTGGATCAAAGGAACAGATGTGAAGTTCTTGTACCTGTTCTAAGTGAAAGTGGCAGCCACTGCTGTGATTAACATAGAGCTTTTTGCAGTTAGTTACACTGCAGGGAAATGAGCATGCAAGAGACATAGGAAGTTACAAGCCAAACATGCACCCCACAGGTTGGAAGCAAGAGACAAAAGATCAGCCTTGTCAAGAGTAATGTGCCTTCTATGAAAGAGCTGCAGAACTCTACTTATATCTCTGGAACGGTATTACTAACAACCAGCATCCTTCCAGGCTTAGGAAGCAATTAAACAGGACTTCAGTACATCACTAGAGCATCACAGTAAATCTAATACAGTTCCTTTTGATATTCAAATGAACAATCACCCATATAGGTGCATTTAAAAATATCCACATTTTCTGCCTTTTTTAACCTTTCTCATTTAATAATTTTTGTGAACTAGGTATATGTAGCTTATACATTCTGCAAGCAAGCAAACAGTCAAATAATCTCCAAGATACAAATAATTTTTGCCATGCACATATTCAATTATGACTTGTCCAGGCTCATATAACCGTATTTGAGCAAGAAATAGTGTTAAAACTTGTTACCTCAAAATCTGAGCATGAATATGTTACAACTGAGGTAGTGGTGTAAGCTCTGACAAGTCTTCATGCACAAAAAAAAGCTACCCTCAAGATATTAAATTTTTAGTAAGAAGAAATATTTGCGCACTGTTAAAAAATCTTCATCCCCTAGTATTCCACAAGAATTGCATCTCAGATTGCACTGGAAATATCAGTGAATTCAGAAATTGCAGTGGGATCTTTCTGTGAAAACTTTAAGTGCTGATATGTCACACATGGGTGCAGAAAAAAAAAAAAAAGACATTTCTTGGCATACCTGAAGAATATTTAATTTAGAGATCTCTGCTACCTACAGCAAAAGAAATGGCAGATGAGTCTTTGGCCTGACTGAGGCCAGATCTTCACAAATGTTTCTTAGTTGTCATGTCTGGTTTCCCACAAGATGAGATAGACTGCTTTCATTCTTACATGCGTGCAGTACTTATCACAACAGGCAAGACCCTCAAAGTTTTACTGAAATGCAGAAGACAAACAAGAAAGTAGAAGGCAAACTGTTTCATCTCAGTAAATCTCTAAATAAATAGAATATTTTCCTCAAAATGATAATCTCTTTAAAGAACCATGCATCTTCCATCTACTTGCTACATTTCATGAAATGTTATACAGAGAATTAAAGGTAACAGTGCATGTGTCAGCTAAAATTAAGTGTCATGTCAGTTCAAAAATTTGGCACAAAATAACCCTAATATATACTGCTATCCTATAAATCTAACCCAGATTGGAAATTGGCCAGTGCTGCACCATTTAATATGCAGTTTACATATTGTCGCATATTTTAAATATCAAGATTTTTTTTCACATGGGGAAAATCAAATTAAGGAAAAAATAATTATGAAAACAGACCAATTTTAAGTTAATCTCAAATCCAAAAAATAACCCCCAGGCAACCATAAATTATGTGTGTCATCACTCAATTGAAAAGCCACTGCTACAAGCAGGGATGGAGTAGGTGGGAGAGTTCTGCTGATCAAATAAACCACAAAAACTTAATGCTTGCTTAGTATTACAGAGCTTATTTGAGCTGAGAATGTTGCTTCAATCTTGTGCTACACGGCAATTAAAACCATGTGAAGTGTTTTCTCATCACCTACTCTTAGGTCCTGGTGGAAGAAAATATCAAATGCCAAAGTAATGCCTGAGAGAATGCAGATCCCGTGTGCCCAGCACTTATCCACTGAAAGCTGACCAAACTAAAGAACATCTTCTTTATAATGAAGCTGATCTTCATCAGATGGCTATTAATTTGAGTAATAACAAAGGAAACTATAATGAGAGTGTCTCACAATTCTGCTGAGTTTAGTGCATAAAAGAAATGTAAAGTTTACAGCTCAAGTAATTTACTAAAACAAGCCAGTACAGCACTCTCTCTGATCCTGTTCTTCCATGAATATAAGATAAAATACAACTTAAAGCATGGTTTTTCTGTTTACTCTGAATTCACAAGTGGGTCGATCTCAATCTGTTGGTAATGCTAAACAACCTTTTTTTGGTCAGCAATGTCTGTATCCCTTCAGCTGGGTCAGAGAAATAGATCTTCAGTTAATTAAAAGTCAACATAATTCTCTTGAATTTCTGTGTTTGTTTACATACCACCCACAGCAAAAGCTGAGAGTTTCATTTTGCAGTTCAGTTTTCTGATTTTTCAGTATTTAGATTTGATTTTTACCCTTGTTGCTTGGATGCAATTTCCTTGAAAAGCTTTATAACAAAATAAACTTCCATAGACAGTAACTCATCCTAAAGAAATCTCTGATCTGGGAAACCTGAAAGTATCAGGAAAGGACTTTTAAACCTGTTAACAAATGTTTCAAACTTGAATGCCAAAAACTAAGTTTAGATCAGTGTTTGCACACTTGATTCTCGGGGGAATTTAACACTATTGAAAATGGCAGATCTTATAAGAAATAGCTAACAAGTTTCTTCATTGACTTCTGCCTCCTGAAATCTGAGTTTTGCATTTTGCCTTTCTACAGTGAGATATAACCACAGAATGCTATCTGAGAGAAATGGGTTTGTCTAGGGCAAACATGCATCAAAATACTTTGAACTATAGCTAGATAAATAATGTCCACTAAGTCCTACAAATTATTCTGCTTCCGAATGTATTGGAACATGAGTTTGCCTATCACAACACGTTTTACTGCACTTATCTTTCAAGAGTCTAATTGGTAAACAAATTCCAAAGTTACATGCCTGACTAAGCAAGGAAGATGAATTTTGAATTACCTACAAATCCTAGCTGCAGAGCAATCATTCCTTATCCAATGGGAAACAGAAACAGTGCCATGTGACATATCTGAAATGCAATGATATTTGAAATTTTATATATTAGATTAACTGAAAAATGCAGCCACAAATACCAATGATGAGGAGGCAAAAAAATATATGCAGCTTCATAGATACACCTTCAAAGGATATGTACATTAGATTAGAAATGTTATTCAATGTATACTTCTTATTCAGCTGTAGTTAAATGCAAACAGCCTGTGAAAATTTAGTTTGTTTTCCACCTCCTGTGTTATGCAATCTACTCAAGTTACACAAGGCTGTTTTTTCAGCTGCAACACAGCATGGTAGCATTTGCAGACCAGTGCTGATGTTTCATTAATGATCTCCATAACAAGAAGATCATTGTTTTCTTTTATGTAAATGCTGGCTAAGTTACAATCGCATTAGAATTTACTACCTTTTTTTTAGAGAGAAGATCATGCTTCCTACCAGTAAGGACACTTGAACAACATGTAGGCTATTTTTGGTGAGTGCTAAGTGATTAAAAAAGCCACACAGTTAACAAAGTCTGCCAGCAAAAGAGGAAAGCTCAATTGTACATGTCAAAACAAGAAGACCTAGTTTGCCAGGTGACATCCAGTCTACTCGGTATAAAGGTTTTGTGCAGCTGAATGTCCAGCCAAGGAATCAGATCTAACAACTCACTCAGAATTCTAGAATTCAAATTCTAGCTTTCCACAGAATTCAGAGCATGACTAAGGCAATTCATTATTTAATTCTTCATTTATCATCATAAAGTAGAAAGAATATTTTTTATCCCTTTCTATTGAACTTAAGTGTAAGCTTACCGGTTTGGATTAACCTCCCGGTATAGGTGCAGAACAGTGAAAATAAAAACACTAGCCCCGGCTGTGACTGAGAACAAACAGAAGATCCCTGTAAACACATTAATAACCTGAAATAAAATTGTAGTTTTTAGAGTAACGTTTCTAATCGGAAGTCAATGAGTTTTAATTCACATATCAGGAACTGATCTGTGAAATGATTAGTAAATGACTTCCGAAACCAAATATTTTATTGTAGTAATGAATTGCTCTCATATTATGAAAAATTCCACTCTCCATAGGGTTTGACAGGAAAATGTTGACCATTCATGTAACATCCAATCACTGTTACACACTGAAAACAAGGTTTTCAGAACCTTGTCTCAATATGAGTATTCCAAATCTCACTGCTCGGACAATGTCACAAGCAGCCAGACTCAAGTGCTTTTCTCAAGGCTGACGCCTCTATTAATGAAGCCCCCAAAGCATCAGACAAACTCAATATAAACAACAACAACAAAACAACAGAACTTTAGCAGCTCAGTAAAATACCTACAGCATTCAGAAAACAGTGCCAGCAACATTGTGTCCAAGTTTAAAATACTTAATAAGGCATGTCAAAGAACAGAAAATAGTTTTCTAAGAACCTTGAACTGAGTGTATTACTCATGTCATAACAAACTCAGATGCAAATGAAGTGTTAATTTTTCTCTACAGCAAAAGGTCCTGACTTTTACCACTCCCAGTCACATTTTCCCAGGTTACATCTTATCCCAGTAATCCACAGCAGTGCACAGCCACAGCAGTGAGACCTCGAGCAGGGATCAAGATCTGGCAAGTATCTCTGGAGGAAGGCTTCCATAAACACTGTGAAAAATACTGGTTCAAGTTGTGAAATCAGCAGGGAATACTCCACTCATTTTGTACTTTTGTTCTTCTGCTTGGAAGGAATATAGATGTGTGCATCTTTCCAGATTTCTTGGAGAAAGATCTAAACACCAAGAATGATAGCCAGGCAAGGAAGGGTTGAGAAGTTGACATGTAAAAGCAGTAACAGTCTGAAGGGAAAAGGCAAAGAGGTGAAAACACTTCTAGCAAAACAGATTTTGCATCATACCTAATCCACTCCAAGATTTCTACTGAAGTAACAGAAAAGGTTTGGAGAAACTGAGAGCACAACAGCAAAATACTATAGGGAAGTACTGTCATTTGCCAGGACTTCAGCAACAGCCAAAATTCCAGTTCCCTATATTTCACATGCAATCCCACTCTAACTTACATGAAATGATTAGTTCCTTCTGAGTCTCATTTCCTTTACTCCCAGACTCAGAGATATTGTCTCACTGGTTTACATAAAAAGATAAAGAAATCTACCTGAAATTGCACAAAGTGTGCTTTTCCATAACCTTTCTGCTCATAGCCTAGGTTTACCTCTTTAACACAAAAATGTACATACCTTTACTAAGACAGTAAGCACACCAAATCCAAAATGTCTCACAGATACTGTGAATCACTGCTGCTCTTCTTCCAGGTTCAACCACATGAACACTTGAGGCCTCTCTGGTATCAGGCAGCAAAAGCTATTTCAATAAATTCAGCGATTTGGGGCAGATAACAGAGCAGCAGAGGTAAAGGATGCAAACAGCCTGAGCTTCAAGGAGAGGAAAAGCCATTATTTTACTGCACATCTTTATGTCTACTTACTCCAAAATTAAATGTGGAGTCCAAAAGATCTTGTCAATAGGTGGCAGACTGGATTAAACTTTATTAAGCTGGCTTAGAAAGGATGCATGTACCTTCTCCTTAAGATAGTTGTATAAAGCTATTATAGTTGCATTAGAGAATCAGACTTATGGAACAATATATATATACCTGATTTATGTAGGTGGAGGTGTTTCACTGCATATTTTGGAGGGCAGAACCATAAATCTGTGCATTTGAGAGCAGTATTCCTCAACAATAGGAAAGCCAATCAGAAAGTCAGAGCAAGAATTGTGGGTGTGTGAAAAGAATGGTTCCAAGGAAGGATGTAACAAGAGCTTAGCTTTTTATAATTACTATTACTGAAAAATTCCTGGAAGTGCACCCAAATACAACCTTCTTTTCCCCTCAGAAAAGAAATCTCATACCTATTAGCAAACAAGCAAGATCTCATTGACAATTTTCTTTACAGTGTCATTAGTTTCCTCTCTTGAAGTAAGTAACTTGCAAAACCCCATATTTTGTCTACTTCTGCTAGAGAAAATCAACATTCTCTAGTAGTCTGCTGTTAGCATACTCTAGGCTAGGTATTCCAGCAACAACACTGACATGAGAAAAAGTTTCAGCCTCCACTGAATAAATTTGAGATACAGAAAAACCAAACATGGCCAAATTGAAGCAAAATAAATAAATAAGACTTCTTCAGTCAGCAATGCCTAGAGCACTTAGAAACCCAGAAGAGAAATAAAGATTCAAAATAAAAAGGAGAAAAAAAACCACAGCACACTACAATCTGGATAAAAATAAATCAAGAGATAGAGATTACACAAAAGGAATCAAAGCATCATTTAAAGCATTTCCAGAAGAAAAGGCTGGATGATGAGATGCATGGAAAAAATAAAGCACAACTGATGCTCAGTTTTGTGCACAGATGATACGATGCACGATTAATGGACTAAATACTCTTGTTCAATCTGAAGCCAAATCCAGAAAAGTTTGGAGCATGTCCAAAAGGACATTTATGTTTCATACACCAACAAGATGGGAATTACTACTGACCAACCCCCCCCCCCCCCCTCCGGTTANCAGAACCTTGTCTCAATATGAGTATTCCAAATCTCACTGCTCGGACAATGTCACAAGCAGCCAGACTCAAGTGCTTTTCTCAAGGCTGACGCCTCTATTAATGAAGCCCCCAAAGCATCAGACAAACTCAATATAAACAACAACAACAAAACAACAGAACTTTAGCAGCTCAGTAAAATACCTACAGCATTCAGAAAACAGTGCCAGCAACATTGTGTCCAAGTTTAAAATACTTAATAAGGCATGTCAAAGAACAGAAAATAGTTTTCTAAGAACCTTGAACTGAGTGTATTACTCATGTCATAACAAACTCAGATGCAAATGAAGTGTTAATTTTTCTCTACAGCAAAAGGTCCTGACTTTTACCACTCCCAGTCACATTTTCCCAGGTTACATCTTATCCCAGTAATCCACAGCAGTGCACAGCCACAGCAGTGAGACCTCGAGCAGGGATCAAGATCTGGCAAGTATCTCTGGAGGAAGGCTTCCATAAACACTGTGAAAAATACTGGTTCAAGTTGTGAAATCAGCAGGGAATACTCCACTCATTTTGTACTTTTGTTCTTCTGCTTGGAAGGAATATAGATGTGTGCATCTTTCCAGATTTCTTGGAGAAAGATCTAAACACCAAGAATGATAGCCAGGCAAGGAAGGGTTGAGAAGTTGACATGTAAAAGCAGTAACAGTCTGAAGGGAAAAGGCAAAGAGGTGAAAACACTTCTAGCAAAACAGATTTTGCATCATAACTAATCCACTCCAAGATTTCTACTGAAGTAACAGAAAAGGTTTGGAGAAACTGAGAGCACAACAGCAAAATACTATAGGGAAGTACTGTCATTTGCCAGGACTTCAGCAACAGCCAAAATTCCAGTTCCCTATATTTCACATGCAATCCCACTCTAACTTACATGAAATGATTAGTTCCTTCTGAGTCTCATTTCCTTTACTCCCAGACTCAGAGATATTGTCTCACTGGTTTACATAAAAAGATAAAGAAATCTACCTGAAATTGCACAAAGTGTGCTTTTCCATAACCTTTCTGCTCATAGCCTAGGTTTACCTCTTTAACACAAAAATGTACATACCTTTACTAAGACAGTAAGCACACCAAATCCAAAATGTCTCACAGATACTGTGAATCACTGCTGCTCTTCTTCCAGGTTCAACCACATGAACACTTGAGGCCTCTCTGGTATCAGGCAGCAAAAGCTATTTCAATAAATTCAGCGATTTGGGGCAGATAACAGAGCAGCAGAGGTAAAGGATGCAAACAGCCTGAGCTTCAAGGAGAGGAAAAGCCATTATTTTACTGCACATCTTTATGTCTACTTACTCCAAAATTAAATGTGGAGTCCAAAAGATCTTGTCAATAGGTGGCAGACTGGATTAAACTTTATTAAGCTGGCTTAGAAAGGATGCATGTACCTTCTCCTTAAGATAGTTGTATAAAGCTATTATAGTTGCATTAGAGAATCAGACTTATGGAACAATATATATATACCTGATTTATGTAGGTGGAGGTGTTTCACTGCATATTTTGGAGGGCAGAACCATAAATCTGTGCATTTGAGAGCAGTATTCCTCAACAATAGGAAAGCCAATCAGAAAGTCAGAGCAAGAATTGTGGGTGTGTGAAAAGAATGGTTCCAAGGAAGGATGTAACAAGAGCTTAGCTTTTTATAATTACTATTACTGAAAAATTCCTGGAAGTGCACCCAAATACAACCTTCTTTTCCCCTCAGAAAAGAAATCTCATACCTATTAGCAAACAAGCAAGATCTCATTGACAATTTTCTTTACAGTGTCATTAGTTTCCTCTCTTGAAGTAAGTAACTTGCAAAACCCCATATTTTGTCTACTTCTGCTAGAGAAAATCAACATTCTCTAGTAGTCTGCTGTTAGCATACTCTAGCTAGGTATTCCAGCAACAACACTGACATGAGAAAAAGTTTCAGCCTCCACTGAATAAATTTGAGATACAGAAAAACCAAACATGGCCAAATTGAAGCAAAATAAATAAATAAGACTTCTTCAGTCAGCAATGCCTAGAGCACTTAGAAACCCAGAAGAGAAATAAAGATTCAAAATAAAAAGGAGAAAAAAAACCACAGCACACTACAATCTGGATAAAAATAAATCAAGAGATAGAGATTACACAAAAGGAATCAAAGCATCATTTAAAGCATTTCCAGAAGAAAAGGCTGGATGATGAGATGCATGGAAAAAATAAAGCACAACTGATGCTCAGTTTTGTGCACAGATGATACGATGCACGATTAATGGACTAAATACTCTTGTTCAATCTGAAGCCAAATCCAGAAAAGTTTGGAGCATGTCCAAAAGGACATTTATGTTTCATACACCAACAAGATGGGAATTACTACTGACC
>VXAB01007689.1:0-159196 GCA_013399175.1 Odontophorus gujanensis | reverse complement strand
TCAGTGATACACTGAAGCCATTTCTATAGGCATTCCCAAATGTACAATTTTGCCCACCTCTGCCTGCTTCTGCTACAAGTTTATTTGTGGGTATGCCAGTACTGTAAGCCCACTACTCGGCAGAAAGACTGAAGATTTCGAAGGCTGAACAAAAGCCCCTGTGACTACTTCTTTCTTGGCACACCTATGTTTCAAAGCCCTTCAGACTGGACATAGATGGTAGTGCTTACTGACTGACAGCAACGGCAGCACAAAACCATGAAGTATTTTAAGGAATGGACATTTATTTCTGAAGTCTTTATTCCACTAAAGCAAATCAGTACATCACCTGAAAGGAGCTTGTAGGAGCAGTTGAGTCTATAGACATTTTCACAGATGTTTCCAATTTGTCAAGCGTCCAGCAATACTCCATGCTAAGAATTTAGCAGCTCTGAGGCCTGGCTACAAATCTGGTGACAGAGATGAAAATGATCAGGATGGTACAGGCAGCCTTTCAGTAAATATTCATTTACACCAGTGTGAAGTGTGCATTACTTGCAATGCACTGTGGGGCTATACACAATTAGACAGAGGTAGGTGCAACCCCTCTGGCAACATGGGAGCTGTCTCTCCTCCCATGTCACTTCACTGTGAAAATGAGCACATCCGCATTTCTCAGCTCCGTGTACCATTTCCAGTTCTCTGCAGCTTTTCACATTAGTCATATGCAGCCACAGAGAAACTGATGTGTAGACCTAGGATGATTAAAATAGCCACTGTCATGGAGTTTAATGTAAAGAATATAAAAATTATATAATAACATACAAAGCATATAATTAATTAGCATATTTATCTGTTTTCTCCTTAAGTCTATGTCTACACATCCATTCTGTTCTACTGCTTAATCACTACAGAGTCCAGGCAAATGAGATGCAACCATTTTGACTCTTGGAGATCATGAGTATCTGTAGCTCTTATTCCAGTCAATAGATGATATAAGTTCGGATTATCAGCACACAGGGCAATTAGCTGCTTCATACTTCTATTCTCACATCCATAAAATGGGAGGAATTACTGTTTTTTCTTACAGTGCCAGCAGAATATTAGAAGAAAACTGTTGGGATTATTCCTATTTCTCTTTGACTACTGTGGTCTGTCATTTTGCTGGTTGCTTTATCTTTTGTTATCAGCTGACTAGCTGCACTTGCAATTAATGAAACAGCCAGACCAATGAGCTGGATGTTCTCAACATTCTCCACAGTTGTTCCCATATGACTACTTATGCCACCTGTCTGGTTACTTCTTTTCTCAGAGCTGAGGACACCTATTCTGCTGCAACAAAAAAGAAGTATAAATGGCAAAAAGGGAAGTGTCAGATAGCATATGGCAATAGTAACAGAGATATGAATGTTACCTTCCCCTGCATGATAATCACAAGGAAATGGCAGCAGATCTAAATCATTATTTGGTAGAAGGTGGCTCTACCAGCAAATCTGATAGCCCTATCAGGTCGCATTCAGCAGCACTTTTACTGCAAAAATATTATTGTACACAAGTGAAATTCTCTGGTCTCATTCCAGTAACAACTAAGGCAGGTTATTGTCTCTCTGGAAGGAAATCTTGTTCGATGTGATGGAAGCAGCCACTGCCTTCTAGAGAGAAAATTCTGTAGAAACGTTCAGTTCTAATTCAGTTCTAATATTCTGGACTGAGCTTTGATTTTTCTCCTTGATAACAGAAAAAAAAAAGGGGGGGGGGGGAATGCTCTGCAAAGGAGACAGCGGTTAGAATAAATGTTGCTTTGGGCTGGCATAATGCCTAGTGAAACAGCTAGACATTTTCTTGCAGCCATAAGACCTTCTGCATTTGCTCTGGTCAGACAAGTTCGCCTAAAACAAAGCACAGGGTGCAAGGTAATCTAGTCAGATTGCATACATTTGATTCCTGAAATCTGCTGGGTATCTTAGAAATCCTGAAACTAAGGCCTAACAATAATAACATTTATTTAAGTAATTAGAACAATCAGTTAATTAGATTGACAAGTTGAAACCTGTACAAATCTGAAAAGCAGAAAACCCAATGGAACACATTCAGTTATTCAAGTGCACTTCACATGCATGGCCCTTTGGTGGCTAACACATTGAACAGAAAACATCAGCAGTTTGCAGAAACAGAATGCATATAAGAATTAGCTACTAAATAGTACTAACTGCTAGATTCTTACTTCCTGCCTTGTCAGTGACACTGTTACCTTCTAAAGCAACACTGGGCAGCAATTAAATAGGGCTGTTATTCACCACTAACTTAACAAAGGAAAAGAAATGAATGAGCTTTTCCAGGCTGCAGTAGTTCCAGATTGCCTCTCAAAGGGCTGCATCAATTACTGTCACTTATTTGTCAGCAGTATGACATGATTAATTGGAGAGATCCACATTTTTGCGTGCCTTACGTCACACACAACTCTGTTTCCCATCTGTTTTTATTGGTGTTACAGCTCAAAACGTTCCACACCATGTACCTTGTCAAAAATATATTAATGTCTCACAATGGACCCAAGCTAAAACAACTTAAAACCCTGAAGATCTCCTAAATGTGCTGAAAATAAAGATGTAAGGAGAAATAACTGAAAGATTTAGTAGAATTTCAAGTAGAGATGCAAAAAAAAAGAGCAACAGACTTTAAGCCTTCTTCAGCAAAATGAGACTGTTATGCTGGCAGAATAAAGGAAACTGTTGTCAGGACTAAAATATGTGCAAAAGTTTTTCTCACTGTTTCAGAAAAAGTAGCACTTTTAAAAAACCCCAAGGCACGTACAAAGTAAATTGTTATTTAGCAAGAACAAAATGTCAATGTCAAAAAAAAACCCTTAACTTTCAGTAACTCACATCCTATTTAGAATGGTGTTGGAACACTTCTTTACTTTTCTAAATGTACCCAAGTTCTGTGGACTCTCACAGAAGTCAGACGTACTGAAATGCTCTCCTGGAGTCTTACAGTGAAGAAATACACATGTACGTGATAGATAGTGGGTAAAAGAAGTCCCATACATGTAATAAAGAGCAGTACAGTAGGACAAATTATGATAAATCTCCAACTTATGACTATAATGAAGTCTAAATAATCAAAACAGTATTTAATTCCTCTGTAGGTTTCTTCTCTTTTTTGGTTGTTGGCTTTGTGGCATTTTTGGGGGGCAGAGGTGGATGTATTTAAAAAAAGAATTAATTAAATGTTATTTCCAGTCTAGCCTTGACAGTCATCAGGGCATATAAGACATCTTGTGATACCTGTTATCTTCCTGAGATCTTCCACTCAGAAATTATGCCATTTTTTGAATCTTCTTTATGCTTGGTCTTTCACACTTCCTGCCTGTTTGATCATTTGAAGCTCTCAGCGAACATTTACACTGATAGTCTTGCTTTTTTGTTGCTTCAACTGCCAAGATCAGGATCATGAAAATAGTAGACTATTACAGTCCAGAGTAAGTGTCGCACAATTATTGGACTATATGCTAGTAATTCCACATTGATAGCACTTGTCCATGATACAATCAGAAAAGGAAGCTGGTCACAGCCCACAAATTCATATATTTTAATAATTTTCACTGCAAAGAAACTATGTTTTAGTATAATTTCTTAAACTTTCGCCTCTGCTTTTATCTGTCCAATAAAAGAACCACAAACTACAAAAACAAACAAACAAACAAAAAAAGTAAGGAAAAACAACAAGATAGTTATTGATCAGATAATACAGGGTAACCAGATCACATAACCAGAGTTAAATCAGGTAACAACACTGCATGATAAAAGTTTAGTTACCTACAAGAAATAAATTTCCAAAAGCTCTGAATGTTTTTGTTACTTTCTCAAAGATAAAAAGAGCTACTGTGCAACTTCATGCAAATGGTGCTGATGGAAGCATAAAGGAATAAGGGTATAAAGAAAACACTGTGAATATTCAGGCCAAAATGCAGTTAGGTGTACTTTTGTCAGTTACACGCTGTATCTCAATAGAGAATCTCACAGTACTGCTGTTATGGGTAAAATACTAAGACAGTTATGACTGATACCTTTCTGTGTTGCTGTATAGAACAGAAAAAAAAGCCTGCATCTGATGGATCTGCACTCTGCCTGAAGGCTTACTGATTCCAAAAGGGAGGTAACTTGATCCTCTGGTACAGAGGCTCTCCGATGCTTCCGAGGTGCCATCAGCACCTTGGACAGGGTGAGCCCAGAAGGAGAGTGGCACGTGCTGCAACCCCAATGGGAACCGCAGAGAAAGCAACCCCCGCGGTCACCCTCTTACAGCCTAGGGGCAATTCTAACACGGACCTTTGCCCGAATTTTCACAGCTTCTGGTAGAAACGCTGAAATTCTCCAGTAGGCCAGCAATCAGTGCATTCTGAAAGAGGATTCCTATCAGATAACGCAACAGATGGAACCTGTTGTCAGCAACTGCTGATAGCAAATGGCAAAACCAACAAGCAAGCAAAAAACTAAGAGAAGAAAAGTAGGACTAGATCAGGCTTCTATCTTTACCTCCATTTTGTTGTACATTTCTTAAGACTGTTCCTTCAGAATGCTCTCCCTTCAGACCAATGCTTCCTTTAAAGAAACTAGCAATCTATTTCATTTTCCTGTGAATTCAGTTTTCATACTTACTTTTAATTCCATACTTTGACCCCATGCTATTTATGTCTCCTTGCTTGTCCACTGACTGCTGTATGTCACAAGATACAAGAGGAGGCTATCTAAATTTTGTGTTGACCATTATAGAGCCACAATGATATGAATAGGTCATTTTCATTAACTCTGCTTTTCTGTGTTCAGCTACACACTATGAATGTACTACTTATCTTTCTCTTGTGTAGCAAAATTCAAAGTCACATTGGCTTAAGAAACAGAAAATTAAATTGACAGGTAAATTTCAATGACTTGGAGAAAATACCACTTATACGCATAATGTTTTGAATATCCGTAGCTCCAAATTTATGCACTAAATACTATATAAACCTATACTATAGGTTTAAGTACACTAATCCTCCTAGATGTACTTGTGCAGGGAGTGGTCCCTGACCTATAGCTTTGAAGCAATTTACTAATTCTGCACATGCAAGCAATGTTATAAATAGAAATTACAGGTTGCATCAGCAAAATGTTTTGCTGCAGAAGGCCCTGATCTGCTCAACTTGTGATCTTTACCTTCTGACCTAAGAAAATGTTCCCAAAATTTTTATTAAAACAGTGATATTTCACACATATTGTCATTATCTTTCATTTCACGGTTTCCTTACACAGCCTCAAGAGATCATCGAGTCCAACCCCCCTGCCAAAGCAGGTTCCCTATACCAGGTTGCACAGGTAGGCATCCAGGCCTATGGAGCAGAATTCTAAAGCATATATTCCTTTTTTTTTTTTCCTAGAAAATTTAACTGAGTCATAAAATCTTTACAAAGACCTACAGTCTTAAAACCTTAAAATATAAATCTGTAGCACTTAATACACTTGAAATCCACAAGAGGGCAGAAGCATAGGTAAACTACTGAATGTAAAAAAAAGACATACACACAGACACCAGATAAAGAAAAGACTATACATCTTGCTCAAGATCTTAGTACTCTGAAATACAGGCAGGTTTTGCGCATGTTCTTTTTCTTGTTGTTTGGTTGTGCGTTTTGTTTGGTTTGTTTTGGATTGCTTTTTAAAAATAAAAATAAAAATTGACCATTTACTAGAGGAAATCATAATTGCCTTTAAATCTCTGACTGCATTTACTTAAACATATAGCCTAGCCATATGGTGAAAATATGAAACCTATTAACTAGATTCAGACCATTCTTCATTTGTTCTGAAACTGGCTTGCTTTGGTTTGGTTCCACACAATCAAAATTACCACAATTCAGTCATTCATATTTGTTCACTGATTTCAGCTGGAACACCACTCACTGTTGCCAATGATATATTAAAATCACACAAAGGAAGCCAGCATCTTTAGCTTGGCAGCATTATGATCAGTTTGTACAACAGTTAGCTCAACTCAAAGCTGCAACTGGAGAGATTTGTTTCTCACAAACAGTACCTCATAGCATTGTCCTATCTGACTTGGAAGCCCACAACTAATCTTCAAAAGACATTTAAGTATGACTTACTTGTAGATATACTTTTACCTAGCAATGCTTACAGTGCCAAATAAGATGCCAAGATCCATCCTGTAAAACATATGGAAAGTATAAGATGACAATGTGCAGGAGGGAAGTTGGCTCACGTAATCAGTATAAAGTCAGAAGAATGATGTAGTCCTTCATTTTACAGCAGGTACCCTACTTGATTAGAGACAGTCTACTCTAAATTCTCTCCTCCACAGTACCCAAGCAAGAATAAAATTATACATTAAACAAACCTGTCCACCACAAACTCTCTACTAATACTATCAGTACCTACAATATGAACAGTATGTTTACAGTTCTCACTCCTCTCCATTAGAAAAAGTACCTCATTGTAGCTACTTTGGGAATTCCTGCCACAAAGTCAATACAAATCAGATGCTAACTATTCAGGTTGTGAAAGATCAGCAAATAAACATATGCTAAGTTGCCATCTGACTCACCAACTACTTCTTACATGGGAAAGTGCCTTTAAATTTCTGCCACTGATCAAGTATAGTCTTGTACTGATGCACAGGGACATGACCAGCATCCACGTGAGCTTGGCAGTTAAGTACTTTTAAGCATAATGGATTCTCACACACTGGAGAAATATACTCAGTACACAGGGACGCTTCTGCTAATTGTTGGACATGGAAGCAATATCCTGTGGCTCATCAGCAGGTTGTTCAATGAACCTTATCAATGAAGGATCTCCCTACTAGCGTCAGTTTTTTCTCACAGACACAATGCAGAGAGAGACAGTTCTCTGCCTAATACGCAGACCAGGTTTTCATCCTTTCACATATAAAGGTGGACCCAATTTGTCTTGTTTTATCATTATGTAAAACTTAAGTCATATTTATAACATTCACTTCTTTCTGTGAGTATATTTTGATCTATATATGCACATGCATGCATACATACATGAACTTTTAAACTTAAATAAAAACTTCATAAAGTTTACTTGCATCTGTATTGGCTATAGCTTTTCATTTTCTTACACCAGCATAAATCATCCTCCCAAAGTAAAATTGAGGAAGTATGAGATAAGAACAAGAAAACATCTTCAGTTTTCTCAGACTAAAGCTCTCCATGCATCTGTGAACACACTGCCAAAATCTACAGCAGCTGTGGATTCACCTCTGGTAAGTCTGAAAAGGAATAGAGACCCAAGAACTCATCTGTGATCTATTTTGCTGGCTTTCTAGAAAATGTTGTTCTTTATGTCTGGATCTTCTCAAAATATGCAATGATGAATACTGAGTGGTAAAAGAGATGGTAAAAGCAGTCATTTTATCCAGCCAGGATCTGCTTACAGAAAAAGCAAAGGCAAATGCCATTTCCAGTGCACACCAAATATGCAGCTCTAAATTCTAAAAGATTTTAGAAGTGAATGACTTCAAAAGTTGTTTTCATCTTTCTGAAAATATATTTTGAAGCAAAACATTAAAGCATTTATCCATTAATGATGAAGAATTACTGCTCAAGTGAACCACATCCTTGTGGACATGACAGTAGCCCATATCCTGAGCAGAACTCACTGGACTCTGATTAAAGAAGCAGCACAAATAACCGTTGGAAACTTGAAATTTCAAAGTTGACTACTGACTGGTTTTTTTTTTATTTACAAACAAAGTGTCTGCAATTAAGAAAGAAGTCTGCAAGGAAACACATACATACTGAACTTTTTGAAGTTTAATACACTTGTTCACCTTCCTAGTAACTTACAGTGATTAGTACTGTGCTGAGGAGTAACAGCCTACAAACATGACTAAGGACTCTTCAATTTATTAATTTTGCATTTCTAGTAAAACACTGTTTTGTAGCATTTAACTAGAAACTAGTTGCTCTACTGGCTAGGAACTGTATTTCTCCTTACTGATAGCTACTTAATTTGGATTAATATGTACATATTGGAATAGGAAAATACTGACTTCTGCTGTTATTCTTTTACAAAGAAAATAAAGCATGTGCTAATCCTAAAGGATAAAGTTGTTATAATATTAAAAGACTCAGAAAACAGAACCAGTTCACAGTACATAGCAAACAAGCACAGGGCTGGTAACTAGTACAATGAAACCTAAGCAGGATGATCGATTGTAAGATCTGCCAATTAACAAAAAAATTATAAAAAAAAAAAGACAATCTCAGCTGACACGGTAGATTACTTATAGTCAATGAAATATACAGCAGTAAGCTGCCATTTTGGTACAAAAACAAATGTACTAATTGTACTATACTGATTTTAGAAAAATCTGTATATATATATTAAAAAAAGGCAAATGATCTTCCAAGTTCTAAAATGTCTAGAAAAAGTCTAGAAATACCTTAGTTTTAAAATACATTTCTTACCTACCTTGAATTTAGTAGATATAATTTGTTAACATTTTGAAGGGTGAGGCATGACACAGAAAGAAAATAACTGCAATATTGGACGAAAGAGTCAACCTGGATAANGGTAACTAGTACAAGGAACCCTAAGCAGGATGATCGATTGTAAAATCTGCCAAATAAAAAAAAAATTATAAAAAAAAAAAAAGACAATCTCAGCTGACACGGTAGATTACTTATAGTCAATGAAATATACAGCAGTAAGCTGCCATTTTGGTACAAAAACAAATGTACTAATTGTACTATACTGATTTTAGAAAAATCTGTATATATATATTAAAAAAAGGCAAATGATCTTCCAAGTTCTAAAATGTCTAGAAAAAGTCTAGAAATACCTTAGTTTTAAAATACATTTCTTACCTACCTTGAATTTAGTAGATATAATTTGTTAACATTTTGAAGGGTGAGGCATGACACAGAAAGAAAATAACTGCAATATTGGACGAAAGAGTCAACCTGGATAAAGTTGCAGTGAAGGTATCTAATCCAGCAGCAACATCACCTGTGTATCATTTTCTCCCAGTTTTATTTGAACAGCTGTAAAATCAAAAACGAACTTGTGGATTTAAGAGCTTTAGAGTCTTCTTGTTATAGAAAGATAAAATAACAACAACACCCCAGATTTTAATTAATGATGCCTTCTTGCAGAATGCCCTTCTCTAAGACAAACAAAAATGATAATATTTTATATAATGGTCAGTTTTTAAAGACAAAGATTTCAACGAGTTTCTCACTTGCAATCACATGTCTCTGAATCAAAGAGCAACTGTTCTTCACCTATGCTTGCTTCTTACAGAACTGAGTTTATGTTTTCTGTTAAGAAAATCATGAAGAATATAAGTCCCAAGACTTACTTAAACTTCCCTAACTTCAAGGAGCACACACAGCATCAGGCTTTAAATCTCTGTAACATGACCTCACCTTTTCATACTGGACTGTCTTTTATATATGCATAAACTGCTATATAGTTCTGATATGCACACATACATGACTGTGAAACACTTGCGAGACTGCACTGTTTCAAAAATCTAGGTAGCAACTCTTACAACAATTCTCTTTATTGAAATTGAATAATAACGTGAAACTCCAACTTTTCTTTGGGGTTAGTTGTTGGAAGGATCATATTGTCTTATGTACTAATATCAGGACACTAGGTTTTTGTCCTTCAAAAACATTCCATCTGAGATTTCAGCTGGGAACCGTCTCAGTACTCAGTTAACTGAGACCACTGAACATTCAGTGCAGAAGGAAAGATTGTTAACCAAAATTCAATACAAGTAATCCAAGGTTCAGTTTTAAATGACACATATCTCCTGATAACACGCTTCTTGCCCACTCCAGCCACAAACTTAGATCAAGGAATTTTTGTTTAATCACAAAGCATTTACCCATCACTTTCAAGGACTGCAACAAAACATATCACTGCATACATTTCTACCCATAAGAGGAACACTGTGTAGTTCTGTTTATGCTCTCCTCCTTTCTACCTATTTTTTTTTTTTTTTAGACCAGGCTGAGAACACATGCAATGTTGGAGATCCAATAATCACTTCTTTTCCTACCTTAGCTGGATTCCAGAAACACAAATAGGTCATCAGACTTTTCACTCTCTCTTCCACTTGCAGCATGGCTGGTTAGTTCCTCTTGGTTTCTTCTGTAACTGGAGAGTGATGACAATTTGCATGTGATGTATAACACCTGACTTCACTCCTGTTGCAGCATGAGATGCAGGTGAGGTTACCAAACTCAGGGATATATGCTACTTGAACATAACAAGTAGGGCATGAGAAAAGTGATCCAACATAACAGCTAATATTCTGCAAGCACCAAGTCTGCTAGTATACCGCCTGCCCTTGTTTACAGGGTATTATAGATTCACTATCAGATTACAAGGGAATGGCAATATGAAAGAAAATAGACTAAAACAAAGACAACTATTAAATAAAACTAAGACAGGTAGACTCAGACTAAAACATTCAGTGAACAGTTCTCCAAGTCATGTAAACTGTTTATCAGCAACAACCTTTCAGCTGTTACTGTGCATCCTTAAGTTATTCCATCTTCTCAGTGCACCTCAGTATATACAAAAGACAAAAGTAAGTTGACAAAATTCAAAAGTGTTCAGTGGAAACAGCTCTACAGCTGTAACTCCTATCATATTCTAAGTTATAACTAGCCTAATGGAGCTGGCTACATAACTATCCATTACTAACATTATACAACCAAAAGTTCATAGTTATTAGAATGACACCTGGCCTCAGCATTACCAAACACTGTTGGCCAGCAGAAGACAGTATTTGTATTTCTTCATCTCTGATAAGGAGCAATTTAATGCTTTGGGACACTACCACCCTCCCTCTCCAGCAGTCAGACAAGTGAATGCAAGAGTCTGTGCACTTAAGTTTCCTCAGGATTCACCTAATTTTATTTATTTATTTATTTAGTTATTTTTGTATAGAGAGTTACATCAGAAACAAACAAAAATAAAATAAAAAAATAGGCAGAGTTCAAATCTTAGTCTGAAGGGAATTCCTATACTTCTGCGCGACAAATATTTATGTAACTGCATTTATAACACTTTAGTATCACTTGAATTCTAGTAACACTCAGAGGGACTGGTTATGTTGTGTCTTTTAAATTGAACTTGCTACGAGTGGCTGCCAAGCAACTGACAGATCCATTTGTGAATGGTATCTAAGTCACACAAAAGAGATCAGTGGATCTCAGATTACATTTTGCATAGAAGCCATGGTTTATACATCAACATTTGAACTCCAGGCTGGACTACTGGATTGCAACTATTTAGAGTGGAAATCATTCAACACAGTGACTTTCTCCATATGCTGCCACAAGGTAGACAGCAAGAGAACATTATCCCCTCTTTTAATGTAAAACAATAAAAGCAAACAGATAAAATTCGGATTTGGATTCAGAATTCCTTTACCTTTCCCAGCCTTCTGAAAGGAAAAACATCTCAGTAGATGAAAATGTTTTTCCTAGGTTGGAATACTCCTAGATCTTCTTCCCTACAACTTGCACACTCACTGAAAGCACTAATGAGATGAAGGAAAGGAGCCTGAGCTAATAGCATAGAACTGGTTATGGGTTTTTTTTTGTGGAAAATACAGATTGAGTTGGTGAATCTAGCACTCATAAACAACAGGTGACACAATAGTTCTATGATGTAACTTCTTCAGACACTGAGAATAATTTACACAATTGCATGATCTGACATTAGCTCCATAAATCGTCATTGTTAAACACTGCAAACAGCTCTAAGTTAAAATAAACTACAGCAAGAGGCCTTTGAAGAATAATGGCACTGGTATATATTGATGCAAATGCAAAATATTAAAGGTTGCACAGACCAGAAACGTATATTCTTGTAAAAGAACCACAAGTTTAGTTGCAGAACATACAAAATGCTTTGAATATACTATTTCAGTAGATTTAAACATAACAACAAAAAATGCCCAGAACACATTTACTAACTTACCGTATTTCTTCCTCCTTCTGATTTTTAATTAGAACTTGCTAGTATAAATTAAAGGATCCAACAAATCCTTGAAAATCTTACAGACAGAAAGAACTATCATTTGTGTTTGCTGTTATTATCACGATTTGTATCAGCTTTTGGCTGCACATCTGATCAGACTGGAAAGCAAAGAGAAGGAGTTTGCTGCTGTTTCTAATGTTAGAGATAGAAATCTCTCAACGTTAACTGTAATGAAAAAAACAAAGAAAACAAATTCAATATCATGATCTGGCAAAAAAAACATACAATAAAAACAAAACACAGCCTTTTAAAATAACGGTAGCACCTGTTATTGCAGGAGTATTCCTAACTTCATACCGGTCTACATCACGCAACTCACCACAGAAAAGTCAATATTTTAACTAATGATGAATTTTTGTCATTTTGCAATAACAGTTAATAAAGCAAAACAAATACATAGATAAATACACAAAAGAGCAACAATAACCTTTAAATCAATGTTTCAATTTCTCACTCCTCAAAATCACCTGAAAGGAATGTTTACCAATGGAAAATTTTCATTCAAAATTTAGGGCTTTTTACATTCTGGTTTTATTTATTTGCTTAAGAAAGGCACGACCAAGTAGAAATATATAAAAGTAATTCTGCATCGCGTATGAACTCCATTATACACTTCACCACCATGAATTCACTGAGATCATATTACTTCCTGCACGAAAGACAAGCACCTCATTGAAAGAACAGGGCAGCTCCTGGCTGAGCCAGGTGCTGGTTCTGTAGGGGCTCAGACAGATCTATAACCACTTTAGTCCATGAGGGAAGATCCTGGTCTTCTTCCTTACATATCTGCAGTTGTATGAGGTGGAGCTGGCTCCTGCACCTACCTGTGTTTTCCATGAACGTTTTTCACCCACACATTGATGCTGTCTATCCCTTGTTCTATTGAAAGCATTAAGTAGATCACTGCTCCAGTTAAGTTACCTGCTGCTATTGAATAAATACATGATTACTATTAACATGCATAATGTAATTTATCCAGAAGTAAAAAAGGTAATTTGTCACTTTCATCCACCAAATTTCAGAAATTAGCTAAGATTCTCAAATGCAATTATTTATCCTAAATAATCAACATAACTTTGCATACTTCTGGCTACAAAATATGAAATTACAAAATTTATAAAATGATCTCTTTTTTCTATTTCTTTTTCTTTTTGTAAGGTGATTTTTTTCTTTTTGTTTCTATAGTGTACTCACTCAAAAACTATTCAGAAAAATTTCAAACTCTTCTTTTTCATTTTCTTTTCTCTTATTTTCTTCTGCTATTCCCCACGCTTTAGTCTGCACTGACTACAAGAAAGAAAAAATGTAAAGGAAGAAAAATATTTTAAGCATCTATGGATTTATTTTTATGTGACTTTATTCTTGATTTTATTTTTGTCAAAAAGGCAAAACAAAAGAAGAAGTCATTTTTGCAACGTACTCCCACCCAGCCACATTAATTATCTTTACAGATTATTAAGAACACATAGTGAAACTAAAACCTCAAATAAACCGTCAGACATCTCAGTATTTGGTATTGATTTTGCTACCTGAACAGATTAATGACATGTTTTTTTTATAATAACTGCAACAATAAATTAAATATATCTGAACTTATAAGTCTGATTTAAAAAAAAAAAAAAAAGATTTCCAAATAAGGAAATAAGTAATCTTCAGTCAGCCTGGTAATACCTATTTCTACTATATTCGTCTTATACATATGTAAGATTTGTATGGAAAAACTTATTTATATTGAACAACCAAAGACTCCAATTTTTATATAACTCAAAAGTACCAAAAAGGGCAGAAATAGGACTTTGTATACTTCCACACAGACTGGAGATGCAAAGTAGTAAATCTTAATAATCACATTTCTTTAAAATCTGCAGGAATCCTAAACAACCAGAATCAATTAAGTGCAGGCATTTTCAACACACAAATCAAATGGAACAAAATAGTCAAGTGCTACTGAATAATTGTAATTTGTGAAATATCAGCCATGCAGTTTGTCTTCAGAACTAATACTCTGAAAAACTACTAAAACACAGGAAAAAGTGTTCTATGTTTAATTAAAATTAAAAAGAACATAGACTTTATAACTTTACATGGTAGAGATTATAACAAGATTACATGATACATAATACATGCAGTGATTCAATTTTCTCACACACCAGCATGACATCCAATTTGCTTGTTCTACACTGAACTGGTATGTTATGGAACATTATATTAACTGTATTCTTCACATGACCTTCTCATTCAGAACCCTCTTCATATGAATTTACCTCAGTATGTAAATGCAAAGGCTTATTTTACACAATTACAATATGGTCTGGCAGACTATGCCTGCTGTCAAAATACACCTTATTGTTTTTTAATATCAAACTAGGGGACACAGTTTTAATTTCTGATTTGTAGATTCAACTAAAGATTACACCTCTGCCTGCAGAAACCTTGCCTGTAGCTCATTATAGTCCAACCAGTCATATGTAACTCGGGGAAGATCTATTGCTACTTCTATTGCTGCTGTGCTGAGAGGAAAATCTACCATGACAGACAAATCCGAGAAGAAAGTGAGATAAAAAAAGTTAAACTATTCATTCAGTTGTTCCCACTACAGTTCAGAAACGCTGAATTCTTTTCCCATAAAAACTAGAACCAAGACTTTCAACATTAGTTCATTTTATAAGACTTGGGCTAAAATGAATATGAAAAATTTGCCAGCAACAGTCTTAGTAGTAACTACTGATATTTCAGGAATTTCACATGCAGTCACTCTCTGAAGTTACATTTTTTCTATTCTTGTAGCTAATTTCTTAGTTATCTACTTGTGATACAAAGGTCAGTGGAAACTCTTTTCCAAAGTTGTACTCCAGTCAACAACTCAATCTGGTATTTGGGAGAATTTCACTGTTACTTAAGTGTATTTTTTTCCCAGTGCTTATTAACAGGATTAACAAAACAAAGGTAGTTAAATGGGATGAAGAAAACTAGGGCACCTGATTTAGAAGAAGAAAAGACTGGGAACCAGCTGTTCACTAAGAAATCAAATACATATTAACTAGACAGCTGGAGCTGCTCATTCAGGAAGTCTTTCCACCTGCCGTGCCAGTCACAATGATGAGTATGAATATAATAGGAAAACTATTTTTTTTTTCTTCTGTCATGTTACATGCAACCACTAACAGTAAACTTCTATCAATGTCAAGAACCTAAGTTGACACATTTCCACAGTTTCTATGTCCATACATCCTGGTATCTCAAAAACCCATTCAAGTTAATCAGCTCCATCTAGAAATGAGAAAACTGTAAATAAAACGAGACAAAGTCATGTCACAATAAAATACAGCATTATAAGAGTAGAATAAAATATGTCTGGATAGAATCAGCAATCAATCACATAGACAAATTCTGCCCGTTTTACACTTCAAGATTTACAATGGAGTGTGAAGCTTAGATAAAGAAATAGTTGCAGACAGCCAATGGTTCAGTTTTAGATCTCGAAGATTTCCAGGTAGCATCACTACCATAGAAGTTTCTAAGGTTGTCATTGAAAAAGAAAAATTTATTTAAATCTGGGTGAATGTTTTGTTTGTTTGTTGTAAATTAGGATAAAATCTTTCTAAATTGTATCATCAACTTTTACTTTCAAGCTACATTTTGTTTCAAGTGAATGTCTTTGTTTTTGTCCCACTAGCATATAAAAAAAGTGAGAAAAATAATATGTGAACACAGTTGTTTCTCCTGACTATGCCAACAAGTCAGGCGCAAAGTCTGGAGTACACACACATACAAGTGGAACACTTTGGAACATGAAAACCATTCTTCTCACACATCATAATTAGCTGTCAGTTTCACCATGAACATTTTCCATGTGCACTTTGAGGTAGTCATTTCTTGTAAACTTCTTGTGGCAAAGCTGGCATTCTGCCATTGGTCGATTGGGGTTGTGAGTCAGCTTGTGTCGAATCAGCATTTTCTTCAGGCTGAAGGACAAATCACAAACCTAGGCCAGAGATGACAATACAAAGACAGCAACAGAGATCTTAAAACTTCAAGTACGTATAATGTTCCTTATTTTACATCACTGAAGCCACAGCTATGCATACCTGCAAGACTTAATGAATGAGTTTGTCTTCAAAAGAATAACTGCTTCAGAGAACACTTCAAAGATTATTACTCTGTCTTTCAATGTTGTGCCTTAGCATCAATGTTGTGCCTTAACAATCTGCAAAACACTGAGGTATTCCAGTAACGTTACTGTTACTTTTCTCTCTGGACACAAAAAAAAATTATGCCAAAATCTCATAAGCATCTGTCAATTTAACCTCAAGGGAAATGGTTTCTTTCTGACCTGCAGAATGAGATCTGTGGGTTCCTAGAAATCAATTCAAATTACTTGCTTAAGAGGAGGCAGAAATGAGAAAGAAGGGGCTCTCAAGGCTGCAACAGTGGTTAATAACAGTTATAGAGGAAGCCCAACTGCTGCAGTATTCTTTGCCTAGCCAAGGAAGAAGAAGATATTTTCAAATTAAAGCACAATTCCTTTGTTCTATTATGTGCTGTTTCCTCCCTTCCTTCTCCATACTCCATGCTTTCCAGGCCACTTGAATAGATAGAGGGATAAGGGACTCTGCTATGCTATATCAATCATTGCTTATACAAATTTCTGTACTGCAGTCAAAATGAAAGGTTAAAAATAATTTCAGCTAGAAGAAGTCAGAAAAGAAAAAAAAAGTTAAGAATTTGTAGGCAAGACATCGAGTTATTTGATATCATGTAGTTACGCTGTCACATTCAACTTCCATCCAGGTATGAATTTTCCATAAAAAAAAAATATTTTTTGAATGTATGCTCCTGATTTGGCAAATGAAACAGTCAGTGGTCATATCATTAGATAAAAATGAACATCCACAGGCTTGCAATCTTTGAATTCCAGGCTCATTTCAGACAAAAACATGTCCTATGCACAGGAAATTCAAGAGAATCCAGCAGAATCTCTCTGATGAAAAATGGAATTTTAAATTCATATAGTTATCAAACTAGTAATGAAAATGCTGGATTACTCTTTTTAAAAGCAAGGTACACAAACAGAATTGACTATACAAACAGATAACTGTGACCTGCAGAATACATATTTAATGCCAGCTAAGGCAAAACCACACACTGAACATTAAAAAGGCAATAGCCTGAGGCAAGTTTTGTACCAAAAATATTTTTTCCCCGGACAAGAATATTGTATGTGCTATTGCAATGGAACACTTCTGAATTTATGACATGATGTAACAGAGAGAACTATTATACAGTAACTCTCCAACTTTTTTCCCTAAACATATAATTACCTCTTTCAGCCCCAAGCAACAGACACTCTTTGTTAAGTGAGGATGAATGTTACTTACAGCATTCACTGGCTGGGTCTTAATACTGCTTTTCTCAAGTACTATTTTCTATTTCTCTTCCACAAAAAACACAAAGTGAACTCAAGTACCTAATTACGATCACACTTGCTCTCATGTTTCAATGTGTTAGAAGTGTCATGTGTTTGTAAACAGACATTTCCTGGAAGCTAGGAAGTCAATCATGGATATACACGTAGATAAGCTGCATATATTCTGTGCATGTTACACACACCCCACTATTTCAAAAAATAAAAATTAAAAAAAAATATACAGTAACAAGTAGAGTTCAACATGACAAATTCAGCTTCCACTAAGGTGGAAAAAATTTCAGCAATGACTGCATATTATTCATATGAAAAGAGAAGACAGACAGTTTGCAGAAACATTCCACAGTAGAAGGAGGATCTGTAGGAAATGTCATAACATAAAACCATGGAACAAAAAGAACCAGCCTAAAGAGCCATTCAGACCAGTATTAACCTTCCTCCAGAAGTTTTCAATAGCAAAAGAGGCTAAGAAACAGAGTAAACATAACATAAACCTCTTTGTGATGCATTAGGCCAATCAGCTTTAGAGATTTCCTCAGAAGTTATTAGTATTAAAAATACTCATATAAATATTATTAAAAACAAATCTCTTGAGTTTTAACATGAACTGCTTATAGCACAGTTTCATGGTATATTTTTTCATTTATAATGTTCTCTTAACAACTGGATCTGGAACCACATGTCCTGCTGTTACTTCAAGGCTCTAGGATATTTTACTACCTGACTTCTTCAAAAACAACACAGGGAATGCAGGATCATTACCTAAAGTAATGACAAATCTTGTGCTGTGCTCAAGCATACAAATATCTTTTTTCAGGAGTTTGTTTTATATTTCAATTTTACAAGCAAGGCTGACACTTTACAGATTTACAATCGTCTTGCTTATTTGCATTGGAATTCTAATTATTCTTTCCAAAATCATAAAATTTTTGATTGAATAGGGAGGATGGAGACAACTGACATTTAAAAGTAAGTGTAGGGTCAACAAAAGGCAGAGTGGTGGGAAATACTGCACTGGAAATAAACCAGGATAAGTAGCACTTGACCTTTCTGCCCCAAAAGAGTAATATCTTGTCTCTGAGGCAACTGAAGTTCAATTGGCCTTCCAGTTAAAAAAAAGGCAGGTCTTCAGAGAACAGAAATCCAATATACTAGGATATACATATTCTGTGTTTCTCTATTTCAGTTTTCATTTTCCCTTGTGATGTATATTAGAAGTTTAAAATGGGAATATTCAGTTTCCATTATTATCAGTGGAAAGTGGAGGCTTTGATTCATTAAAAGTAAGTTCTAAAATTGCTTTTGATGACTGATAATACACAGAAATAGCCATGTATAGAAAGTGCAGCACCTTCAAATGGGCGATATGGATTACTTTTACATGTAGCTTAAGCCTGTATTACATAAATCAGAAGAGCATTGTAAACACTTGAGCAACTGAATATTGTAAGAATAAGCAGTAGTGGCAACTGCTGTACACATTAAAATCCTGAAAACTCAGCAATCTCTGTAGTATGTAGTTGGCCAAAATTGAGTGCTGAAGAATGATTTTAGTGAAACACGACAGTAATTTAAAGTATTACAAAAAAATTCTGCAATAAGTGAAGTTAACATAAGAATTCTTGGGAAAGGATAACAGGTACAGATCACAGCTGTTTCAAGAAATACTATGGTTTGGGAAAACAAAGTGTTATCTGGTTAATGAGGAAGGCTAAAGAATTAGCTGAAATGGAAAGTACATTTTCATGTAGTTGAAATGCAGTTCCTATTACAAATTAAAGAAAAAATTAAAAAATAAAGCAACCTTCCCCATATTGGTCTCAAAAAGCATACTGTGTATCCAAGATCCAATAGGTCTTGGATCCAAAGTGTGGGAAAGGTTGCTTTTACACTGCCCAATAGTTGCTAAACCGTACAGTAATCTGAGAACTGAAAAAGTTACTGATGATGATCTTGAACTAGAGAAATCCTCACAGTACTACCTATAGCCAGGATGAGATTATCCCAAAAGAATACAGTAAATCTTCTGACTTGTAGACATCAGTAAAATTGCTAGTAAAACTGTATCTGAAATTTTTCATTAAGTGAATTCTAGACTTAATGAAGTATCAGACTATGCCATTAAAAGACAGATCAATTAGTAGAATCTTCTAACTTTCACGCAAAGTGGTTATTCTAATCTTGCATCCAGTTTTAGAAATTTGTGAACATGTTTGCAACTCTTCTGACTGAACAACCTAGGATATAACTGAAAACGGGTGGTTTGCTTGTGACTAATTCAGACAGAGCTGCGATCACAAAACAAAGAACCTGCACTCATTTTATTCCCTGGGCTGATGCCCCCACAAAATCCTTGAACAACAATATCAAATCCAGTATTTGATAACTGTGAATGACATTCCTTGCCAATTGTTTCTGCTCAAGCTTCCCACACATCCTGGAAGTGATGAGATGAATCATATACAAAATGGAGTATGCTGTAATTGACAGTGATCTATGAACTGTAATACGATATTCCACATTCCAAAATTGCAAACATACACAGCATCTACAATTTCTGCATTGTTCAAAGAAAAGACATAGTTATTGAAAATAACACACCAGATTTCATTAAACAAAAATAAGAAATTCTGAATTCATATTTGTATTATTGAACAACATCAGAAGCATTCAGATTCCACGTAGTTCCTGTAATAACTTTTTCCGTATAAGCTGCTCTCTCCAACTATTAACCTGTCAGACAATCAAAGGGGAACCCAACTAGCATGAATTTGTAACTTGCAACACACAAATTGCATTAAGAACAGTGAAAATAGCACTTACGGGAGTCAAAACCATAAAAAAGAGTGTGCAATGCTCTTGGCAACAGCAGTGGATACATAAAATTCACCAGAATGGTCTTTCATGAGCAAGGCAATCAAAGACCCTATAAAGGTGTAAGTTTATGCCACAGCAAATGGATGCAAGGCCATATTCTCACTGAAGATAAGCCTTGCTTTGGCACTGGAATCAGGAAGACAAAGGGATAGATCAACTCACATCACACTGAAACGGCTTCTCCCCGGTGTGGGTTCTCATGTGTTCATCTAGGCCTCGCTTTTGACTGAAAGCCTTGTTACATTCAGAACACTGGTATGGCTTTTCCTGTATGAAACGACAACAGTGAGTGAAAGTGAGTCAACACAGAGCCCAAGTCATTAAAGGAGTGGAATTCCATGCTGGATGGTGCAAGTTTTATATTCTCTCTAAGGGATTACAGTCAGTGAAAACAACAGAAAATGACTTTCAGATGATTAAGTGAAAGCTGGGAAAGCTGTGGCCTGACAGTTTCCACTTCAACACCCACTTACAAATTAATTATCTGTCCTAGTCTTTCAAACCCAGCCATTTTGGAAGTCTGTTTTTTGTAATATGAAAGGTACGAAAACATAAAATTTCAATGCGTTTCCTTCATCCTCCACAAAAGCTTAAAGCATAAAGACTAGTAAGATGTCTATAAAACCTCGCATTCTTTACCAGGTTTCTAAGCAAGAGAAGAAGCGAGGGGAAGAAGTGGGGGTATGAGAAAAGCTTGTGATAGAAGCAAAAAGCTTATTTTGAAAAGTGTGGTGACAGAAGGCTAATCACAAACTCAGTGCAGAATCTCAGAAGTACAGGTGGCAACATAGCCATCTGTATTTTTATTAGAACTATTGGTTAGCAGCTACTGTAATACACAATGTTATAAAAGTAGCAAGTTCACTGTCCTCAAATATTTAAATAATTAGAGGTATGTATGGAAAACCATTTACAACAAGATTTTCTTCTTCGAAGTTCTTAATATATAAACCTATACACAGGTAATTCCTCCTTTATTCCACTAGTGTTACAACAGACTGCATGGAAAACATTCAAATTAAGTAATTAAACATGAACATAACTACACATTGCCCCACTGATGATTTTGAAGCTCTAGAGGCACTTTGATTTTCAGTCAATCATACTTCTTCCACACTCTCTTTTTTTTTTTTTTTTTGCGGTCCCTAATTACATAGTGCTTGAATTCAGAAGACGGATAGATAGTAAAATAAACACTAAGGAATTTTTACTATGTAAAATTGAAAACAAAGACTGAAAATCACTAGGCAATAAAATGTTAACTCTACGAATTTCCAAATAATAGTAATTAACCATATATAGTCTTTTGGGAGATACTGTGGGATCTAATGCTAAGGGAGAAAGAGCAACTCAGGTGAGGTTTTGAAGCTAAAAAATGAAGAAATTCATTGTTATTGACTTCCTGTGTAAGGTAAAGGACATCTCTACACATTGCTTAATCCTGCCAGCATAAACTGTACAAATAAAACAAACAGAATATCAATCAGGACTGTTCTGGGTAAATCCCAAGCTCTTTCTTTAGAAAAAAGAAGCTCTTTGCAGTATCCAGAGATCTCAGTTCTGCTGTTAGTTATGAGAGTACCCTTCTATAAAGTTTCCTAGAAAAGGCTCTGTCAAAGAAATGTCTCAGCTTGCAGTTACAGGAAGCTCTATAAACAGGGTGAAATGTTTCTTTAGCAATATCAATTTTACATTTGAGCATATTATGAAATTTAAAAAGTACATTCTAGTTTGATGCAAGACAAAATTGTCTGCTGACAGCCTGACTATATGGTGTCCAGCTGCACATGATTAAATAGGTCTAACAGAAGACCTTAACAAAGATTTCTTTGTAAGATTCACCCTACATGTTTATCACCTTCGTGGGTTTTTTTCCAACATTAACTTAATTTTGTAATTTCTCAACACTTCAGTACAGAGTATAATATAAATTACTTTTAAAATATCTCTGCTGATCTTAATTTATCATCTACACTAAAAACTCTGTAATAGAAAAAATTTTTGGACTGCCTGAAGACTTCATGAAACATTAATTTTTAAGGAAATATATGGATAACCCATACGAAAAGCAGGGTACTGCAACACCTTTAATTGGTTCTGCATTGTGGTTAACATAAACCACATTTTCTGTGAGTTCTCAGAAAACAACCTTTCTTTGTGTGGGTTGTTCCACAGAAAGGGAAAAGTGTAAAGTATATGATGTGTATATCTTAAACGCCTCTGAAAAAAATAAATTATTGCGAACAGTATAGAGTTGCTTCCTTTTTATCATGTTGCTCTACAGGAAACTGAAGGGTTAATTTGTTTATGATTAACTTCATCATTTCAAAGTTAAATGAGTTTCAGAAGTGCCTAGGCTCCTGTCATGGTTTTACGATTTTTGTTATATTGTTGATCTTCCACCACCTCCATTTTAGAGAGAAAGACATTATGAACAGTTAGGGAAGTTAGTCACAAACCTGGGCTGGAATAACATCCCTGAGGTTACATGCACTTATCCTATGATCTAAATAATTCTCTACTGCAGGGGAAAAAAAAGGCGTATCTATTCATTCTCTTGGCATTTACATTCAAATTCACATATGTAGTGCATGAAACATATCCGAAGCTGTCTTTGATCTAATTTTAGATCCCTTACATCTGTATATTCCATTGACTTTTGCAGGCACAGTTCTGATTCACATCAGCCCTTTCTCTCCTTTAAGCTGCCCTTCATTCACATTTCTGTCCATTAAAAAAGTATGAGATAAATATTAATAAAAAAGCTGTTATCCAGACTAAAACTGAGCCTTAAGTTTTTCTCTCTGGAGAAACACTTCATTGGTTTCAAAGGAAACACCATTTTCATAGACTAACCTCTTCAAAACAACAGTCTTTGCTTTTTCTGCTTCCTCTTCTTCCTTCTTTCCCTCACACCAAATTTCCATTGCAATAGAACTCATGCTTGGAGAATGCAACATTTATAACAAGGAATGTTGGCTTAGCATAACGATTGCTTCACACCTGCACATTATATATACGTACACACATATATACACACACATATATGTATTTAAAAACACAGCAGTAAGTCTGAAGGAATTGAAATGCCACCACAAAAGGACAACATGAACAACAATGAGAGTTGAATAAAGTTGGAAAAGGGAATAACCCACTAACTAGCAACAAAACAGGAAGTCAGTGGGAGGATCATATGAGTTCGAATTCAGAGGAGTTAGCAACTGCTAGTACTATAAATCTACACTCTGCACTAAAGGCATCTGCCAGCCCATGGTTATGGTGGCAGCAAAGCCAAAGGACTACATGTGTTTCCTTTTTTTGATGATGCAAGTGAGGAAGAGACCTCGGAGTTTGAGAAGCAGGATTTAGTTGATACTGAAGTGATTTAATATTATTCTTTTAAGTATACCAGGTCTAAATAGAAATATATAGATGGGGATTTATAACATTTATGCCTCTAAACAAAGAAAGACAAGAAAGGCCTAGGAGAGCCTAAATGAGACTTGCAGTTTTGGAAAGCATTTCTCTGTAAAAATGGTACTCTAACGTAGAAGCACCCATCTCTGATGATTTTAGTTTATGAAATTTAAAAAAAAAAAAAGAGAGAGAGAGAGAGAGAGAGGATTTTCAACAACTGTGATAAATAAAACAGAATCTTCTCTCCAGAACACACCTTCTCTGCCTTTGGATAGCTGAATTATCATTATTTTGGATTCTACACGAATTGTGCCTTGCACTGGAAAAAAATGAGAACAAGACAAATTTTAAAGGCCATTTGATGCCACCTTTAAAGATTGATAGAATAAGTGTACAGTGCATCCAGCGGATGGAAATACTTAAATGCAGAATATTTGAACTGCTAACTGCTGCTGTAGTTTACTGTACCTCCCTAAGATATACAAATACATTACATACATTAATTTAGCACTAGTGCATGTGATTGTTTGTGTAAAACTGCTAAATTTGATTGCAGAGGAAAAACATTAATGCTTTTGATATAACCATTTCCAAATAACCTTTTAAATTTTAAATTGGAACTATCACATGAGTTCACCATCAGCAACAAGAAAAACCAGAACCCAGAAAATAGTATTTCCAAATAAAATATAACTCAAGATTCAAAGTTAAGCGTGTAAAGAGTTAAGAACAGTTCTGGCAACCCTTTTAAAGATGGCAGGCGCAAGCTAAAACTGCGCTAAGTCCATACTCAAGAGACCCTATTCTTTACTTTTTGGAGTAATTTTCTACACTGATTGTAGTTATACTACTTAAAGTAAACTTTGGACTGCAGAAACAGTTCTCAACAATCCTTTTTAGAGCTTACATTTTAATTGATATACAGAGCATGCTTAACATACCACAGCTATCCCGAACTGTGTTCATTTTTTAAATCTCCTGAATTAAGCTGATTTACTTCCCATCAAAAATTCACATATTGCTCTTTTCTTTTTGTAGATCATATCATACATCAAAGCACTCATGAGTGTTACTAGAATGTCAGGGTGGAATACACTGACCATGTTACATATTACATGATAATCAATGTACTGGATGTGAATTTTGTTTGTGCTGACAACTGAACATTCAGGGTAGCTAAGAGAAACAAGAAAAAGCATATTACATCTTACTTTACTTAGTTAATAGAAAATAAAAATTATCTTGAAACATACAAAATTCGTATCTGTACAACAGATGAGTCTAGAGGTAAATATATGAACAATAAGGATGCTACCCATGGTTGTAGTACACACAGAAAGTATCTTGGAAAAGCCAGAATAATTTTGAAAAGATTTCAATCCAAGTTCCTTAGTAAACAGTGGATATAGAACTTAAAGGGGTGTGATTTACTCTCATTAAAGGAAACAGAAGTGCTAAAAAAATAAGTGTTGAAAAAATTAGCAAGATTGGAAAAATGTGGACTAGAGCAAACGAACATGATCACTCAGAAAACATTAAAGTATATCAGTCAGGTTTGCAGCCACCAAGAAGTGATCTCTCAAACAGGATTCCTGAAAATCCAGAAGTTTACTCACACTGAACAATGTAGAAAAAGCAGCGGTGTGACTTGCTGTAGAATTTAGTACAGAGACAGACAACGACTACTGTGAGAATTATCTAAAGGCCATCAGAGGTACTCAGGGAAGTTTGAGACATAGATATTTTATACTACATGTGCCATTTCTTCATATGCTTTAAATCTTTTGCTAACACCAGTAACAGCCTATTTTATTCATGACTGATTATTAATATTGATGTGCCCCCCAAACTACACTCAGGAGCTCTTTGGCCAATTGGAGGTGACAGGTACCATTTCAGTCAACAGTGCCATCTGAAAGGGAACTAAAGCCACAGAACTATAAGAGCCTGGAAAGAGTTCAACCTGACGTAGCCTACACAGGGTTCGTGATGCATACCTGTAAACAACTAAAACTGCAAGATAGGCTGTGGGTAGCAGCAAATGTCTACCAAAGTAAAACAGAACAACAATGAATAAGAAGACACAGACAACCTGAAGGATCCTTCTGCTTGGTCTAGAAACCCCTCAGCAGTTAGTATCAGATCATGCTGAGGGAGCCAGGTCAAGCGTGTAGCTCTATAAAAAGACCTTTGAGACAACAGCTGTGTTAATAGACCTTTAAGCCTCAGCAAATTCCAGTGTCAATATACAGTTTTTTTTGATATTGAGCAAACAGTGATGAGTAGTTTCACTATCAATGAAGTCGTGACATGCAATGTAAAAGTCAATTCTTTTAAAATGATTAGTTTTCATCTTCATCGAAGAGTAGGAAATTGAGAAATAGTGCAGTATGAAAGACAGTAAAGTGTCTACTGAAACAAGGATGGCTTATGTAGTTACACTTCAGCTCTTAAAACAAACCATTAAGCTGATTAATGTCAGGAAAAAAACATCAGTGACACTTTCTTCTAGGTCATCACCACTAGCAACACATCCCTGTTTAGAAGAGAGGCTAAGTCACTTCAGATCACAGATGGTGCAAGTTAATGGAGTCCAGTTTTGTATTTAAGTGTGAAAAATGTGAAAGCACTAACAAGAGGCTCTCTTAGTAATTGCAGGGGGTTTTGAAGTCATAGCAAGCAGATCTCCCACAGACAAAGGCCCACTTAAACTATCAGATTTGCATTAAATTACTGAAGAAATGTTGACATGGGAATACAAAGGCTGATGAGAATTTATAACTCTCCAGAAGTAGTAATGCTTTGAATCTTATAATGATTAAAGCTCAGTAAACAAGAGAAAGTTAGTCAGTTAATAAATCACTTTAGAAATACACACTTCCTCCACTGAGAAGTAAAATTCTTTTAAAAATATTTCCAATTGCTACAGCAGGCACAGTAATCTTGCCATTGAAACAATGGCTTCCAGCAAAGTCAAACAATTTTTTTGTTGTTGGGTAAGTTCTCTATTACTTCATTTTTAGGGTTTTTGAAAAAATTCTGCAATCTCTAAAAACATCTGAAGCAAACATAAAAACATGCATCTTCATTTAAATGCCTGTCGTAAGTAAAAAAAAACATTTCCTCAAAAACTCTAGTATTTGCACTTAGTTGGACTTCACTATACCACTGGAATCTTTCTTTCCACAGTAGTTCTACCCATTTGCTATTTACAATTAATTATGAAGTTGTTTTTTTTTTTCTTTCATTTGTTTCAAACTGCTGAAGTCATTTCTGCCCTAAGATTTAGAGAAAGCGGGATTATTTAACCAACCATGAAGAGAACCAAACAGATGCTGATCTGCTCTTGGAAGAATAACAATATCAATACCAAAGATACGTTCTCCCTCTGCCAGGGAAAAAGGTCATTAGTCAACATTACTATTTTTTCTTTTTCTTTTGGTAAGTGTGAAAATATAGTTGCATTGGGATCCAATCCTCCTATGTTCTGTATACAAACAGAGATCTTGTATGCAATGAAAAATACAGCACTGGCAAAGTCATCAGGCACAGATGTTTGGAACTCACTCGTGACACCAATGGGAAAAGATAGAGAAAATATAATAATGAAAAAAAATTCAAAATTCAATCAACACCTCATATATTATTGAATTAGACAGTACTGTTCATAAAAAACTATATTTAGTACCCAATGCTTTCTTTTTTTTTCCCTTTCGGTGGGGAGAGAGCAATGACAGCGCACACAATAACATGGTATGTTATTTCTAGATCACCTTTTTTTTCTTTTTTTTGGCTTCCGCCTTCACTGGCATCTGCTCTTCACACATCCCTCAAGCAGGTGCATCAGAAGCTGGGGACTGTGGGAGCAGTGTTGCTCCTTCTGTAAGCGAATATCAGGTTCACAATCACCTGAGGAACCTGAACATCCATAAGTCTATGGGTCCTGATTAGATACACTCTGGAATCCTAGGGGAATTGGCTGATGTAATCACCAAGCCACCCTTGATGATATTCAAAAAATCATGGTGGTTCGGTGAAGTCCCATTTTTAAGAAGGGTTGAAGCTCAACCCCGGGAGTATTTAACTTCTATGGATATCTTTACACTGAATTGATTCATATGGCTGCAGCCTATCCAGATAGATTTATTCAAGCTTCAGTCAGACTACTTCTCTCAGCTACCACTGAAAAATTAACTGTGGAATTTAGGAATTCAAGGATTGAGGTTAAATCATAGAAAAATATGGAATTACTGAGCCAAGAATTGGATTTGATGTTCTTGGGATAAACTATGATTCTGTGTTTCCATAAATGCACATCAATTGCAATCTACAGTCCAGTTCCATTTAATGTCCGTGTACATGTGAAAAAGCCGGCCATGCATTTCATGTGTGGAAAAGTAATGTTAGTGGCAAAATTACCACAAATATGCCTGCCACCTGATCTGTTCATTTCTTACATTTCTGAACATTTTTTAAGTGTAGTTCAATGCTCTTTTTTTTTTTTTTTTAATAGTAGGTACCTATGCATTAAAAAAAAAAGGAAACGTAGCTAAGAATACACTGTAATTTCTCTAATTTTCAACTATTAACTCAGAAACATGCAATAAGGATTAAACCCAGCAATCCTTCAACCATCAGAAATCAGATTTTTAAGCAAACTACAGAAGTGAGATCTATCTGTTACACATTAAAAGTATAAATGTGAAATATTCCATCCAAATGATGAAAAAGCATTTGGGAATGACTTCTACATGTTCTGTTTTCCATCACTGCCATATATTTAACTGAAACAATATAACAAATCCACATTTTCAAAAGTACTGAAAATATCACTTTGACACAACAGTAATTCTTGGCACCTATCAACTATTACATTTCCAAACAATAACAATTACATTGCAGTATTTTCTCCATGTTTAAGTTTAGACTACATAATATTGTGTCTAGCACTGAATACAGCCTTAGGGAAAAGATCAGCTTTATTGTATAGAGAAGGATGGATGCATATTTCCTTAAAACTGATATAGTTAATTTAAAAACTTCATTAAGAAATTCAATTAGTTCTTTATTTATGTTTTCTTAGGTTCTTATATTTCTTTTTAAGAAGAAAACCAAACAAATCAGGCACATCTGCTTTTAAAGAAGCAAATCAGCACTCCAGTGAAATTTTAATATTATGAGATTGGTATTTTCTTCTTATATTGTTAGTAGGAGTTCTGGCATACCTTCCCTGTTTACTCCAGAGTTTGAGCTGACACCGGTGGCCACCCAGGTTGTACCAAGTTTAGCAGCTGTCAGACCTTAACTTTCTAAAACAATTTTTCCAGCAGTCTTCCCTGATCCACAGGATCAGGTTTGGCATTTAATCCCACTGGTAAAACGTATCTAAATTTAATCTCTACAATTATATTTTCCTTGTTTTATATCATTACATTTAAGCTACTTCACAATTTTTCTGGCCAAAAGACAAGATTTTATTTTTTTTACTGTCCTTTGCTGTAAACATGTAACATGTTCTGAATTGCACGACTTGGATTCTTTTTGGAAAATAATAAAACCAGAAGATGCATACCAGGGGGTGTTACTGCACCAAAGGACAAGACTACACAAAATCCTCAGTCAAATCCTTGAAACACATACAATATGAACACGAGGACCTCAGGCTCAATTGTTTCACTTTATGTAACTACTACTGCACAATACTACTTGCTATCATAGGTGTAGCCTCTGATTTCCAGAATAAAGACCACCACAACACTCCAAGCACCTGAGAGAGGTTACAATGTCACTGAGTGTACTCCCTTCAAAAATGACTTACACGAGTATCTCAGAATTTTCACTTCAGTCTATGTCTGGTTAAAGATCTGAGATGCTCTAAACTAGCAATCCAGCTTATCATTATTACATAAACACTTGTAAAGATACCTGCCTTGTAAAGGAAACCATCTTAATCACTGTCTTAGGTCACATCCACAAAACTGGAGTGAAAGGATAGTATGACTAAATGGGCAAGAATGCTGGAGAACTACCACCTCTTCTATAGCAGTTAATGTATATCCAATTTAGAAAAAAATGAAATATTGGGATAAATTAATAAAAATATCATTTATATCTAAATGAGTTTCTTCGTGAAGCTTCATAAAAAGAGTAACACATAAACAACATGACAGCAAAAAGAAGCATAACGTGATTCTTTAGAATTCATTTTGTGGTTTTGCCTGCATATTTTTAATCATCTAGTGAAAGGCATATCTAGGCAAAGATTTCCAGTCATCTGCTTAGCACACTTACACATAAGAAAAAAAAAAGAAAATTGAAATATAAACTCCATATAGTTGATCACTACAGCCTAAGTACATGGAAACACTCAAGTCACATTTGGCATGAACTGAGCTGTACAGAATACCTCACTCTTTCCTTCTGTAAGGATACTGTAACAGCACATTGTTCTATACATTTTAAATCAGATTTTATTACCCTCTTAGTGCTGTGAAATTTCTGTTTCTCTGATTATAATGCCTACACACATTAAAAAAACCCCTCTGTACTCTGTAAAAGTTGTTTTTTAACTTTTCCCTTTCTTATTACCGAAATAATAAGCATTGGTTGAACTTTTCTTCCATTATTTATAAGTAGTTCAAATTATTTTCTCTTTCCTCCTAGTCTCACAACCACGTAAGTTTGCAGCTTGCCTTTCACTTCTATTTGATGGAAGCATTTTGGAACCAGATGGTAAATTTCAAAGGTTTTAATTTTTTCTGCTTATATGTAAAAGTGGCAAAATGTGATGAGATGTGAATATATGAAAGCAATAAATTATGTAAAAGAGATAGTAGCAAGTAACAAGTAACTAAAAGCCAACAATAAAAGAGCAAATTCTCTACTAAGGTGCATAATTACACTTCGAAGTATAGGTAAGAGGAAGAAACATCTTACAAAAGCACTCTCAGCTGAGAACAGCTCTCTTCAGTGCTCCATTGAGCACAATTAGAAATAACTTATGAAATACTTTGATATATACAACGATCAGAAAAATGTAGTTATCAAGAAGAAACTACACAACTTTCCATCACTGAAATACTTAATTTCCTAAGACAATAGGATTTGCAGTTCTATTCTAAGTAGACACACTTCAGTTTATTTACCATTTTGAAGCAATGAAGATAATGTTTGTAAAGATCTCTAGCCTTACTCACAAGTATGTGAAGAAAGAATTATCTGTTGCAAAATACTACATTCAACAGAGATGAATCATTTCAGGCTCTAAAGGCCTATTCTTACTCTTTTTTTTTTTTTTCCTCTATTTTTCTACATAGGGTGTTAATGGTTTTAAGGTGGTTTATTTTTTGGTTTGTTGGTTTGGGTGCTGGTTTTTCTGTCTTTACTCAAACTATATAGGAAATCAGGAAAAAATCAGGCTTTTATTATGACATGGCAGGTTTTATCTACCACTCCTCCCAGTCACATACATGGTAATTAAATTTCTCTTTATGAAGAAATAATAATATGAGATAGTAATAATAGAAAAGGTTTCAATGCAATTTTTAAAGTGATTCAACAGTTGAAAAGAGAGAGAAATAACAAACAACACGGAACTAGTCTGCTCTCAATGAAACACCAGGAAGCATTGCATGAAGTACTGATTACTTCTGTTAGGAGTGCATTAGCTACAACTTTATATAGGTCCTCCAGTTAATGTCCTGAAAACCTGGGTAAAATGCTAGAAAATATAATATGCAGCTTTGATATTATCTTCACGTACTCAAAAAGCTATTCTGAGTGCGGATTTGCATATGAGAACCACAAAATTCACTTCTACTCCCCTCATATCCTAACAGATAATGAAGGTGATTGGTTTGGCCTCCAGGCAAATTTCCATAAGCAGCAACAGCTCCCAAGAAACTACCAGTAAAAGCAACGCTTTTTTTTTTTCCCCCTATCTTGGAAGGGTAGGCTGGAGGCAGTTAACATAGACACTGTTAGACCTCCTTAACTTTGCCCGAGATCACCCTTTGCTATGGGAATTCACACCCAGTTGTTTCGGGACAGCTCTCCATCTCTATGCTAGAAAGAAAATATTTACTTTTTCCAACATGTGATTTATAAATAATTCTCAAGAAACCACCAAAGCAAGTAAGCTACACTTACCCTTGTGTGGGTACGAATATGCATCTTCAATCCATCATTCTTGCTGAAAGCTTTGTCACAGTAAGGACACTGGTAAGGACGCTCACCTGAAAAATAAGGAAAGTATCAGAATCTACAAATGTGGCCTCAGTACATGAAGGCTTTGCACCATGGTTATTTGACAAAAAAGGCTTTTGTTTTCTGACCTTGTCTTCACACTCATTTCAAACAAGAAGAGAAATAAGCATAAGGAAAGTCATAAATTAAGGTCCACCAGGGCAAGGTGCAGGATTGGTTCAAAGTATTACTCTTCATTGCTTAGTTTTGCCTTAACAAGATTTGGTTATGCAAAGAGAAACAAAAACAAACAAGAAATCAATTAAACAACAACAACAACAAAATTCTTATAGCCTTTGTCCAAACCACATTTTGTAAGTAGCCATCTTCTGGGAGGTAGAATCTAATTTAAATATAAAATGCACTCTTTTTTAATGCTACATCTAAACTATCCTGTAAACTATTAATTACTTTTCCATTGAAGTTTCTGCAATTATTTTTTTTTGCCACCATTTGTAAGTGAAGCAGAACCAGGAGGTTCTTGTGCATCTCCCTTGCAGTTCTTGTATCTTAAAGCTATTTAGTTTAATGTTCCGTTAAATTAGTGTTGTTTAGCAATGATTTGTCTGATTTTCCCAAATCCAGTGTAATGTGGATAAAAAGCTATTCAGAATCACGCAATTAAAAGTTTTTAAGATAGATCAATAATAAGTAAGAAATTTTAACACTCTGCAATTTCCCAAAGATCTTTTGATTTTGAATTCTTTAGGCTATGTACTGCAATCACACTCTCTCATCTCCTCTTTCCTACCAGGATATATCTAAAAACACAGATCAACATATCAAGATACCATAACTTGTTCTACTAACACATCTGAATCTGCTGTACAAAATCATAATACTGAAGATGCAACAAAACTTTATGTGAAAATACAGGTAAAGTAATGCTTGTAGAGAGAATTAACATAGTTCTAGTATCTGATGAACACTTATTAACACTTAATCACAATTTAAAAACTTCAGACATCTTTCATTCCAATGAAAAGAGTTTAAGAGCAGCAAGAGAGATAAGTGTTTAAAGTTCTACAAGTCCCTTCTAACACAGATATTGATCTTCACTTGAGAAGTGAAGCCTCATCCTTTTCTCATCTTTTCCCCACATTAGTTGTTCCTCCTTGGTTATTCAGAGGGAAAATAAAGGACGTCTTCTTTCCTGTGAACAATATGTAAAAGGATCACAACGTAATGGAGACACCTTACAGAAACATCTCTTCAGAAGGCCCAGTTGTGAACATAATAAAGCTGATTGATAGTCAACAGTGCTCCTAAAAACTCCAGAGGGTTGCAAGGTATGCAGAGATTTGAGGAGAGTTGAGATTAGATGATTATTTAAGTAAGAGGATACAAAATCTCTTTCGTAGAATATTATGTTATTTTCTCTTTTATAACTGTACAGACAACTCTCAATGACAGCCACAAATATTTGTAGTGAAATAGAAATATTTTTTCTCTTTGTACTCTGTCAATAAGCAAAGTTATGTGAATTTGCATTTTTTTAAATGACAATTACTGTGTCATAGCTGTGTTTTCATTGAGTAGTTTGAAATACGACACTCTCTCATGACCCTTGATGATTTTAATCCTCAGTCTTTCAAACTGTCCAAATGTTGTCAGTGTTCAAATAATTAATTCAGCAGACATTTTTATGTTTTAGGACTTTTGAATGTAGAAGTTAAAGCTTTCAGCAATATGTAAGTAGAGGAGTGTTGATCCTTTCTCCCTCACTCTGCCTGTCCCCAAGTTGCTTTAAATAGAAATCATTTTACATTTAAGAGATGGTTTTGAGCTTGTCTGAAACTCAATAAGCAGATAAACAGCATCCTTCAGAAACTAACCATGGAGATCGTGATATATGATTGAGAAAGGCCTTAAGAGCTTTCAGCAGATGCCAGTAGAGGGCACCAACATGACTTCATATCAACTTGTTACACCTGAAAAAGACCAACTTCAAGCAGCTGTTATGTGCTGAAAGTTTTCAAGTCTCCACTGGTCCAGAAATTGAGTTTACTACATAACAAAGACTATGAGCTCTGAATAGACATTTGGTGACACCCTAATTTTCTAAATTACACAAACAACTTCTCACACACTTGTGTCATTAATAATTGTGAAACAAACAACTTTAAAAGATGATCCCAAATAGATTTACTGTTGTTCTTATTTTATTTCATTTTAGCCTGTAAGTTCAATGCCTAAAACACATATATGTGCTTTCGTACTTACATAATCAACTGTTTCCTTTGTGTACATACATCTTTTATGAGTGCAACTTATCTTCTATCTCATAGAAACTTATGATTTTATGAGATGAACGCAGGGTCACTTATGACAAATCAGTGCTTGCAACAGCCATGTTTTCTTGAATGTTTCCAGGGACAGGGCAACCACCACACCTCTGGGTAAGCTGTTCCAGTGACTCACTATCCTTACCATAAAAAAAAAGATACCTTATATTCAGTCTAAATCCCCCATTTTATTTTGAAACCATTCCCCTTGTCATATCATAACAGGCTCTGCTAAAAAGTCTGTCACAGTTCTTCTTATAGCTCCCCTTTAGACACTGAAAGGCCACTCTCAGGACTCCCCTGAACCTTCTCAGGCTGAACAGCTCCAGCTCCACTCAGCCTCTGCTCAAAGGGGAAGTGTTCCATCCCTTGAACCATTTTGTGGCCCTCTCCTGGACGTGAAGGTAGGTTTTCAAAAATAGTGTTATTTCACCAACTGAGGGTTGCCTTTGGGTTTTGTTTTAAATTTTGCTTATTATATATACTGATAACATGCAGGGAAACATCTTTAACCTTCGAGTATGCTATCACAATCTAATCTTGAAAATACACATTTTGAAAATACGTGAGTGAGAAAGGTCCACCTTCTATACTATTGTTCACAACTCTGCCATTAAACTGCAACTGAGAATATTATCTGCATTTAAACAGGCTTTCCATTACACTACAGTATCAAAATCCATTAGGTATAAAATGCAACTTTTTCAGTAAACGTGCCCAGAAGTAATGTTGCAAATGTAACAATAACTAAGAACAACTTATAACAAAATAGCAAAGCATTCAAGTAAGATGGAAGAAATAACTGCTTTGACTACCCTTGAGTTACAGCCGACTGTCATGTTCCTGCTACCTAAGAACAAACTGCTCAACACATTAAGGGCATTTCTGTACAAATAGCCCCAAATAAATAATCCTTAGATATATTGCAGTGGATTTAATATAATTCAAAGTCTAGACATTCTACTTCCAGATTTTGTATGAATAAAAACAAAGCTTTTAACATAACAAAAATAAATTTAACCCTAATACATGGATTACAAAAAACAATTCCACAATGGAAAACCATATGGGATTTTGATTTGAAAAGATGCCACAGTAGAATTAGTATCTTTTTTTTTTTTCCCCTGAAGTGCGTAAATCTCTAGGTTGGGATCATAATATCTACTGGATTTCAGTATGCCATAAAAAGTNGAGGCTGTGTGTGGTAATAGGACAAGGGGAAATGGCCACAAACTGAAGCATAGGAAGTTCTGCACAACTGTGTGTGGGAACTTCTTCACAGTGCAGTGACAGAGCACTGGAACAGGTTGCCCAGAGAGGTGGCTGAGTCTCCTTCTCTGGAGATGTTCAAGACCCACCTGGACGCCTACCTGTGCAACCTGGTCTAGAGTTGCTTTGGCAGGGGGGGTGGACTACATGATCTCTAGAGGTCCCTTCCAACTCCTGCAATTCTGTGTGTTTCAAGTTGTTGGGATTTTTTTTTTTATTTTAAAAACAAATAAAACCATTTTAATATTTTATGCTGGCACTCTGCACCACCAATCTCAGTCCACGCTCACTAACATTAGAAAATGATTCCACTGAGCATCAGACCAAGTGTACTGCATGCAACTTAAAAGTTTGTTTTCTTTAGAAAGTAAACACATAATCGTGGCAATGCGGCCCATTTGAATCTCCCCCAGAACCTTTACAATCTTCTAAACATTGCTCCTTTCCAGATGCTGAATGGTAAGGACTAAAAGAAGGTTTATAAAAACAAAAATCTGCAATATTATTTTAAATTATTATTATATTATATCTTATTATTATATAATATATTATTATATTTTATTATATTATATTTTAAAATATTATTAATATTATAATATTATTTTAAAATGTCAGTATTCTATGTTAATGTATAACCCCACTTAAACACCTAACTTAAGATTAGAGTAGGTGAGAAGGGGAAAAGGGAGAATCCAACATCACCCAACTTTTGTGGAAAGAAACAGATCACTGGGGGAAGAATTTGGAGGCAAAGGGGCCATCTGGATCACACATGCAACACTTCATACCAGGTGATCAACAGGGCAGCCCAGAAAGAGAACTGCAAAAAGCCTTTTTTAGTCAGAGATAATCTGTGGTGATGACAGCATTCAACAGCAAGTATGGATGGGCAAAAGGTTAACAGATACAACAAAATTATAATTGGTGACATATGCTTAAGAAAATTATCTGTTCATACAGAGCACTTGACAACTTTACATATCTATCCTTAGCTGCTGTTTCTTTGTATACAGAGTTTCCATCAAAGAAGAGGAGGGAACCATACAGAGGTTCATTTATTGCATTGTATATACACACAGAAAAAAACCTAAAATGCACAGAACTTAATTTCTTCCAAATGAAATTAACCTCATTAATAACTGAGATTAAGTTAAATATGAACTCAAGAAACAAAGTGACTTTGACAGAACTTAAAGNCTTTTTTTTTTTCCCCTGAAGTGCGTAAATCTCTAGCTTGGGATCATAATATCTACTGGACTTCAGTATGGCATAAAAAGTTTAATTTAAAGACCAGGATCTTCCATCTCATTTCAACTTGAGACAGTTTTCTATGACATGTTTGCAATCAAAGGAGCTACAAGGCAATACTTCGAATGAGCTGAGAACTGTATGTTGCTTTTCCAAACTGTAGTTCGCAACTAATAACAAGATCAGGTAGAAACCCAATTAAAAAACAAACAAAACAACGAAAACATTTAAAACAATGACCTCAACTAAGATAGATCACACTTCACAAGTGAATTACACAACAGAGGGCGACAAAGATAATAAAGGGTGTGGAACACCTGCCTTATGAGGAAAGGCTGAGAGACCTGGGTCTGTTCAGCCTTGAAAAAAGAAGACTCAGAGGGGATCTGATCCATGTCTATAAATACCTACGAAGCAGGAGGCCAGGGGATGAGGCTGTGTGTGGTAATAGGACAAGGGGAAATGGCCACAAACTGAAGCATAGGAAGTTCTGCACAACTGTGTGTGGGAACTTCTTCACAGTGCAGTGACAGAGCACTGGAACAGGTTGCCCAGAGAGGTGGCTGAGTCTCCTTCTCTGGAGATGTTCAAGACCCACCTGGACGCCTACCTGTGCAACCTGGTCTAGAGTTGCTTTGGCAGGGGGGGTGGACTACATGATCTCTAGAGGTCCCTTCCAACTCCTGCAATTCTGTGTGTTTCAAGTTGTTGGGATTTTTTTTTTTATTTTAAAAACAAATAAAACCATTTTAATATTTTATGCTGGCACTCTGCACCACCAATCTCAGTCCACGCTCACTAACATTAGAAAATGATTCCACTGAGCATCAGACCAAGTGTACTGCATGCAACTTAAAAGTTTGTTTTCTTTAGAAAGTAAACACATAATCGTGGCAATGCGGCCCATTTGAATCTCCCCCAGAACCTTTACAATCTTCTAAACATTGCTCCTTTCCAGATGCTGAATGGTAAGGACTAAAAGAAGGTTTATAAAAANAAATATTAAATACTTACACTAAAAAAATATTCAGTAAATTAAATCATTTGTGATTTACAGCATGTCAAATGGCTTTTGAGAAGAGAAACACTTCCTCAAGATAATAAATTTCTTCTTCTGTAGAGGTAGCTGTTTTCTAGATATAGAAAAGTATTTTCAAAAGTGTTGAATAGTCTTAAACATTAAGGTCTTTTAATGCTTAAGTTCTGTTAAGGAATTTTTACAGTTCCAACCAAGGGTTGTAGGAATGGAAAATAACGGTGCAGCAATCAAGAAGCAGGGCCAACTGCAGCAGCTAGCTGCTATTTACAAGCTTCACCACTAATCTGGACTGGTCAGTGCACGCAGTGATCTGGTTAATACAAAATTCTGGCCTGCTTCATTTTTAGCCATCAAACTTAACATTCAAATAAAGCACTAGAGAAGTACAAAAGTACCCACACAGGAGTAACTCTCACATGCCAAGAACTAAATAACTCCATGATCTGAAAGATAAAATACTTGCAGACGTCAGCTGAGACAAGACCCAGAAACATCAAAACACCTGTAATTCTACACTCAGTCAGATAAAGAAAGGAACAGGATTCTTTGATTGGCCTGAAGAGAATAGTTCTGTATAGGTTGCTTGAGAGAAATGGAAAAACAGTATTCAGGTATGGGTTGATCAGAGAAACTTCTTCATGTTTAATAAACACACAAAATTTGCAGACTTTGTAGACAAAAAATCAAATATTTCCGTAACTGGTTTTCTTCTCTGATGATTAATAACACTATGTAATTCTGAATGCTTTCTAACCAAGCCACAGTCCTTGTGTATTTTGTAGGCACAAGAGAGAATTAGAATTTCTTGTACGTGATTCAATAAAATACATTTTCCAGTCACTAGCAATGCCATAGTTAATAAGGAAAAAAGAAACAACCATCATCTGTTTGGGTGTGGTGCTCAGAGACATGATTTAGCAGTGGGTTGTTAAGAGTTAGAGTAGTATGGTTTGGTTGTGGTGGGACTTGATGATCTTGAAGGTCTCTTCCAATCTGAATAACTCTGTGATTCTATATACAAATTTAATGCTCATCTAAAATAAAACCAGATTACTTTAACACATTTGTTTTTTAGTACTCTTCCATGTAAGTAACTTTTCTCTTCGAGGCACAGAAGCACTGCTTTCACAGTTGAGAAAGCTTCTTAAGTATGAAGTTTAGGATTTACTCAGAGAATTTGGATTTGACTATTTTGGTCTAACTATGGGTAAATATTTGTCCTATTTGGCTCATCATGATTATTATTATTAGATAATTGATGTTTTAGCTGTTTGTAACTAAACAAATCATCAAGAATAGTAGAGAACTTTGTCAAATAAAAGGTTATTACATTGCTCCTAAATACACCTATGTTACCTGCAGAGACAATATGAACTACCACTATTAATTACTTACACTCTTACCAGTTGTATAGTGGTATAAAGATTCTTAATCAAACAAAAACTCTACACCATCTCTTTAAAGAATAAAGCAGTTCGATTATTTGCATCTGTCAGCAGATGTAAGCAATTTGGTTCAACAGTGAATGGAGCATTAAAATCTATGACTTCAGGTCAACCACATCTTTTTAAGTATATCAGATGGTATAATTCATTTGATCTAAAGATGTCACTACCACTCACATAATCTATCTCTTAGAAGAACATTTCTTCATACATGAAGACAAGAAGCTGACAGCTGCATGAAACTTTACAGGTACTTTTTAAGATTAAACTGTTGTCTGGAGATTAATAGGACAATGATGTATAAACTGAAAGGCTTAGAAATACAGAATCCTTACCTTTGAGGCCTTCTGCAAGCTTCTTTTTAAATTCAGTAGATAAAAGAGAAATCATCTATAAGTTACTGAATAGAAACAACCTATCTGCAGGCATGTGCAAGCTCCTTGCTGACTAGATACAGATGCATTTTTTCACATACTTGATTCAGATATGAGAGGAACCTCCTCTCCTATCTTTTCATTTTTTAATGTGAGAAACTATACATAACTTCATGGCAATTTAGCTGACAGTTTGCTATAATGATGATCCTAGCTGTACATCTTTTCTCATGTATAAAGCCTGCGTAGCTATTAAAATTTTGGAGACATACTTTATGCAGCAACGGCATTGTGCTTGGACTCTATTTTCCTCAAATAAAAATTTTAAGTCTTTTATTTTGACAGATGGTTGAATTACTGTTAATAAGCACAAATTTTGATTTTATTTCCATAAGTAACATTAGGTTTCATTACCTGAGAATTTTGATATGTGAGTGCAAAATTTGGATATAGACTTCAATTCAGTACTAGTACTAGTTCAGTACTGGTATGAGGCAGATAAAAAGCACGTATACAAATAGCATAGGCACACACAAAATGCATATATACACATATACAAACACACACAGAAGACAACAATTAACAGAGTTTAATACCTATATGTAAGGTAACTGCAAAACTGCACAAAATACAGCCATTAACTTTTAGCACTGAAAGCTGCTTGAAACTTCATTGTAAGTAATTAACCTCCTGGCCCACAGCCTTCTAACCCAAGGAGCAGTCCATTGAATTTTTTCTACAACTTATGAACAAGCCAAGGAATTTACATCACAGTCAGTGGATTCTTTTGCTGAATTAACCCCATCTCCCTCTGACCCTAAGAAGCCATAAACCAACAGGATACAGAAGAGGGAGAATGTGCTATAGTGTTTCAGCTGACCTACAGAGAGCTGTCTCTGTCATTGCAAGGCTGGAAACCCAGATGATGAATTACAGAGCAAAATGTTAGGTTCAGATGCAAACATCAGCCACTTCCCTCTACACATGCACATGCAGACATGTTCACTCACCCCAAACCAGCTCAGTTTCTGCAAAAGGCCAAGTACTGTTAGGACTCATTTACACAGTGTTACTCAAAGATAAAAGAGGGAAGAAAACTGCTTACTGAAGAAGCATGCATCCATCTGTGAGTAACAGTATTTAAGAATGTGCACTGTGTATCAAATAAAAGCTTGTCTTTTTGTACATAGATTATTAAGTATGACATTAAGTACAAGTACAAAGCAGAATGAGCAGGATTCCCAAGAATCTTAGCTTGAACAGCCCTTCCAAAAAACTAAAAAGTGTTGTGTATCATGTTTTAAAAGACTTCTGCCTGGTTTTATTTGGTAAACACAGTGCAAAGCCTCTTATATAAAGTAGCTAATAAAGTCTAGCTGACCACATGCACAGCAAATGTGATAACACAAACATCTGCACTAGGACCTCAAAACTAATCTCTATAACATGAAGCTCTTCGCAGTCTTTACGCTTATGATGTACTGCTTAGCTGCACTGAGAACTTTACTCACAAAGATGAATAATCTCTTGCAAATGGACAGTGGCTGACTGTTCCACTTCTAATTCAGAATGAAAACTGATACTTTGAAGTCTGACTAAAAAAAAAAAAATTTTAAACCAATACATATAATAGACACCAAGAGCATGAAGTACTCAACACAGCAACATTACTAAACAAAATATTCATCACTGAATCTAACAAGTTCATGGTTCTTCTCTGATGAACTGAAGATTCCTCTGGAAAACCTTGAGAAGTTGTAAAGGATTTTCACAATATTGTGAATTTTATTACTAACAGCATTCAAATGAGTACTTCTTTCGTACTGTTTTCTTTTGAAATGATGCAAGATACTCTTCAGAAAGCTTTATTTCACTCAGATCCCCTGAATAAAGTTTTTTCACACTAAAAAGCAGTTTTCTTTGGTGATTGATTTGCATGCATTATGATCTCAACCAAGTTAGCTGAAGTCTTCAGTCAGAGGACAAGTCAAAACCTCCCCTTCTGAAGCGAAACACAAACCTATGGAAGTATTTTCTCACTAACCCTAGTACAAAATACTGCACTGTATAACTTACTAATTATTATTTTTTCAACCCCTGGGAAGTCAAAACTTTGAGGCTATTTCCTCCTGCTCTCATTTTTCCACCTTTAATCAGAATAACCACAAAATGATCAGGAACTGTAGAGAATGACATCAAAAAATATGTATGTGAAAATGTGTATCAGTTGATACTTACAGTGAAGGATGCAAATGACAAATCCCTCTATCAAAAATCCCATTGACAACACTATAGAAACTTGACTGGAAGAGGAAAGGATCAGTTTGTCACAGGCCATTATACACTGGCCATTATATATTAATTTAGCAAGACATTTTTTTTTAATTTGTAACTTTCTTTATAAGGAGTACTTCACGCTTTTTATACAAAGGACTTGAAAGTTTTCTTCATTTTTTTTCTGCACTGAGATTCTTTCATAACCTGTTTTCACATTGTATATTCCATTAACTGAAACATGCACTATCTCCCAACACAGTAGTGTCTCCCACCATATTTAATCCACAAAAATATTCAAAAACCTCAGTGCCTTTCTACTACAAGTAAGTTTAAAATGTCATCTTGTACAGCTTCTGGTATAATAGTTAAAAATGCTGCAAGCCTCTGTCCCCATAACAGTTCTCTGGTGTGTGGTTTCATGAAACTCACCTTAGCCTAACTCCCAATTTTGAACAAAATCTGCTTGAGAGCACTGAAACATTAAATGCAACTGGTAGCAGAACATGTGTGAAAAGCATTTTCACTTGGACATCTATAAATCCTTTTCCCAAGATCTTTTTGCACTATCAGATTGAAAAACTAGGGCTTCTCTACTGTGCAAACTGATGTGTAACATGCTCAGTACACAAAAACCATACCTAACATTTCAGAAGAGGACCTATGAAATAAGAAAGAAAAAGATTTAAAAAAAAAATAAAAAAAGCAATAAAATAGGCTTACCTACGAAACATATTAGAACGTGGATCATGAGATTTTAATAGAAGAATTAGAGTGAAATTTTGATATTTCCTTAAGCACCTATAGAAGTTCTTATTTCAATGGAAATCTAGTATGTATAAACAAAAAAATTAAAGGCAAATAGTCTCCTCAAGAGATGGCAAGAAATATCCATAAACAAAGTAACAAAATAAGCCTTAAAAAATAAAAAAAAAGAGAAATTAACACACTACTGAAATTGAGCCAGTCATGGCCTAGAAGTCTGGACTGATGGGTTTAGTGACTAACTGCTATTAAATTGCTTCCATTCACCCCTGACAACACGGTTCTTTACTGTAAAGCCCAAGTGTGAAAGTGGCTGGTCCTTCCAATTGCATAGTACCCAAGAATTCTCTCAGTTCCCTATCACGTTCTATGAATGGTATTTTGTGTTTCCATGGTTCTTCTCCCACCACCACCCCCCCACACACACACACTTCTTCAGTGTATCTTGAGAAAGTGACTATAGAAGAACAAACTACAGCTTATGGGATAGAAGACTAAAGAGAAATACAGGTATGCAGGGAAGACTTTGAAAGAGGTCATGGAGGTGAAGTAATAGAAGAAAGAATAAGAATGGAAGAGAGAACTGTTGCATAGCGATTCTGTCTTAACAACTTTGACTTTCAGGGTCTTTTGTATCAATGATTACAATATATACAAACCACACGAGCAGAATGCTTATATACAGGCTCATAGGAATATTTTATGAAGTTATTATGAGTGAAAAATGTTCCAAACATGAAATTTAGCAAAGATGAAGAGCTAACAAACTGAAGTTTAGTATTTTAAATTGACTACAGGATCACAAAATTTGTTAGTCGTAGTCAAATCCAAAATGGTAAAATACATCAAACTAGTAAAAACCTGTAATCCCAACAGGTGGTCCTGATATACTGAAGTGATTAATACTTATGTCAAAAATCACATAAAGCCAAGTTATTAGAAACACCAATTCTGCCATCTTCCTATGAACCAAATACACTTATGTGGAGTAATTGGAATGTCACAGAAATACTATTCATTAATTGATTTGTTAATTGGTTGTCAAATGCAAATCTACACAATTTTATGTTGGAAACAAATTATCACAAAGCAACTCCTTTCATTTGCCTGCCAATTATCTGAAATGAAAACATAAGCTCAGGAAGTGAAACCTATTTAGATGACAACACCACTAATTTATTTTCAGTGTGCTTACAGAAGCACATGAGAAACAGTAGCACAATCTGTGTGCCAATATAAAACAAGCTACATAGCTCAGATTTAGGAATGCCAACTCAATAGCGGAATGACTCAGACATTGCAACAGGAAATAAATTCAGAGCTAAAGTGTTCTAAAGGTAGAACATTCTAATTCAGCTAACAAGCAGGCTGCAATAAAATCAGAAGCTACAATAACATGACTTCAGAGTTTCAAAATTTCAAAGCCATAGAAATGAATGAATTCACACTGAATATTCATATAAATAACCATATATATGTATATATCTATTTGTATATAATCACAGTTCAAAATAAAACCTGGTTTTACACATTAAGCAGGTAAAACATCTGAAAAACAGGTTGTTAAGCCTGTGTGTAAATTTCTGTTTGTAGATAAACTAAGCATTTCTTGACAAACGTACAGATACCTTGGTATACATTTAGACATTTTTTCTTACAATAAATATCACTGTACCTGTATGGCTTCGAATATGAACTCTCAGTGTTCCATTGCTTGCAAATTTCTGTCCACAATATGGGCAAATTTTCTCTTTTTCACCTGTGTGAGTCTACATGAGGTGAAGAAAGATGAGAATGGAAGTTACAGCATTGCCTTCAAATAGTAAAATACGGAACAGCTTAACTGTATTTCACATTGACCACTATTCTCTCCAACTACCATTATACATGTCATTCCATCACATAAGCAGAGATTTTAAGGAATTAAAGTGTTCTTTCATTTTTCTTCTATAATTTCTGAATTAATCTCACTATTAACAGCAAAAAAAAAAAAAAAAGTTTTTATAGTTTGTAAGTTTACAATTTCCTCAATAGTTATATTATTATAATTTCCAATTCACCTTTGTCTATGTTCATCATTGAAATATTAAGAAACCCATTTTTCAGATTTATTTCTCTGATAATCGTTTCTAAACTAAAAAAAAGTAACTCGATTATCTAATAAAATTAACTCACGTGGAACTATTTTTAAAAACTTGTAATTTCTCAGAATTTTACTTCATTATTAAATGTAGCTAAGAGTTTTACCAAGTGTAGTATAGCTTTTAGCACTGATAACTTGAACGGGAGCTTCAAAAAGTCTCTGTGGAGATTTGTGTAAATGACTTCTGACACTTTCATATAAATGAATCATGGGCATCAGTGATATGATATGATGGACATCAGAAATATGATAGACAGCTATACTCCAAAGATAAAGTTCTCATCAGAAATATGACAGACAGCTCTACTCCAAAGATCAAGTTCTCACTGATTTCGGTTAAGACCTATTGCATATTGGATCCTGTTGGGTTTGTAATAAATGCTACAATAGGACTGTATTTATAGAAATAATCATAAGGAGGATACTGTGATTGTCACTAAGTGTAAATCATAAGCTGAGCCTGTCTTTCCAAATCAACCTTTTAGGGCTGAACTGCTTTTTATAAAAAGAATTATTTCAAATTCTATCATCCACTTTCTGCAGTCACAAGCAAGACCACCTTCAAGTAAGTTAAATGCAAGGATTCTCCTTATTTTTTATACAATGCTTCCAAGTTCTTAATTGAAGATTTATCAACCTACTGAATAATTTCTCCTCATAGTCATGACAGCTTTGTAGAGGGTTTCTAACGACCTTTCCATACAAAGAATATATATATATTTTTTTTTTATGAAAAGATCTTCATTACATTATAAAACCTTTCTCTCACATATTACATGTTATTGCTGCAGTTGAAGGAAGAGCTATCCTAAGATAACCACTAGTTTCCATATCCATAAGATATGGTATAGTTGGAGAGGCATGCCAAGACTCCTTTACAATTTATGATCAACTGTGAAAAGATTTGTGTGATAATGCACAGTATTTGCCCTAATCATGCACTGCAAATACTGTACCAGTTACTCCATTACTTAAAAACTTGTAAGTAATAAATACAAAATAATTTATTTTACTCACTTTTTTATGACTTTTCAGGACTGAGGGTGTCACAAAAGCTTTGTCACAGAGATCACACTTATATTTCTTATGTCCATCATGTACAACTTGAATATGAACATTTAAGGTGTCCTTTCTTTTGAAAGTAGCATCACAGTGATCACACTTGAAGGTTCTCTCACCTTATAAAGAAGAAAATCAGTTTTAAATATATCAGCTTCCTGTGGAAGTACACTAATGCTTATCATTTCATAAAATTAATGGAAAAGAATTGAAGACCTAGGTCCTGAGAGCAGAAAGATAATCTCAAATCAGGTAAATATATCGCCAGGAGATTAAGAAAGTAGAAAGTATCTCTGATGATAAGATAGCCAGAAACATGAGATTAAGTATAGCTAAGGATGAAATGGCTACCAGTGAAAAGGAACATGGGTTTTATCAGTACCTCTAGTAATAAACTGTCCTTGTGGTAAAAAATAAAATATAATTAAAAAAAATAAAAATAAAAAGGAGTAATAGGCTTAATTTGAAACTTAAATGATAAATATTTTTTCTGAATACAAAAGAATTCTCAAAATGAGAAATACTTGTTTCTCATTCATGTCAGTATAAGTTAACTCACACAAAAAAGGTAAAAATCATTAAGCGTTATAGCTCAAACTATAAGGTTATTGCTATGACAGAAACAGTCAATATTACTAATACTTTTAAAACTAAGTACCGCAGAATAAGGAAGAAGCATTAGACTGTGAAAATCTGTATAAGGCTTCTCAGAAAACAAAAAACAAACAAGATACATTAACTTTTCCTGCAGAAAAATCATCACAATGAACCTTCTTTATATTTCACTATTGCATTAGTTAACTTCATGATTAATATTAAATCTTAATAATCATCTGGAACATGGCACACATTCAGAAATCAGTGGTGCTTAGGGTTATAACCAGAGTCCCGGTCTAAACTGGAAATTGGCTTTTAATATCCCAAAAAATTTTCCAGGTAGAAATTGTAATACAAAAGAAGACCACCATAATCTCAGGACTATTGCTCACTCCTTATTTTTCAAGACAGAACTCTGAGTTGCAATCTCCTGATTCGAGTAAGATGCAGACTTGCATATTCATTAACTACTTTTTCCAGTAGCAATGATATATGGAGAGAGGTAACTTATTTTCTTGATATTGATCAACAAATCTTAAAATAATCCCAGCCTCAGTCCAAAATGAATGTAAATTGACACCAATATGTTGCATATTAAAACCCATTAGATGCTGCACGTTGAGCCATTCAAAAAGGTGATTTCTTTATGACAACTTACAGATGTAATACCTTTAAGTAAGGCTCACCAATACAGCAGTTCACCAAACACCCAGACATTCCAAAGCCTAGATAAACTGTTTCTCTCCACTATAGAACAGCCAAAATTGCCCTCTTTTCCCCAAAACCTCAAAACACTTACTCATGCTAAAAGATACTAGAATAAATTGTCTCACCCTAAAATACTGCCAGTCTAATTATCCAGAAAAATTTTCAAGGTCAACAGGGATGCAATTTAATATGCTGCTATATGGAGGATTAACACTTCTAAGTGTCTAGTACATCTCTTCACTTCTTGTCTTGGAAAGATGAGACGACTTTGCAAACAAAGCAAAATCATCATTATTTTTACTAAATAACATGAATTTTTTTACTGCTTTGACAAAAGAAAATATCCAAGTAATTTCTTTTAAAGGAAATTGCATCTTACAAGAATTTCTGTGCTTAACAGATTTGTTTAGATGGCTGTATTTTTCTTTCTGTCTCAATTTTAGTAACTTAGCCCCAAATCCAAAAATAAATTGAAAAAAATGGAGTAATACCAAACAATTGGAACAAATTACCATGTCTTCTGAAGTCAAAAATAGTTGTATGATGTCCACAAATTTATACGATACCATTATGATTAAAGAAAATATAACCTTTGTTGAGTTTAAGGAGGTTTTGTCCTTCTTATCTTAGATTTCTGTTGACAATCATTCCTATAATTTTAAGTAATACACTTTAATTATTATCTGAGAAAATAAATAACTTCCAAACAACAAAAACTAATAAAGGATTAAAAGATAAAAGAACCAGTTTTCAAATAAAAGGCCTCCAAATTCAGGTAATTTCAGAACTTTGATGCCTTCTGTGTATTTAGCCAAGTTCTGGTGTCAGCTTAGTAAAATCTTTCAACGTGCGAAGTGATATGAAGCCTAGAATTGGGTGGTTTTTTTCAAACATTATACTGGATAAAGGCAAATATACAGTGCTTTCTGCAGGAAGACTGCAGGAAAAAAAGAGCTCCACAGTTTATTTCATGATATCTCATACTGTAATAAAGAAATTTCTAGGGTAAATATAAGAACATGTAGTTTGCTTAAGGACTGAATCACTTCTTCCATTGCCTTTGGTAGAATAAAAGGAATAATATTAAAGCGACCAAATACATTAAAAAAAAAATAGGAGCTCCATTCCACACTTTCCGACCACAGGTTTGCACTGAGCTAGATTTAGATGTTATCACAAAAAAAAAGTTACCAAAAATATATGCATCTTCTCTTCAGGATTACATAGTCTACAGAGTGGAAATAAACAACAAAGGATATCCATTTTTGAAACCACTGAAAGAGGGAAATTTTTTCAGAGTGCATGAAATGACATTACAATATCATTATCTCCAAATGTGGAAAGAGAGTGCTAGCATAGCAAATCCTCCAGTGTTTTTCTCCAGAAATAAATATCAAAGTGTGAAAAGCCTTTCCTTGGACAGTTTTCCTCTACTGTAAAAGAAATACATAAAGAAGATGAACTCTTTCTCAACACATGAAATCCTGTTCAGCTATGCCTCTACAATCCCAGAAAACTGAATGACCCATGCAAACTGCTTCATGTTATGCACTCTAATCAGCTACATCTCCTACAGCCTTGTGAGCCAGTGTATTTGATCTTGAATTTTGAAAATGCATATGCAATATATTCTTGTCAATTTCAAGACAAGAAAAAATGAATAATGAGTTTTATGAAATATGTTGGGTTTTATCCCAATAAATTAAGATTGTGGTGGCCTCTTCTCCCATGTAACTAGCAATAGAATTAGAGGGAATGGCCTGAAGTTGCACCAGGGGAGGTTCAGGTTGGATGTTAGGAAATACTTATTCTCAGAAAGAATGGTTAGGCACTTGAATGAGCTTCCCAGGGAGATGGTGGTGTCACCGTCCCTGGAAGTGTTCAGGAAACATTTTAGATGTTGTACTGAGGGACATAGTTTAGTGGGAGATACTGGTGATAGGTGGATGGTTGAACTGGGTGATCTTGGAGGTCTTTTTCAACCTTGTTGATTTTACAATTCTATGATTCAGAGCTGATAGGCACCATCATCCAATACAGCTGGATAATGCCTATAAATCTGAGTTATTTCAAAAATGAGAAGCTCATTATCGTGGCAACACAACTTGCTAATATCAGAGTTATGTAATGAGAAGAAGAGTTCTACTGCTTCTTTACTTGAAACACAAGCTCTTACACAGCAACAAAGTTTCCTGTTATAACCACAGCCTTGAACTGAACAGTTTGTTCTTCAGTTCATCCTTTCAATGACTTTCACTTTTCTACTGGTCTTTCAACGCTTCTTTTATAAAAGGACTGCCCATGAGAGATGCAGTGTGACCATAAAACATTTGCTTCATATTCTGCTGCATTAAGAACCATTTGTTAAGATGGTCCAGTTTTACTCATTTGTTTTAATTTCCAAAATAAGAAAAAAAGGAATCTTCCTTGTGAATAATAAAAATACAAAATACAACTAAGTTTTATCTAAGATGGCAGAAGAATTTACTGCATTCAAATTTTACTTTTACTTGTCCTTCAAAAAGGCTTCTTTGTGCTGAGGGAGACTGACTAATTCATAAGGTTAAGTATTTACATTTGCTTAAATAGCGGTGGTTATAGCTATACTTATCCCATCTTCACAGAAAAAAAAAAAAAGAAAAAAAAAAAGGTATGCTTTCATGTTTTAGAGGAACTTTCATCAACATCTACAATTCTGGGTACTATGAAATATTGCTTTTGGATATTTCACAAACATTAAAATCCACCTATAACTGCATAGTACATTGAATATATATTACTGATATTTGCTGGATTATTTATTTTAAATAAACAAATCTTTTCCCCCAAGCGCATTTGACATTTTACACTGTGAAACGATTTCACAAAATCCAGTGATTTGCAAAATTGCAGAAGGTTTGAAAGATAATTGTAAAAGAACAAACCGAACACTCCAGTCTATTAATTCCACTACCAGAAATAGCATCCTACTGGATCAAAAAATGTAAGTTTATTTTTTAAAATTAAACCAGTGTAAATATTCCTCAAATCAAAGCTTCTAAGCTAACAGGATTTTAGATTGTTAATATTTTTTTTAATATCTCAATTGCTGACACTAACATAGTTGAATGGTCATTCAGGGCTCTGTAAATATTGAGAAAATTCCACAAAAAATAGATCTGCACAATAAGTTAAAAACAAAACAAACAAACAAAAAAAACAAAACAAAACAAAAAAAAACAGTACAGAATGCTTTCAACACATTAGTCACAATGGAAAATGGACACAGAATTCTTCTGGGCTGCCAGTTCTAAGCTACTGGAAGGAAACATTAGCATACAGCGAAGTCTGGACTGGCACAGGAGAGTCAATTTCAGTTTTGAGCTCTGAAATGAATTACCTCCAAAAGCCAAGTAAGTCACCACTTTGTTCCTAATTTCCATTTTTAATATGAAGGTAATGCTATCACATTTAATGCAGAAAGAAATCTTACAATCAGATCTGAAACCATGGTCACATTTTCTACAGTGCATTTGTATTTGAATCTAAGTGTATTCAAAGGTAAGGTTCGAATTTGCTCCGAATTTTCTAATTCCTAGTGTTCAGAGCTGAATTTTAAGTCTCATTTGATATAGCATGTTGTATATTGGAGCGAGGTGCTAGCGGTCTATTTTTCTCAATCAGACAAGAGAACTGAAGAAGTTCTTTTTCCTCTGAGACTTAGCACTTACTGTTATGAATTAGTAGATGCCTTTGTAGCGAGAATGGGGTTCGGAACAAAGCTTTGCATTCCTCACACTGGAATGGTCTCTCTTCAGAATGGGTCTGCAGATGAAAGACAAAGTGTCAGAGGAAAGGCTCGTGGAAATCAATTAGCCGTCATTACAGTAATTATACTTAATTTTCCAAACTGAATTCAGGAGGGGATATATTAACAGTTTGAAATATCAGGGGGACAAAGAATTAAAATAATCATTCTGCCATTATTCTGAATCCTAAAAGCCAGCAAAACTGCTATGGAATTAATGTACCACCCTGATCCTCAGAAGTATTATATGCAAATAGAAACAAAAATAACGAATAATGAGGAGGAAAGCTTCAAGTTCAGTTTCATTTCTTTATCAGCACTAATATTGGCCTTAAGTACTTACTAACATGAAAAAACATACAAAAACACATGTACACAAAATCCTGCATTTTTTTCACTTAAGTATAAGAGTAGAACTGATCTAATTATCTCAAAATAGTAGATCAAAATTTAGCAAAGAAAATTTCTCAAATCATGTGACTACTTTTGCATATCTTTATTTCAGCTTCATGCTTTAGAAGACATAAAAAGCACACAGAAGCATTAGAATTGAGATTTCTGTTTGCTGTAGTAAAAATACACCATAGCTGAGAAACAGCGTAAAGAGACTTGAAAAAGAGAAAAGCAGAAATAGCCTTCAAAGCCATAAATAAAATAAATGGCTAAGTTTGGATGAATCTCACAAACAGCAGAGTTGCTGAAGCACATTTCTTTTCTGGAGCTTGGGAAAAATCCAGCTTCATGCTACTGTTGTAAATTTTCCTTTTCCACTCCTCCTTTCTCTGGTGCTATCCCCGCAGTAAATTCAGATAGTAAATTCATCTGTACAATCTGTTATCTACTCAATTTTCTACAGTTTCTCATTAAGGGAAGAATGTTTTTAAAGCATCAGTGTCTGAACATTGTATTAGCTATCAAGGACCTTAAGGGGCAACAATAGTGCCAAGGGCAAATGGGGATGGACTGTGTTTTATAATATGCATGACATTAAATGAATTAATTCAGTAGGTTAAGGGTAAATATTGACATAGTACACGTGTATATTGTCCATTTCTGCTTATGGCAGAAAAATTTATAATACCGTAAGACATATAGAGATATCCCTTAAAATAATGAGAAAAAAATTACTGAGGAGCCAGCATAATTATTTAGATGTAGGTTCCTGGCCTCCAACTCAGACTGATTTTAACACAAACGTTGTCTCACATAAACAGCAGTAGCAAAACATGAGAGTTCTTGCAATGTTATACAGCGGTTTTGGACTCAAAGTAAATTACTTGAGTCTAGCTAATGTCACTTAAAATAAAAAAGCATGTGGAATATATTATACATCATATAAAATCTGCTGAATGTTTCAGTCCAGCTCTTGGAGGTTTACATCACAGTCTGCATTAGTTGACATCCTGATTGGCAGTCTCAGCGGTCAGACCATGGATTGACAGGACATGAAGAGACTGAACAACCTTCTCACCTCAACAGGTGGTTCCTCCAGAACAGGGTTGAGACATATTGACGAGACACTGTGGGGAAGCTCGCAGTGCTGATGTCTGTGCTGTACCTGTTCTGTGGATAAATAGAAGGGTTCAGTCTCTAGGGCTGTCAATCTGGTACCTTTCACGAGCGCAAAGTTTATGTTATTTACTTAAAAAATGCCCTACTTCAGAACACTCACCACTTGAGTGATAGTTCTGAAGAGCACAGCCATTTGTATATAATTCCTTCCTATCATTCTCTTGCCAGACCTAGTCTTCCGATCAAAATACAAGAATTCATATTTCTGAACTTCACTACAAATATTTTACTAGTCATACCCACATGCAAGTGTAAAAAGACATCACAATTCATTTGCCTTACTTGCGACTAGTCCAGAAACAAGCTAGGTGTATCATAAAAAGCCATGAAAATCTTAATGAGCAGAGGTGTATCTGCAAGCAAGCATATTAATTTTAATACTTTCCACCTTCATCCTACTAACAGGTTCCAGAAAAGAGATGGCTTCCATTAAGAGTATTGTGGGAAATAGACTCAATGATCCCTGTGTGGATCCCTTCCAACTCAGGATATTCTATGATTCTATGCTCAAGGTAAATGCATTTTGAGATGTCTGGCACCACAGCTGTCAAACCTCCTCACTTTTCCTTCAGTTATGCAAGTTTGTGATCAACTGTAGAAACTCCATGTTCCAAAAGTGGGCTAAGCTCATTTGTCAAGCTTCCATTACACCTCAAACTACAGCTAACAAATTTATTAAAAGCTGCTTGAAGAGACATCATATACTAAATATATATATAAATTTGCTATATAATAGGTTATGTATATATCTGGTAAGCAGGTACACAGTGCACACACAGTAATGGTGATGGAGCACTGGCACTGGCTGCCCCAGAGAGGCTGTGGAGTCTCCTTCTCTGGAGACGTTCAAGACCCACCTGGATGCCTACCTGTGCAACCTGGGCTAGGGAGCTGCTTTGGCAGGGGGTTGGACTAGACGATCTCTAGAGGTCCTTTCAACTCCTACAATTCTGTGATTATCTTAGGTTTAAGCTACATATTTAATATGCATATAGCAATGCAAAGGAATAGACTAGTACATATAGTCTATATATAAACTAACTATATATGTGATTTTATTTTCATAAAAGGGTCCCACTAGCAGCTTGCAAAATGCAGTTGATTGATGTGGATTTCAATACAACAAAATAGACTGCTCTCATGCAAGATATTCTAGAATCGTCTTCCACTCAAATAAGATGAAGAATCAGATAATAAAGTCTGCAGCATCAGAATTCAGAAAGGAAAGTGGTCATACTAAACAATATGAGTTGAACTCTCATTTTATGACCTGATTCAGAGTGGAATATAAGCAGTACGTATTGCCAATGCTGTACTTAGTTTCAGTACCTTGATGTTCTACAACTGAATTCAAAGTTTTCAAAACTGTCTAAAGCTTTTACTGTAAATCAGTAGCAAGCCGAGTCTTGAAATGCATTAAACATTTGGATGCAGTACTGCAACTCTTTAAGAACATAGTGTGATGAGAGAGATTATATCTACACCATGAAAAGACTATTATCTTCTGCTACTACTTCATCAGATCTTTACAGCAAGCTGGGGAAAGGAAAATAAAGTGCAAAACAAAAATTGATGTTTTTACTATTATTTGCTCTAGAGTAGGTCCAAATTGTTGAACAGATCTTTCCACTGTTAAAATAACAGCAGGACCATGAACAAGAGTACAAAGCCAAAAAACAACAACCATATTTTACACATTTCCCTCTATTTGAATATTCATTATACAGAAAGGAAACACAATTTATGATTTACACTTAAATACTTGAAAAATCAAGTTTGTTTTTTTTTTTTTGTAATTTCCTTGTTTTCTCTTGGACACCAGTGGTTTCAGTATTTTGAAGAGTACAGAAATAAGTTTCTGGATTAGGTTTATTCGGAAACAGTGCAGGCACTGGCATCTTATCATGAGAAACTGTACAAAACTAAGCGGTCGTGTACTTTTTGAACAGTCATATGATCAAAGTAACTAAGGATGGGCTCTTACAGAAAATCTCATGGCAGCCTTTTCTAGAATAGCATCTCTGAAAGTTTAAACCCAGCCCAAGGCTACCCATTCCCAGTAGAGAAGATGAGGGAGTACAATTGTTTTAATTCATTATGCTCCCCAAGACCAAACAACCCTGGATTAACAGTAAACCCTTTAAAATCCCGTGTCTGGTGACCTACTTCTGCTACTGTCATATCCTCATATTTTATTCTTTGAATTCATCCTCTATACACAGCAAATGAGCAGATGGAGGAAGAACTTTGCATTGTCCTGTACAGAAGTAACCTGTATTATATGGCATATAAAATGTACCTTCATCCAGCCTGACCTGGATTAAAAATGAACTCTATGTGTAACACAATGCCCATCTTCTAATTTCAGCTATTATTTTATAATGTTATTTATTCTATTATTTCCACAAAAAAATGAAATCATTTTCTTCCCATGTTCACTCAGACATTCAGTCTGAGCTTTTTCAAAATATATCTGAGCTAGTTCCACACTGCATAACACTTCTCAGCACCGACATCTTCAAGCAAGTGACAAAGCAAACTTACACATGCACCTACACAGAGCACAGTAGTACTTGTGTGCAGTAGCAGTACACCAGAGCACTACCACAAAAGGACTAACAGCTCCTGGCTCTCAGATTGGTACCTGCTAGGCTGTAATGAGTAGTATTAAGTTAGAGTTTACACTCCAATGCTCTACTGAACAGAGTAGATGAACTCATAGCTAACCCACTGTCTATCTTCCAGCAAGATCCTGTGAAATGCAAGGACCTAATCTCCTCTGTATCTTTGAGAGAGATTTAAAAATACATGTTGTGAGACCAAATTTTATTTTGATTCTGATATTTCCAAGATTAAAAAAAAAATCAAATTAAATAGTTACCATAAAGGAATAACAAACAACAGCAACAAGCTTCCATCTCAAACAACAAGAATTCTAAGTTACAATAAATAAAAAATGAAGTAAAATCCAAAGAGATCTTTCAAGTGGGATGCTACGAAACTTGAAAACTGTTTTTAACTGTAATACACCCACCATTTCCACTGCAAAGCTCCCTGTTACTAACACAGTCACTGTATTCTGAAAGTAGTCTAATTATTCAGTCTGATTTTTAATTCCTCCGAAAGAAAACAAAACAGTGTGGTCTTAAAGGGATATATGTCTGAAGATTCATTAAGAAACTGAGTAGAAGAAGTACACAGAAGAAATATAATCAATAAAGAATTAAATTTCCATTCTTACTTGTTCAGCTTATCTGTGACCAAGCAATAGAACTCTTGTTCTCTCCCCTTGCAGTAGTTTAGCCCTCCAAAAATCTTGGCACTTAAAACTATTTTGGCGTCTCAAACTACTACCTTGCACTACCTTGACTTGCACCTATTACTTTATTTACATATACATATCCATAATGCCCACCATTATATACTACTTCTCCTTGATTACCTTTGTTAAAGGTATATTAGTGGAATGAAAACAGGAGGCCAGATAAACCGAAATCTAGGTGCCTATTTATGCTAGTCAATATATGTAAAATCTCTATACTCAATGGAGAGATAGGCGTTTCAGAAAAGCAATTCAGGAGACCTACCATCTCTCAGGCTCATCTCTTCAGTTAGCCAGAGCAACCAAAGACCTAATCGTGGAAGGGCAAATATATACAGTTGTTTGGGTAAACTTTATATAAACATTGGAATAATTTTATTTCACTATAGGACAGGGTTGATTTACAGCCAGTGCTATGTGTGAATAGGTTCAGGAAATAAGTATTCCAACATGCTTTGAAGAATTCTGTCAAAATTGGGTACTTGCTAAATTTGTATACATTTTACTATATCTTCCATTATGTGGAGCCTCTAATCCTTGTCAGACACAAGAACCAATTCTGCAACATTCTTTTACACAGTCCTTGCTTATGTTAGTGGTGAAGCTGTTTTGAACACTGAACTGGGTCAAAATGTTTGCTCATTATTCATACTTAAGCCTGAAGTCTGTTCTCAGACAAAATTGCCTATCAGTCATCAATTGCAAATTAACCTAAGGAAATATGTTACAAGTATTCACTGAAGATATAGCATTATCTTTCCAGATAATACTATATGTATTTCCCTAGAATATATCCAATTTGTGAGATTCTGCCTCATTTTATTAATAACTCAAAAACAAGATAGCATATACCATGGCATATATGGGAGCTAATCTTGTCTTTCAGCAGATTTCTCCATGCTTTCTCTTTTAGACCATCATCACCATTTCACCCTATGAGAGGTATTATTATTATTCTTACATGATTTATGGCTGAAAGTGCAAAAGATGGTTTTGAGACCCTGTGCCAAAATCCCAGATGGCATACTACATAAGCCAAACTGCAAAAGACATCTAAGTAAGGGTACATCAGTTTCAACAAGAGGGGTAAAAAAAAGTGGGAGTATGGAAAATATAGAAATAAAAACAGTCCCAAATATGGGGCACAAAGCTAGACAGTTTTTTTCTGTCTATTAATTCTGAAACAGCAGTCATGGATACAGCCTTACCATTAAAAAATGAAAGTTCGAGTTAAAATTAATGACAGGCATTATGAAAATTTGGTCAAATAGATTTGAGCTTAAATAAACAGAAGCAAAACATCTCTTCAAGAGCCTGCTTCTCAGGTGATGCTTCTTCTGATGTTGTTTTAAAGTGTGAACACTACAGCTGAGTTCAAATTCAGTATTGCTTGGAAAGCATCCGGTACAAAGTCCAACAATGAGGAATGACTACAACAGGACCACAGTTCATTTTATTCAAATACTGTGGTGTTCGGCTTTTTTTTTGTTTTGTTTTGTTTGTTGTTTCTTCTTTTAAGTTAAAATTGATGAAATTTTAGATTAGTTAAAAATTTTTTGATAATGAAAAAAAAAAAAGAAAAAGCATTGGAAAAATCAAAACGGAATTGTATTTGATGCTTTTAATCAAGCAATTGTGATCTCCCACTAATTTCCCTTTTTTTATTTGTTTGTTCTGCTTTATCTAAAATTCACATCTTGTCTTGAGATTTTGCTTAAAACAACATTCACTTATATATATATATACACATTATATATATATATATATACATTTTCCAATACTTTACTCCCACATTTATAAGCATGTCAGAGTTTAATGATTAATCATTTAAGAGAAAAAATCTGCACATCTGAGGCTGGCAGACCTGTAAACAACAACAGCAGAGTGCTTTACCTTCTTGTGATTCTTGTAAACATTTCTGTGGGCAAATCCCTTTCCACAAAGCTTGCATTTATAAGGTTTATCTTCACTGTGTATTATTTTGTGTGCAGTCACTTGATCAAGTCGTTTGAAGGACTTATTGCAAACCTCGCAGGTGTAGGGGCGTTTTTCTGCAGAAAATGAGTGGGGGACATTTAATCTCCTGTTTATACAGGGGGAGAAGATGAAAGGCAGAGACAATCATCTCCTCAGAGAGATTTCTGCAATTAAGTCAACCCAATTAAGATTAAACCAATTAGAAAGACATCTAATGCCCTTTATGTTAGACAGTTAAGTCACTTCACAAAAGATGAGCCATGGTGTATCTCAAGAAAATGGCACATTCTTTGTAATAATCATCGCTAAAACTAAATTCTGATTAATTAGCTTAAATCAAAAGAGAATGACTTCAAAGAGGAAAACACTGTTTCCAGATTACAAATGTGAAGGAGGGCATGACAGTTTTTAAACTTAATTAACAATATACATATTAGCTTCCAAAACTAAAAGTTGCTATACAAAAAGCCTTTTATGCTTCAAGTGGTGACTGCAATTTAACTACTACATTAACACTCATCCAAAAGTGTCAAAAGCAAGCTAAGAGCCCTGAAATATGGATTATGTTGTTGAGAAATGAGCTTTTGGTGTGGACCAATACCAAGAAAATAGTTCAATTACAAGCCTATGCAGTTGCAAAAACCTGTGTTTTTAAATGTTAATGCATATGAGAGAACAATGTTTGTGTTTCCATTGTGTTGCCTGATGTTTCTAATCACTGGTGAAATAAATAAAAACACTAGACTGCAGTGATCAGAAATTCTGGGACAGCCAATTAGTGTCCTGCTGCCAATCCTATGGACAGGCAACTCCCTGCTCACAGTGATCTGTTCTGCCAGAGGAGGACAGGCACAATGAAGCACTTGTGTCATCTACGAAATGGTGTGGGATGATCCATTTTCCTCTGAATGAGAATTCTGTGCACATGAGCCCACGAATACCTGCCCTTTTTTCACAGATCTCTGGCTAACAGCATAACCCATCTCCCATCCTCTTCTTTTCAACATAAAATTGCACTCAACAGTTCTTCACCACCTCTATAGGACAAGCAACAATCTTTTGCCCCATCCCAGGTAACTGACATCATCTACCCCAGCTAGCATGAAACAGAAGCTTGACAAAGCAGCAACAGGAGAAAGTAGATAGCATTACACTTGGAATCTTGAAAGGCTTAGAAACAATAACTTAGATGTTTTCCTTGGAACATGCGATTTGCTTGAACAGCCCAGGACAACACAAAATTCACCAAACCTTCTATTTCTAAGTGATTAATGTAAAACTGAATGCATGCTAAATACATCACACACACACATACACACAGGTTTGTGTCATTTTAATATGTTACCTGAATGAGTTATCATATGGCGTTTTAGCTGGTTAGCCGAAATAAATCTCTTGTCACATTCCTGACACTCAAAGGTCTCATGAACCTGCAAAATGAGTGTTTAATGATAATTAAATACCTGTCTCAAACAAGATCACGTATCTTACATACACAGAAGTTCTCCAACAGACTATGACTATTTCTAATCCATCAGTTATATATGTGGGGATTTTCTATGATTTCCACTTTGTTAGTCCCCAGAGGAACAACAGTTTCTCTCAAAAATAATGTTTAAAACCAGGAACAAAAAAATCACTAGAACAATATTCAGAAACAGCAGTTATGCAAAATCACAGTATCAGATCCATTTAAAGTATCATTAACCAAAAAAGAACAAAACAACAGATGCAGAATAACCTTTCAGAAAATTTCCTTCTAATACACTAGACATAAGTAAAAATGCCAACACAATAACTACTTCATAACTAATAATTTTAAAATACCAATACAATCAAACTCGATTAGGACTTGTATCTGCTTACAGAAATCTGATTAAATACATGTGTGATTTAAAAATGACTGGGCTCCATCAAATCACTTAGGGACTCTTCTGTTGAGAATTTAGCAGGTCTTAAAAAAAAAAAAAACAAAAAAAAAAAACTAAAGCAATCACACTGGCAAAATAAATGATTTTACTGGTTTTGTTATTTCTGGGGGAGGTGAAGCAACTCTCGAGGCACTCTTTTAAAATAGCAAACTCTTTCCACGTTGAGGCAAAAGGTGATACTGTTTGTCTTGAGAGCCTTGGGGGCAAGACAGCGGAGGGGCAGCAGCCTCTCTTAAATTGTAAACACAGTAAGCCAACATCACAGCATATAATGTCATGAAGGACTAAATGCTGGAAAAGAAGTTAGAAGTTGCAGTTGAGAGCTGCAATCTCTGACACTCAATTAAATAAAAATTAAACCTTTGCTCTGGTTTACCAGAATAACAACACATACTCGAGTTCTCCACCTGTCCAGATGACTATTTGCCCTCCCCTCTGCATTACACTTCCTTCCAGCAGCCACACCTTAACCTAGTCACAGTGCAACTAAACATACATTCCAGGCTTTCAGAACTGCAGCCTTAGACAGCAAAACTTCCTGGCAGAGATCACACTTCATGAAGCACTTCTGGGGGTCACTAAACTCTCTGTAGAGGAATCTAGCAGCTGAAAATAACAAACATCAGAGCTTCAACAAAACATTTGAAGGAAAAACATTTTCAGACAGCACAGTTAATGTCTTCCACTTAAAACAAACATGAGGGAAAAAGAAACAACAACAAAATTCTCCGTAAGAACTTCTGTTTCCATGCTGTCACTCCCCAACTAACAACAGTCTATTAAAAAACACTGCTGTAATGAGTAGTTATGCTGTTTCCTACCATCTCTGCAGTAAACTTGCATATCTTGGACAGTGATGCTTAAGCAAACACTTAGCCAGAACCAGGTGGTATGCTCAAATAACAATCATTCATTTGAAATATCCTGCATTACAGGTTAATTTCCCTGATATATACAGTCTACTATTTTACCTTTTCCAATATCTTGATTTTGACTCAGATTGTGGATTGAAGCTATACTAACTCTGCAACCAGGTACTAACAGAATCCTGCCAGAGTCTCCTGGTTTCAGCTGAGTAAGTGTTAATAGCACAACAATGTTTTGGTGTTACTTGAAATGACTTGTAAGGCACTCTTAAATCTATTATTTAACACATCAGAACCTACAGTTGTGTTGCACTTCTATCCAGCTCTCTGTTTTCAATTCATGACCACTGTTTATTAAATAGTCTCACTGAATACATCTGCATTCCAACAGAGGTTTGTGTGCATACATTAAAAAGCAAGAGCTAACAAATATATATTCTATACGTGGTACTCCAATTCTTCAGAACAGAATTAGGCACAGACTGGCATGTATATACATTAAACAGCTGTAGCTATCAAGCATATTTCTATAGCTGTCACTCTTAAATCAATTATTTAGAAAACTACACAATTATATAGTAAAACAGTAATAAAATGCAGCAAATATTGTTGCAAATAAAAATATTCAACTGAATTTTCATTAAGAAAACTGGTCAAGTAAATTACTTATGAGTACACTATGCAAATTCAGTCAGCCTGCAATATCACAGACAAGTGACTGTGCAAAGATTTATTAGTAATTATTCCTATTAGGGTACTGTAACAGTTATCATCATAAACATCAGCTACATTACAGTCAGTACATCTTTACAAATTGTCTCATAGAGCCTTGAAGAGCTGCCTCTGCAGACAACAACCTGCTAGGTGCTACAGGAACTAACAAGCATCTGAACAAAATTAACTTCTACTCAGAAAAATATATGCTTCCATTAACAAGACCAACAACCTTAAACTTTTCACAAGGTCTACTGAAAAGCAAAAGGTCATTCAAAAGATCTTTGGGGGAGTGATAGAGGTAAAACTTTTAAGCTACAAGTCAACCATGATAAACATTTCCCAAATTTGAAGTACTCAAACTTTTGGATGGAGACATTAAAGAAATGAATACCATACAGTAAATGAGCTTACGTTGCACTATTGAAGATAATAATAATGAATTCCCAACAAAATACAAAAAATGAGTTTGATTCTGCTCTTCAAAAACCACTGTCATTTTGAGATGTATTAACAGACATATTCTTAGTACTGATGATCTCAAGACAATCATTCCCCTCTACTTGGGGATTATAAAGGCTCAACTAAGCATCACAACTCCTTTGGGGAGAAGATGAAAATGCTTACAAAAACTAAAGAGATGCATGAAGAAAGGTTGAAATTATTGTGTTTGTGCAGTCCAAGAAAGACAAAGGGCGTTCACAAGAATTTTACAGTACGCTAATCTGTTACAAAGAAGACAATGATGAGTTTTTCTTGTCATTCTCTGAGATTAGAATGAGTTATTAAATCAATTTGTAGTAAAGAAGATTTAAGAAGCTTATCTGAAACAAACAAACAAAAAAAACCTAACACTTGACACGTTTCAAGAAAGTTCATGGCACTTAAGTTGCAAGTCAGAATTCAAAAAAGATACCAACAGATGTGGCAAAATTTTCAGCAGAGTAGAAAGGGCATAAAGACTTTCTAGGGTCTCTTTCAGTCTGACATTTCTGGGAATGGATTAAAAACAAGCAAACAAAAAGAAGTGATGCCACCAAAAATTAGCGTGGCATAAGCAACAGTCTGGAAAACAAAATAGTAAGTCTAAGGGACTGAAGATGATGACACTAAAGTTTAATTGTGAACGGCTAAGAAAGGTTCTTCTCTTTAGACATTTAAGGCAGAAACAATTGGCAAAAACAAAGCTAAAATAGGTTGAAATCATCAATGACATGAAAACTACAGAAGTGAATGCCATATTTTCATAGAGTGAATTGACCTCAGTCTGCCCTATAGTCATTCTCTTTAACTTCTTTCTCTGTGATTGTCAGAAGTGTCAGTTGTTCAGACTTATTTTCTGTTATATTTTACCTACTTCCTAGTTTTATTTCTTTATATTGACAGGAAATAGGGTGAAAAAAGTGTTTCTTCTCCATTTCACTTATTGTTTTCTTACCTAACAACCTTTGATAACACATACTTCATACAAAAACAAAGTAGTTCAAGCAACAGAAGGTACGAGTCCTACATGCAATCTCCTTCCCTATGTGATATAGATGTGTGAATCTGTAATATCTATTTTCTGGATGTCTTAAAAGAGAAGCTTGTGAGCCAGTGCCTGCACTATGCAGAATCAAAGTAAACCTTTTCATAAAACGAACACATTAAACTGTGATATTTTACATTCTCAGAGGCCATCAAAAGGTGCAATGATATATAAAATCTGTAATTATGAGCTGCATGGAGTACCACAGTTTGGTATGGGGAGGAACAAACTGAAGCCCTGTTAGCCAAGAAATGCAAGGCACATTAATACAACTAAGGGGGCAGAAGGAAAAGGGAAGTAAATAAATAAATAAGTATACAAATTAAAGAAAAAAAGGAGAGGCCCCATCATTTCCTTTGCAACAACATATTTTAATTGATATAATCTATATCCTCAATGGACTCAGGTTATACCCAGGGCATTATTAAAGACTTACAGTTAATCTGATAAACAGCAAAATGCAGCTTTTTGTAAAAACAGAATCTCCTGGGTTTTAGCGATTTATCAAATTAATCTTGCAGGGACTTCCTTTGGGTATAATGGATTCAGAATCTCATGTTCTTAGCCCATCTGCATTTCTGTATGAACCCCCTTATTTCCAATTGATGCTTTTAAAACTGTTAACTCTTACTGTTCTAGTAATACACCAATCAGTGCAATTTTTTATTTTTGAGGAAGCACTTATTTTGTTTTTTTTTTTAACTACCTCATAACTAAATTGCAAATAATAACCTTACTGTTAAGTCAGAAGGTAATAAGAAAGACTGAATGCATTTTGTACAAAAACTGAAGGCTTGTGCACCTATTTTAAGGCCTGTGTGTATCATATCGTTACATAACACATTTTTACATTTAGCTTAGTGCCAAAGAACAGCATGTACGTTTGACTTTATGTTGAAAAGCACAAAAGATACAAGCACAAACATTTTCTTATTTGGTAAAAGATGCACTAGAACACTAGGAAGACTTTTGACTTAACCACCTGTGATTACAAAAATAAATACCTACAACAAAACACATTGATTTCGTAACCATGACAGATATTAGCCAAAGGTTTGCATTACAGTATCTTTCAAGTGACCTAAGCACCACAGTATTACAGCGCAGGGAAGTCAAAGCCTGCTGTGGGTTAGCCTTCATCTTACTGACCTTTCGATGCTCTTGGAGATTTGTTGCTGAGGAACATTTCTTATTGCACACTGAACACGTCAGCTTTTTCCTAGAATTTCCTGAAACAGAAACAGAATACCACCAACATCTTAAAAAGGAAGTGCTAAGAAAGAACCTAAATATTTCTACTGAGCTTGTGACTTTTTACGGGTCATTTCACTGACATAAGATCTTTACATTTGTACCCCATCTTGAAAGTATTCAGTATCGGGAGTTCTCTGTGGGTGTCCAACTAGACAGTTACTAATGGAATGTAAATCGACTAAACTAGAATAATAAAGAAAAAAAGAACACTAATATAGATACTACCAAGCAAGATATTACCAACCAAGTATTAAGAGCACAGTTCACAACCAGGATCAATTCACTTTACAGCTGAACAGTTGCATCCTTCCAGAAGTCAATACAACTAATATCTTCAAGAGTTGTATACTATAATTTCAATAGAAATGTTCCTGAATGGAGTTAGTGCAACGACCAAAAAAAAAAAAGGTAATAATAATAATTAAAAAATCCCAAACAACTATTTCCCAATTTTCTTTATTCAAAAAGCATTAAGATTTCTACTGAATAAAATAACATAGATTAATGGTCTTAAACTGAACAAGATAGGAAATCTGTATTAGTACTACATTATGAATTCAAGTAGAGTCTGTAATATAAATCACAGATCAAACTACAAGTGGTCAGCTACCAAATATATTTTTCTCCCTTTTTCACAGTTGCTTTAAAAACTGACAGAGCACTTAACTGGGTTTCCCTATTATTTAAAATTTATATTAGTAACATATAAAGTTATTTTATTACAAAGCAAAGACATCACAAACCTAATTATTTGTTTATAATTATATGCCCATACAAGATATTTCATAGCTTATATGAAAAATGTTCAAAATGCATTGCACACTAAAAAGAATGGACTCAGAACTAAAAAAAGGCGAGCACTGTTTATTCAAGCACAGAGGAACTGGATCCTAATCAGAATCACTGATGGCTTCCAGCTCTACTTGTCAGACTCTTAGCATTGTGTATCTTTTTTAATCTCGCTGTCCTAAAGAATTAATATGATATTGATTCTGATGGTTTGATTTTTCACTTTATTTCTCAGGAGGAATTTTCAGAAAGAAAACACTAAGCTTGGTCTTACTTTTGCCTTCCCTTCCAAAATACTAAATTTTAATAAATAATCTTAATGATAATCTCTCTCCCCATCTATTTTAATACTAAAGAACATCTCTATTAAGATCACATGTACTTCTCTAGACTACACATTAAAGCCTAAATACAAACAAAACAGTCAATTAAAGATTAAAGTGGTTATGAGAGCCCTCTCCTAAAGATGCTTCAAGAAGACATATGAGGCACTCAAAATTTTTGTGTATTAAGTAAAACAAGGCAAGAACACTGGCAATCTGTGGCTGCAGAGCAGTCTATGCAACGAATTTCCACTTATAAATGCAATCAAAAGGAAATTACATATTTTTCCAGAATCTGAAACAGGATAAATCACCCAGGACAACAGGAATTGCCCCTGAATAAAAGAACTGTTCTTCCTGGGTTGGTACACAATACAAGCAGATAAATTACTCCTTTGGTTTACTAACATGAGAGGTAAAAACAAGGTCTTCTGTCTAACTGAAACCATAAGGTATCTTCCTAACTGGTATTTTTTCCATCCACTGATGTGTGCATGAATGTAAACGCTGCAAGTCCAGAAAGAGCATTTCATACTACTTCAGGAAAGGCAACATCTCATGCAAAAGATCAAACTTTCAAATGACACTGATGAAAAGACTCTATTATTTATGTTGTTAAAATAAAACTACTTTTTAAAAATTCAATGCAAATATATACATAACATTTTGCTAAACCATGTTGAAATGACTTCTAATCTCAGATGTCCCATGGGGGCTGTAACTAGAAACACTAGCATTTCTTAGCCCTCTGAGACCAGCAAAACGTGTCTCAGTCTTCATTGCTTCCGTTCTGTTGATGATTGATAAGATTAAAACTAAAGCAGCTAAACTAGAAAATAAAGGTTACATATTTCATCTTGATATATCACAGTCTGCTGTTAATGGAGGAATTTGGATAGAATGTTATTCATTTCTAGACTACTTTATTGCCCACAGTTATTTCCAAATAAAGAATTTTATTTCCAACAAATTTTTCTACAAAGAAATGAAAAATCTAATAGTGGACTTTAAGAACGTATAGGATTTCAAAGACTTTGAATGTAAACTCAGTATGCCCAGCTCAGGTCATACTACCACAGTGGATCAGAGGAGGAAAAGAGAAATAATCATGAGCAAAGCTGCCCATGTGTAGTGAGCAGACTGTGAAAGCATAATACAAGGTACGTATCTCACTACAATATATCATGTCAATCAGTTCAACAATTCACAGTAAGACGTAAGTACTTCATCTCAGATCTATATTTGCTATTCTAAAATTTAAGTATTGACATATGCTGACACACATATAAATACAGGAACTTAATACCTTAACTTACAAGAACATTGAGAAAAGAAAGGTGATAATGAATATCTATGTCTTTGTTCATAGCTTTGCATAATGAACTACATATGCAGCAGTCTTTTCTACTCTCCCTTGCCTTCAGGTTTTGCAAGGCATCAAGGAATACTAGAAATTGTCCCTCAACAATAGCCGGCTATTTTCCCTCCTGTACTGACACCAGTTGTGACTTCTGTGACTCCCAAGTGGTAGAATAAAAGCTCTGCTCACTGTATAGGTGGAACTAAAATATCCTCCAGGTGCCTAACCTCACTCATGTCTGAAGTGATCATACAAGAGAATAACTGTGGGATCTGTATACCTGTATATAACTAACCAAAGTTGAGCCTAAACATAATACAGCTGAAAAAAAAAAAACTTACTGACAAAACAAATAATAAAAAATAAAAAGTAGATAAACTTCAATGAAAATTATTATGGAAGGGTTTCTGTTCATTGTAAGTTTGGCAGAAGAAAGAGATTTCATGTAACGAAAATCTTACAAAGCACCTCAGTGTTCTCGTCAAGTACAGACTGTTTTCTTTGCACTGTGTTATTCGGCTGTCCCCACACATACTGATCTGCCAGTGACATTGAGAGGGGACACGCAGAGAGAGCAGAATGACAGCTGAGATCTGCATTGTGGACCTTGAGAGAAGCATTTTGCCCTTTCATGAAAACAGACTGAAGTTTGATTGAAAACTATTGAGTCACAGAGCACAGTTATAAAGCAGCTAAGGCCTAGAGGGACTAGCAGATTGTCTGATTTGGCTTCCTCAACAACAGAGCCGATAGAATTTCCTGCAATATCCTCATCAAGTCTAATTATTTGTAAAGACTGTCTTCCAGAAAGACATCCCATTGTGTCCTGAAAATACCAAAAATATCAAGAAATCACAACTTCCTGTAGCCATTTGTACCAGTGATTTTGATTTTCCTTACTACTGAAATGTTTTGTTTATCTGTTATTTGTCAAGTTCAAACTTACCCAGATTCCCATCACATTTCCTGCAGCAAACTAATGATTCATCTAGTATACAGCAATTTCTCCCTATGGGAAGAGGAATGCTTATCCTTGCAATTAGTTACTACTTAATTTTCTTTTTGATAAAAATGAATCCTTAAAAAAGAAACCAAAGATAATGCTGACTTGGATTTGCACATATAAGGCTAGCAACATGTTAGAACTTTTTTGTTTTTTACTTTTTCTCACAAAGAAACATTAAAATCTCTCTTACCACTATGAACATTTTCCTTATGTTTTTTCAGGGCATCCTTACTCTTGAACCTCTTCCCGCAGCTATCTGCCTTGCATATGAATCTGGCATCCCCTCTGCATGCTTCCTTGTGCTGTTCATAACTATACAGGATAACCAGCAAATAAAAACAACACATGAAGCAGCATATGCAGAAATCAGACATACAGTAAGTACTCTGAGCTTTACACATGCTGCACTGCAGAGTTCCAAGGCCACTTCATGCATTACTTACAGCAAATAAGTATGAAAGCATTTGACTTCTTTCATTGTTAGGATTCACATACACTAACAAGCTTGAAAGCTAGCATGCAAAGGAAGGCCAGCAATGGTATGACAGCAGTCCAGTAACTCGGACACAAAACCTCGATTCTGAGCTGAAGGAAGTATTGCAAACAGAGCACTGAAAACTTCTTGAAGAGTCTCCTGGATTGATATTCTCTGTGCACTGAAGTACACTAAATAAAAATAAAAAAAAATAAAAAATANCAATTAGTTACTACTTAATTTTCTTTTTGATAAAAATGAATCCTTAAAAAAGAAACCAAAGATAATGCTGACTTGGATTTGCACATATAAGGCTAGCAACATGTTAGAACTTTTTTGTTTTTTACTTTTTCTCACAAAGAAACATTAAAATCTCTCTTACCACTATGAACATTTTCCTTATGTTTTTTCAGGGCATCCTTACTCTTGAACCTCTTCCCGCAGCTATCTGCCTTGCATATGAATCTGGCATCCCCTCTGCATGCTTCCTTGTGCTGTTCATAACTATACAGGATAACCAGCAAATAAAAACAACACATGAAGCAGCATATGCAGAAATCAGACATACAGTAAGTACTCTGAGCTTTACACATGCTGCACTGCAGAGTTCCAAGGCCACTTCATGCATTACTTACAGCAAATAAGTATGAAAGCATTTGACTTCTTTCATTGTTAGGATTCACATACACTAACAAGCTTGAAAGCTAGCATGCAAAGGAAGGCCAGCAATGGTATGACAGCAGTCCAGTAACTCGGACACAAAACCTCGATTCTGAGCTGAAGGAAGTATTGCAAACAGAGCACTGAAAACTTCTTGAAGAGTCTCCTGGATTGATATTCTCTGTGCACTGAAGTACACTAAATAAAAATAAAAAAAAATAAAAAATAAAAAAAATAAATAAGGGTACCATTTTACAACTTACACAGAATTGCATTAGCAACAGATCAAACTACAAACATTTAAGTATGTGAATAACCAGTGTAACATGTGAGGTGTCCTGGAAATTAGTGGGACTAATAAAATTCACAAAAGCAAGAGTTGTGGCCCTACTGCTGTGTCCCAATTCATTTTACTCTGCATAAAGTAAAGAATTACTTAACCAGCTAAACTACACAAATATAATTCCCACTTCGGACTAGAAGAAATATGTCTATGTTCAATAAAAATATATTCAATTATCTCTATCAAGTATTTCTCTACTATGTTTTTTTTAATTTATTTCCATGAAAGAATATAGAGCTTGTGAAGAACTACCAGTTTAAGAAACATTATTGTTATTCAGACATGAGAAAAATCAATTTATTACAAAATGAGTCTTGCAGTACACAATGCATTATGAGTCTTTCTGACATGAAAGAGTTAGATTAAATGTACTACTTATAACAAGATACTTGGAAATCCATTGTACTACGTATAATTAAATGTATAATAGTATCTATTTAGTTGCAAGCAAATATATATACATAAACAAGAAAAGAATAAAATGGTAATATTCTTGTAGAAGAATAATGTAAGACACATGACTTTAGTGATAGAACTGCATTTTTACTCTACCAAGGATAAAATAACAAGATGCACTCTTAAATCTACTATCTTCTATGTTTCTTCTTTTTTTTTTTTGTCATCCGAATAATTAATTAATTCAAAATGAAGTATGGGTTTTTTCTATTTCCTTTTAGGATTTATTTTATTTTTTCTAAATCTCATTCAAATTCAGTGATGACAATTCCAGCTAAAATTCATCTCCTAAACTAATAAATAACCGCCTTGAGATGGACATCCAGTGCTCTGCACCAATCAGAACCTTTAATCGGGCTTACACTATATGATTTGAAAATATTAAAAATTAGTGACATTTTATTATTCAAATTGAAGTCTGCAATAAATACAGGAAACTAAAAATTAAGAATTTGCTAGAAGAGTGAGGATACAAATACAGAGATAGAAAAATTAAAGCCTAGGTTGTGATGAAGTCAAGATAAATAAATAAATAATAGAATGAAAAGGATCCATGAAAAACATTCTTGTTTCTACTCACTGTCTTTGTAGAGCTTGTTTAACAGGGAATTTCTTTCCACAGTTTCGGCACTTAAATTCCTTTTCCTCACTGGGTTTTTGGTGCAATGTCTGAAGATGTTCAGCTAGAATCTCTTGGCTTGCAAAACTGGACTCACAGTTTGGGCATGCATGGTCTTCTTTACAAGTGAGGGGATCTGAATGATTGGAGGAGAAAACAGTAATACTTTCAAGAATATTTGGTTTTGTTTGACATTCTCTTGTAGAAACTGATTATGTACAACAGCATCATTAAATTCACAAAAGACTTTGTCTTTTAATGGATGATGCACACAAAATGCCAGAAAAAAAAGCATAGGCATTTAATGAGAATACTTCAAGTAAATTGTGCTCTTTCCTGCTTAAGGCATCTGACAACAGTAAAGATTTTGACCACAGGTTTACCTGTGCAACCTTATTCACTCCAGCAGTTGTTTAAAGACTTTTTCGTATTATGAAATAAAGATCCAATATCAGTTAATTCTCCTTTTGTTATGCAGGCTATGCAAAGCTTGGAGTGGCAGAGACTACCATCTCTGTAGACAAAAATTATCAGGGGGCTGGAGTACCTCTCCTATGAAAAAAGGCTGAAAGAGCTAGGACCTGGAGAAGAGAAAGCTCTGGAGAGACCATATTGTAGCCTATCAGTACTTACCAGGGGTTTCTGAGAAACACAGATTTTTAGAAGGGCATGTAGGTGATATGGCAAAAGGTAATGGCTTTATACTGAAAGACAACAGAAGATGTGGATGCCCCATTTTTGGAAGTGTTCAAGGCCAGGTTGGACAGGACTCTGAGCAATCTGATCTTGTGAAAGGCTCTCCTTGCTCATGGTGCAGGAGGGGAGAAGGGGAGTGGTACTAGGTGATCTTTAAAGATCATCCAACCCAAATCATTCAGTGATCCTATGATCCTATTTTTAAGCTCACAATATTTTTCACATATTGCTCACCTGCAATTTTTTCACCAGCTGGTTGCACTTCTTTATTATTGCCACTGTCTTCATCTTCTTGAATAACAGTTACTTCTTCCTCATCCTCCTCCTCTTCTTCCATGTCACTGTCCAAGTAACCAATCAGAAGTTCTGTGTCTGTTTCAATATCATCCACAGCGAGATAGAAAATATTTTCCCCTTCCTGTGGCAAAACATAAGTAGAAGCAATAAATAATTACTTTAGAAGAAGTAAAATTTCAAGTCAAGTCTGGGACCCTGAACTAATAATAGCCTTGAACTATGACAGGACTGACTCCATACCCCAGAAGGCACAAAGCTGGAACAACCATCTAGGGTTTCTTTACCAGCATGGCTACATGGGTAGGGTGCCTTTGTGTTCCAGAAATATATTCTGTCTTACCCTATGAAGCTTTTTCAATTTGCACTGTAGCCTAGACCACGCAATGGCATGCTTCCTTCAATATTGAAACTGCCCTCTCTTGCCACATTCTTTCTAATAAGAAGTTCAGAGTTTGAAAATGAAAAATCCAAACATTAGAAAAATAATTCAATTTGAATAACAAATAAGCTTCAGCTTGGTCTTCTATTGGCTACATGAGTTAGAGTCCAACTTTCAGGAGCATGTTTACCTACTATTTTTTACTGTTTTTTCCAAGATTCCCAGCTTGCTTCGTGAACAGGTCTTCAACCCTTGTCAGTTATCCTCACTATCAGTATAGCAAGCACATCTATTAAATAAATGTATTTTAAACCACTTCACCAAAACCCTCTGGTGGCTTAAATTACAGAAGGCCAAGGATCCAGCCCATTCCTCATGAAAGAACAAATTACATCATAATAAGGGGCAAAATCTTCTTTTAAATAAGCAAATATGCTTTCAAATTGATACAGAACCTAACATCTTCATTCTTTGACAGTGTTTAATTAAAGTTACCAAGGTAGATTGAGATGGAAGTGTTAACAAAAACAGCTGTATTCGTAAGCTGATTTATAGAGTTGCTTTGTTTGGTATATATGAACCAAATATGGTGTTACCCAAAGCACCAAAAGTAGACTCACATCTATGCAATTAAGATACCCAAATAGTATCATAAATCTTAAAGCTTATTTGATTTACATCCAGGAAAGTTAATTGCAGTTTCTTTAATGTACGTCTAGCCATAGATTTTGTAACAAGCCTCACAGCATAGGGACAAGATAATGTTTTTTAATTCTCATAATATATTAAGATTGATATAAACTGTCAACAGTGATGTAGGATTCTTCTTATTTAGAAGGTCTGTTAAATATTACAGATGTTGTTGTCACACAACAATGAAACCTATTTAATTCAATGAACTTGTAGCTGCTGTTGTCTTCCAGGATTCCCCACTTTTTTTCTCTTCTCACCAACAGCATTTCAAATCAAAACAAATCATGTTTTTTTTTTATATATTGTGGACTATATATAAAAATACAATATATCTTGGACAATATCCAAGATATATTGTGCAGTCCATATATCTAACAGCATGTCACTAACTTATTTGTACATCTAAGAGAGGCTGCTTCTCATGACTCCGTCAAGAGCTTCAGAATACTTAAATTTACTACAGTCTAAACTCAAATAATCTCCTGCAACTCTGATGTGAGGAAAGAGAAAAGGTCTTTCTACACTCATCCTCCATTCAGGATAAAACCCTGGGGATAAGCCATCACTGTTCAGGCCAATCTTATTAGAAATCAACACAATCTTATAAATGCATACATAACTTACATCAATTATTAACTTGTCAAAAATAAAAAATTTAGACATGTATCACAGGCAAAAATAGTGCCCTAAAACTTATGAATTAAAGAAGCAAATAGTGCTTATTAAATTACATCACAGATGACACACCTTGCATCACAAAGTAAATTGAGGAGTAGAGCAACCAGAACTAAGAATTTATTGTTAATCTACACCAAGTGTATGAATTCCAGCAATCAAGTACTTATCAGTACTGTTGCATCCTCATCATCTCTCTTCTTCTCCAGTATACATCTGGGACATGTTTAATAGCATATCAAAAGGCATCCTGGTTCTGACCTATTTGTGTACTTCTGGTCAATTGAAAAATATAATGAAAAAGTGCTAAAGACTCTCAATGCTTGAGTGATTTTGGTTGCTTTCTCACTGAAAAGAAATCAGCTTTAGTACTAACACAAACTAAAACAGAGCTCAAGCTCATTCTTCCTCCAAGTCTAATTTGTTTGGCTTTTCAATCTGTGCTAATTGTCAGGTATTTGGAGTGCTAATTAATAGACATATCCCCACTGTAGTAGCTCCTCAGGCTGCAATGAGAGTTCTACAGAAACCACAAAGGAATTTAAATCTCTCCCTCCACACAAGCAGCACCAACATGAAGCATATTTACCTTCATTCACACAGACATGGTGAAAGGAGTAAAAACTCTTTCAGAAAAATTTAATAGCCCTCCATTTTACTAAGAATGTGTGCTTTCCATTAGGGGGAACTGGCAGAAAACATGGACCAACAAGCAGTGACAGCCCACCATACTGTTTCATCCAAAAAGTGTAAGACAGTTGTATCACAGAATCATAGACTGGCTTGAGCTGTAAGGGACCTTAAAAATCCTCTGATTCTACCTCCCATGCCATGGGCAGGGTTGTCAGCTACTAGATCAAACAGTAGATCAGGTTGCGCAGGGCTCCATCCAACCTGGCTTTGAACACTTACAGGGATGGAGCATCTACACCTTCTCTTTTGGGTAACATATTCCAGTGTGTCCCTTCTCTGAGAGAAGAATTTCCCTCTAACAGTTAACCTAAAACTCCTTTCTATAGTTTAAAGCAATTCTGTCTTGTAGTATCACTATCTGCTTACATAACAAGTCAGCCTCCCTCTTGCTTATCCTTAAGTAACGGAAGGCTGCAGTGTGGTCTCCTTGAAGCCTTCTCCAAGCTAAACAAGCTCTGCTCCCTTAACCTTTCTTCATAACAGAGGTGCTCCATCCCTCTGCTCATTTTCACAGCCCTCCTCTGTACCCTCTCCAACATCTCTACATCTTTCTTGCGCTGTGGGCCCCAGGTCTGAACGCAGTACTCCAGATGAGGGAGACCTCATGAGGGCAGAGTAGATGGGGACAATCATCTGCCTCTTCCTGCTGCCACCACCCTCTGTTGATGCAGCCCAGGATAGAGTGGGCCTTTGCGGCTGCAGGCACACACTCCTGGCTCATGTTTAGCTTTTTTCCTCCAGAACCCCCAAGTCCATAGGGTTTCTTTCAATGAATTCTTCTCCCAGTCACACATACCTGCAACTTTGCATTTGGCCTTAGTGAATCTCATTTGGTTCACATGGACCCAGTTCTCAAGTCTGTATATATGATCACTTTCTCAAAGCTGAAAATACAGTGACCACAATCACTGCTCTTAAAGCAGTGTTAGTTGGAGCTGGCTCTCCTCCGCATCCAATTTCCTGGCAGCAAGGAAGTTCTTCAGCCTACTTGTTATGCCAGTTCTCCTTTGGTAGCTCTCCAAAAAATAAAAAAATAATACAAAAAAAAAAAGAAAAAAAACACGCTGTCTTCCTTCAGCAGGTTCAAGGCTTCACGCCTGCCAGAGTACAACCAGGCAAGGTCTGTGAGGGTAGAAACTTCAAGGCGGGAAATGGGTGGGGGCGATTTCTTGGGGAGGGTAGCAGAGGAAGACAAAGCCTCAAGCTCAGACACAGGAAAGGTCAATAAAGACATGAGGTACTAGAAAAGCACAACAGAATAATAATACCTTCCCAGGAGAAAGAGTGAATCAGGTACCTCTGAAAGTACCTCTCTGAAACAAGAGCCTTGCTGCTGGGGACCAAGGTTTTCCCCTCCCAAGCAAGGAAGGGAAAATGGATGACAAAAAGACCAGAGGAAGATTTTCTGCTTTCACAATAGTTCATATATTAGCAAATGCTCAACTGTTCAAAGCACATATCCCTATCCCGCACAATCTACTCCTGATCATGAAGCATGGTTATGGTTCTCATCAGACAGGAAGCAAATAGATCCCCGACAGACTTCTCTTCAAAAATGGGAAGTGGAATGTTTAGCCCAGAAGCCCAGACAACATCTAATCTGCAGTATAGCACTTGAATCAAATACGAAGGAAACATAGGAACCTCAGCTTTATCTGCTGTTCTCGGTCTATAACTTGTTAAGGCAGATAATATTTGAGACCTCAACCTGAAATTGAATAAAATACTAGATTAAAATAGTATGACAACTCCTACATTTCACCTGTATTCTTATCCCATACTGGAGTTCTGAGTGATAGCTTCTAGTAACGTTAGAGTATCTTTCCAATTGAACATTCTGTATTATGATAGACCTTTTTTTTCTTTAATTTTTGCTTACAGTTATTGTCTTGCATTGAATTATAAGCCATTGTTTTTAGCCTTTCATCTGTAGAATGTTTTTTACTGAAATAATGGTACTACATACCATAATCTCACAGTTAAACTCTTCAAAAATTTGAATGTATACACTGGTAACTAACAACCGACAGATGACTGATATTTTTTCCTGAGGAAAAAGGGCTTCTCCTACTCTTTAGTGTACATTTCAATTCAATTTGTATTCCTCAATCTTCCAGCTTAAAAACAAAGTATTTTTCATTTCTCTGACTTTTATTTTAACCCCATGCACCATCATTTTCCCAGCTATCGAAAAGAAATTAAAAAAAGAAAGAAAGAAAGAAAGAAAGAAAGAAAGAAAGAAAGAAAGAAAGAAAGAAAGAAAGAAAGAAAGAAAGAAAGAAAGAAAGAAAAAAAGAAAGAAAGAAAGAAAGAAAGAAAGAAAGAAAGAAAGAAAGAAAGAAAGAAAGAAAGAAAGAAAGAAAGAAAGAAAGAAAGAAAGAAAGAAAGAAAGAAAGAAAGAAAGAAAGAAAGAAAGAAAGAAAGAAAGAAAGAAAGAAAGAAAAAACAGTTGTAGAACTTGGCCTTGGATCTTAACCTTGAGGCCAAAAGTCGCTGAAGTTTCAGTTTCTACCATACTTAAATCAGCACCATGCAAAAAGACTGAAGATGAAATCTATGTCCAGGAATTGGAAGTTCATACAGTCAAGCCTGAGAAACCATCTGACAAGAAGACAGGACACTTTTTACAGCTTCATTACAGCTACAGTCCATTCCTCATATTGCTTCTGTGTTGACATTTTTCAAATATGACATTCATTTAGGGACACCTTGCTGCCAGTTTAATATGATACCATAACTATATCTTCTACCCAATCGTACAATTTCTCTCAGAAAATCCCTGAAGAAGATAGGAGTACAAAAACCAAATTCCAGAAAGATCACAATTCTAATGGTTCTATAAAGAAGCACTAAAACTTCTGATTCTTCTTCTTGCTAAAGCATTTTTTGCAAAAAGTAAAGCGGATTTTCTTCCCCCTGCCTTCAGAACTTGGCACTTCAATGGCATGTACTCCATACACGCCCAGTATAACACTCCACCAGTACTAGCAGAGGTTAATGAACCTATAGGAACCTAAACAAAGATGCTACAATTTCCTCTTCTTTCAGGGCTCTGTGAAACACATAAGGCATCAATAAAAATAAAATAAATAAAAAAGTCTAGTTACACAGAATCACAGAACAAAAGGACCTCCTGAGTCACCGGGTCCAACCTCCTTCTTCAAGGAGGGACATCTAAAGCTGCTTGCCCAGGACCATGTCCAGGCTCCTTTTGAGGACCTCCAAGAGAGACGGGAGAATGCACAATCTCTCTGGACAACCTGATGGTCACAGGGAACTTCCTGTATTCCAGTTTGTGCACACTGCCACAGGGCACCACTGAAAAGAGTCTGGTTGTGCCTTTTTTGCACCCTACCTTCAAGTACTTGCACACATTAATAAGATCCTCCCTGAGTCTATTCTTCTCCAACCTAAGCAGTCCCAGCTCTCCCTGTCTTTCCTCACAGGAGAGGCATTTCAATCCCTTCAGCATCTGTGTAGCCCTTCACCAGGCTCTCCCCAGCATCTTCGTATCTCTTTTGTGCTGAGGAGCCCTAAAACAGACAGAGTACACAGTGTGGCCTCACCATACCAGTGCCAAGAACATGAAAAGGATCACCTCTCTCTTCAGTAAAAGACTAACTCAACAGCATTAGTGTATACTCAAACACAGTTAAATGTGTACCATCCTGAAATTAAAATTTCTCCTCTTTCCTACAGAAGAATTCAAGAATTGATATACTTTTCAATTCTCCCCTCCAAGTACACAAAATGAACTATGTTCATTTTCATTCTTAAACTGCTTACAAAACATTAATCTCTCCTTTCTCCTTTGTAGGGCTGAAGCTGTCAGTAAAATTCAGGTATTCACAAAACTGTTCAGCAATACATACTCTTATTAAGCACCATAACACGATTTGTTTTTGCTTTCCCTGTTTCTCCCCTCACTCTTGCCTTTTAGATCAGTCTTCCTGCACCTACTATAGCATTGTCTCTCACATACTAATAGTCCTCTCTAAGACACCTAAAATACAACTTCAAACTCTACCTGTTCACAGTAGATATCCTCCTTCACATTAGCTTTTGCTAATTATTACTCTAACTCACGATTTTCTGAGCTATATCAGATCAACTCAGTGCCTGCTCATTAATGAAATATTTGAATTAAAAATTCTGTCTGGCTGCGATGTTTTTTGTAAAACAGTTCTCATGTTAACAGGATCTTTTTTGCAAGGTAATCTCCATCACAGTGTTTAATAAAAATACAACCTAAAAATAGATAAGTGTATGCATTCTACATAAAAGAATGCTGAAGATGTAATACTTTAAATCACTCTAAAAACTGGAAAAAAAAAACCTGCAGAATTTTTCATAGAAGCCATTTCTCTTAGATTGTGATAATTACAATGTTTTTTTTTGCTACATATCAGAAGTCATATTTATAAGTAAATAGATAGGATTAACCTATCGTAAAAAAGGTAACAATTACTACAGTTTTCGTTAACACAGAAGTTGCAATTCTGAAGCTACTTTAAATATAATAAGGGATTAATTCATTGAATTAATACTTGAAATAAGTTAGAGAGCCCTGCAGCAATTCAAGTGCAAAATGCTCAGAAAAACAATCCCGCGCATATGATGTTGCCCTCCAACCTCTCTGCAATTTTCTAGCAGCAACATATTGTCACCATTGACAAAAGAGCTGTTAATGATATGTGCTGGATGTTCCAAGTTAAAGGACACTTAAAACATCAATGCACCACTACTGAGCTGTTCTAGAACTCGGAGATGAACATGCACCCCACAGTGTCACCTGAAGCTCTCTCTAGAACACTTTACTGTGTTTTACTAAGTACTGCATTACTGAAGAAAAAAAAAAAGGCACCCTTATATAAAGTAATTCCCATGCCTTTTTACCACAGAGCAAGCATTTTGTACAAGGCCTATATTTAATCACCGTATGCTATTAACCTATGATGAATTAATCATATTTTCCAGTGAACCTCAGAGTGTGGTTTACCTTGTTTGTATACAGAGGCATATGCAACCACTTCTTCCTTTAAACTGAACACCAAGCACTAAGCAGCATACAGATAGCTTCATTTTGAATACAAGGTTATAATGTTTATCACTACTGGAGTAAAATTCCATGCTTTCACAGCAGACCTAAAAGGTCCTGTTTGAGAGTTTGGAGACTACTAAGAAAAACTAGTAGGAAAGAAAATTAGTGAAAAACAACAAAGGACGGAATAAAATAGGACTCACTTAGCTCCCATTCACATATTTGTTAGTTCATACAAAGTCTCCTAGGAAATTTTAAAAGGGCAACCGTGAAGCACACAAGCTTTATTTTCTCATTTTATAGGCTAGTATCATAAATGGTCAACCATTTTTAAGTAATCATTGTTGATTTGTGAGTTTCACTACTGAAGATTCACATTAAAAAGTAAGCAGAACTAAAAAAGAGAAGTCAAATACTTATTTAAAAATTCCAACCAAACTCATAAAAATTCTTCACTAAATAAAAGTGTCTTGAAGTTTTACATTTCTCAAGGGTAATTATAATGTGCCACTGAGAGCACAGACTCTTTAACCATCTCTAACTATTCTATTTTCTTTTCTAAGTTAGAAAATTGGTTTTCTATAACTATGCAGACATATTCAACTTTATTGTATAAAGCATAAAAGTATAATTTTAAATAATGATTTTTCTTTTAAGTAGTAATCTGTATTTTGAATTCTTTTAATCTTTTAATTATCTAAGTATTTGTTCTCAATATATTTATAATGAAGCTTATTAAGAAAGTTTATACCTTTCCCCTCTTTGTAAAACATCATTTTGTTGCCCTTGTGGCAAGTAGCCAACCCACAATTCAGAGTAAAGAATACTGGAAATCTTCCACTCACATGTTGTCCATAAATTTCATAAAGCAAAGTGCTACTGCCTATCATTAAAGACAAATATACAAAGATTACAGAATTAAATACTGATGGATATGTGGGGTTTTTTCTTCCTAGAGGCACAGCAGCGCTTTGGGATTTGCGCCTCCATCTGCTAAAGTGAAACCAAACCCTGAAAGGAAATATGTGCATCTTTAGCTTTGCTTAACATAAGCAGTACCTACATGTGCCTACATGTAATTAAATACATATGTATGCATACACACACACAATTTCAAGGTTTCTCACAAAGAACACACAAGTTTTGACAGTTGATTATCAACAGCGCTTAAAAACTCAGTAAATTTTTGTTTGTGTTCATAAATTAGTGTTCATGATACTTTTCATCACTTAATACATGCTGATATTTATTCTAATTTTCCCTTTCACTTTTTCATACATCCTTCTGTGGAAGAGTTTACAGAACTTAAATAATGCTGATGCATCTTTTTTCCTTTTAAATCATCTCGTGATTCCAGTGTGATTCTTTAAAAAGACATGAAAAAAGCATAAGATAATACATTATGCAATTCAATGTAACAGTTTATTTCCCTTTCTTTAATAACCATTTTCATTAATAAAAACACTAAATGTGACATTCTATTAAGACTTTTGTTCAGAAATTCATGTCAGTTTCCTGAGTGTTTTATTTAAAATGTAATAACAAACATTAATTGTTCACACTGCTCCCTCTTGTGAAGCTTACCTCTCATTTTCCAACACTGACTGTAATTTGCATCGCACTGTCTATTCACTGATTATAATCTATATTTGACTAATACCTAGCACTGATAATAATGTATGAGGATCTTTCATATTTAGTATTGTAAGTAGGACAACAAATCTTGCCAGAAATCTTCATGTTAAAAGCCTTGCTGTAACAGAAAGATGAAGACAGGAGGAAAAACATACAGAAATAATTTCACAGGCAGTGATCATACTAAATTAACCATTGACTTGCCACAAATATCATGGAAAATCATCTTTTCAATACTGACAAGAGTTTTTGCTGAATGGGTGAATAGTGAACACCCTTAACATTACTCAAGTCTAGAAGACAGCCTGGACATAAAGACATAAAGACGTCTGATCCAAAGATGATAAGAGTACAGAACCAAAGCATAAACTGATCATAAAGCTGTCCATAGAGAACTAAAAGAGGAACAGTAACAAGGTCCAAAGAAACAACAGTAACGGCAAAATTGCAGACATCTTCGGTTAGCAATGGAATGCCAAAGAAAGGTGAAGATTTTTACTTGGAGATAAACAAATTGGACTGGAAGACAGCAGTAGCTATATCTACCGTTTCTAAAGAGATCATCCTCTAATTTTCACTTGCTCAAATTCACCATCAAAAAAAGCTACAGATGTAAACCTCAGACTGGCATTCAGTAAAACTAGAGCTTTGGGAAGTAGGAGGTGCAAATCAAGTGAAGGGAGGTAGATAACAAATCGAATTTCCCAACATAATACCACTTCTAATAGTAGCAGTCAAGTACTGTGATAAAGGAATAAATGCTAGGCAGAAGAGATGCAGTAGAACAGCGGAATGGAAGCCATAGAAAGGTTCACCACTGAAACAAAAAGAGGGGGGACATATGAAGTCTATAAGAGGAACTGACAGCAGTAATCTCACTGGACAGTGATTGCTTAAAAACCAAATAAGCAAACAGTCCCTCTAGAGAACATAAGATTTAGAGAGGATTCAGGTCTTCAGCACAAAAATTGAAGTTGCCAGTACTGAGTGTCATCAGTGCACCTTCCACAAAACTACATGTTGGAGCCTAACTAATCTTTTTTTTAATTTTTTTTTTTATTAAACATTTCTACTTCATTTGAAATAATAATTGTTTTCTCAGCAAATAAAAGTACTAAAAATATTTTTGATTGGTCTCAAAATAAAGTTCTTTTTAATTCTTTTCTCAAGGATCCGCAGGAAAATCACAGAAAAAAAATCATTTCAAGACGAAAAAGCAGAACTATAATTTTAAGGAACGCTGATTAACATTTATCCTATTTTCCTAATGCTTCTCCTTTCTACTGATTTTTATACACACAGGTAGTGACAGAACAAGGGAGAATGTTTTTAAACTAAAAGAAGGAAGATTTAGATTAGATGTTAGGGGAATATTCTTTACTCGGTTAGTGGGGAGGCATTGAACAGGTTGCCCAGAGAAGCTTTGGATGCCCCGTCTCTGGAGGCATTCAAGACCCGATTGGATGGGGCTCCAGAGAGTCTCACTCAGGCAGTAGGAATCCTGTCCACAGTAAGAAGGTTGGAATTCGATGGTCTCTGAGGTCCCTTCCAACCCAAGAATATGATATAATGATTATAATATGCAGATTTTGATCACATTAGTGTACAGCTTGTTTTAACTTGAAACAACCTTTTGGCAGGTATATGTCTTGAGACAGAAAAATAGAACACAGTGTAGTAATTTTTGCTTATGTTTATTATCAGTAATTATTTTACAGAGCTGTGTAAAAAAAAAAATACTCTTTGAGTTTGTTTACTTCATAATCTCTAAAAGGACAATGGCTATAACTAGAAAAATATGGCTGCCTTTGTTATCATTCTGTAAAGTCACAGAATGCATCCAAAAATTTAGAGATTAAACAGACTAAAATTCTTCAGCTTGAGAAAAGAGCTGTCAAATAAAAGGGAAAGGATATAATAGGTTCTAGAAATCAGGGATGGCCCAGAATACAAAGTGACAATTCACTGTCATACAAGGATGAAGAGGAATCAAGTGAAATTAAAAAGTTGCTAAAAGAAAAACATAAGCCTGTTTCACATAATGTGTAATTATACAATGGAGCTCATTACCACAGAATGCTGCAAATGACAAATAAAAAAACGAAAAAAATAAGCTGGATAAATTCAGATCTGCTGCCAAGACGAGAAAAAGAAAATGATCTTCTTTTATTAACTTATCCTCAAGCACTACATGATCATCCTATCAGATAATTAGATCCTTGAATTCTCTGTTTTCTACTGGAATAATGTAAGCACCTGAGCACCTGAGTTCAGCACAAAACACAAGTAGACCTCTGAAACACTAATGTTGATTTAGTCAAGTATAGAGCCACATAGTTAGGTTCTAATTTCCATCATGAGAAAAAACAACTGTATTCAGGCAAAAGCTTAACCGGACTAAGTAAGGCTGTAGTGAGAAAATTAGGCTGTCATTACAGAAGTGAATGAACTCTGGAAATGACTTTTTCTAAATGTACACTGTTCATATTACTATAAATGACAAATAGCCCATACAAGTTACTCAGTGCAATTCCATTTCAGTAGATTAACATAAATCTTACAAAGAATATCAGATTTTAACTAACAATCCCTTCAGTCTTTAAATCTTTTATTTATGGCACCATATTTAAGCACAAGTGTTCACTTCTAAAAAGAAAGATAAGAAAAGTAAAGCTATGTTTCTCACATCTTTTTTCTGCATGAGATACAGATCAAACAGGAGATTGAGTTAGTAACAGGAAGCAAATGGTAGGAATGCACCAAATCTACCTGGATTGCAGCCAGATTCTTTTGTTCCTGTGATGGAGCTTCATGGACAAAACGTAGCCAATTAGAATGGCGTGGGTTGCTTGCATCCAGGATATAAAGGACTTCACCTTTACTGCCACGAACCTGAAACATTTCAAAATAAAGAAAATTAAAACTTAGCATCAAGCATATCTACCAAACACACAAATGTATAAAATATTAAGGCATGCTGGTATTCAGCAATGGAATCTCGCATACAATGGGTATTCCTTTTTATGCTTCTTTATCACCAAATACAATTTTTCTTCATACCAGAGATTCTGAATGCCTTCTTTGTTTTAGGTTTTAATTCTGAGACTAGTTCCTAGGAATCCCAGACCACAGAGGTAAGAAAGGAAGTTTAGGGAAAGGAAGACGGTCCATTGGTTGAGGAGGATCTGGTCAGAGAGTATCTAGCCAAAAATCAGTGCATGCAAACTCATGGGCCTTGATGAGATTCACTCGTGTTCTGAGAAAACTGGCAGAGGCAATTGCTGAACCACTCTCTATGAAAGATCTTGGCAAAGGAGAGATGCCTGAAGACTGGAGGATAGCCAATGTCACTCCAGTCATCAAAAAGGTCAAGAAAGAGGATCCAGGAAACTACAGGCCAGTTAGCCTCATCTCCATTCCTGGAAAGCGATGGAACAACTTGTTTTGGATGCCATCTTCAAACAACTGAAAGAAAAGAAGGTTATCAGGAGGAGTCAAAGTAGATTCACCAAGGAGAAGGCAAGCTTAACCAACCTGGTAGCCTCCTATGATGTCATCATGGGGTGGGTAGATGGGGGGAGAGCAGAGGATGTTGTGTACCCTGACTTCAGCAAAGCATTTGACACCGTCTTCCACAACATCCTTGTTATGAAATTTAGAAAGTGTGGGATAGATGACTGCACAGTTAGGTGGACTGAGAACTGGCTGACTGGCAGGGCACAGAGTTGTTATCAGTAGCACAGAATCTGGTTGGAGGACTGTAACTTGTGTTCCCCGGGGGTTGGTGCTGGGTTTGGTCTTGTTCAATATCTTTATCCCCTCATCCAGGTTGATGATGGAGTCCACCCTCAGCAAGTTTGCTGATGATAAAAAGCTGAGGAGTGGCTGACACTCTGGAAGGTTGCACTACCATTCAACCTGGACAGACTGGAGCAGGGAGTAACCTGATGAGATTTAAACAGAGCCAGTGTATAGTCTTGTGCCTGGGAAAGAATAACTGCATGGGTAGGGGATGACCTGTGTGAGATGAGCTCTGAAGAGAAGGACCTTGGGGTCCTGGTAGACAACAGGTCGGCCACAAGCCAGTAGTGTGCCCTTCTGTCCAAGAAAGCCAATGGTATCCTGGGGTGCATTAAAAAGAGCACGAACAGCAGGTTGAGGGAGGTTATCCTCCCCCTCTCCTCTGCCCTGATGAGGCTACATCTGGAGTACTGGGTCCAGTTCTGGGCTCCTCAGTTCAAAAAGGACAGGGATCTCCTAGAAGAAGTCCAGCAGAGGGCCACAAGGATGATAAAGAGCCTGGAGTGTCTCCCCTATAAGGAAAGGCTGGGTAACCTGGGTCTGTTCTGGTATGGGAAAAGAAATCTGAGCGGGGAGCTGATAAATGTTTATAATTATCTAAAAGGAAGTGGCAGGCAAATGGATGAGGTCAGGCTCTTCTCAGTGGCACGTAGCAATAGGACAAGGAACAATGGCCTAAAACTTGAAAATGGGAAGTTCTGTACTAACATGTGGATGAATTTCTTCACAGTAAGATGAGTGACATCTTATTTGTTGCCCAGAGAGGTTGTGGAGTCTCCCTCCATGGAGAAATTCAAGACCTGTATAGTACCCTCTTTAGTGGGAGGTTGACCTCAATGACCTATTGAAGTCCCTTCCAAACTCAGTGATTCTGTGAAATTCCAAATCCAGTAAATACATATTATTGTTAACCCTACTGCTAACATAATTGTGTCACATCAATACTAAACATCCCAGAAACTCATAAAGTACTTTTTCAAAACTATTTTTCATTTCCCTCCTAAATCTTCTATAGTGTTTTTTCAGTTTCTTTTTTTTTTTCCTTTCACACATCATAAGAACTATCTCCAGAACAATACAAATGCATTTATCTGTTCCATATACCCTACTTTAGGGCTCACTTCAACATCTTTCACACATCTTTTAAATAGTGTATCACTTAAATGTCTCTGAAACAGAAGACAGAAAGCCATGAAAAAAGGTCACAGAGCTACAAAAATTCCATATGATTTATTTATACGAGGAACATATTTTCATCCATCAACAAGAAGTTTCCAGAGTAAGTATTTCCTAAGAGCTAGGGATTTCAGCTATGCAAGATCAAAATTAGATTGTCATCATGGCTTTGTATTTAAATTGTTCACATTCTTGCTGTATTTGTTTTTTACAGATGCAATATGTCTTCTGTATGGCTGCTTAAGTTACCTACACTTTTAAGATACCGTTAGAACAAAAAAAACCACCTGCATTTAATTATCAATATGACAGCATGCTGTTCTCAGACTAATACAAAAAACCTACTGCAGCTCTGCAAACAAAAGTAAGTCTTTGAAACATATTACTGTTCTTCTAAAGGAAGACACTATCTTAAGAGGCATATTTCAATTTTTCAAAGTTGTTTAACTTTCAAACACACAGATGACCAAAGCCAAAAGTGTCAAATCTACATACTTAAACACACCTGGAAAAAACATTATCTAATACTAAGTGGTAGAACACCTTCTCTAGAGAGGCTACAGGGTCTTCATTCTTGGAAATACTCAAGAGTTGTCTAGATATGGTCCTAGAAAACTGGCTGTAAGTGGATCTACCAAAAAAAGGGAATTGGACCAGATAAACTCCAGAGGTCCTTTCCAAGCTTAGCCATTCTGCATTTGCTGACTATTCCACTAGGAAATAATATCTGCTCCTTGCTGGAACTGTTGGCTTCACCAGTAACTTGAGCAGAATGACTGCAAACCATAAAAGTGAGTCCCAGCTTCACACAAAAAAACATGTAAACGGTGTGTTTACCTTCTGAAAAATCCCTGCCCTATTCCTCACAAAAGTATTGCATCAATTATATTGTAATAATCGCCCAGTTCAAAATACCCACAGAGCAGAACTTCACTTTGCCTGAGTAATAATAGTTAGCAGTGAAGACAAACATCTGTGAGCAATTTAAGTCAAGCTAATGGCTCTGCGATTTAGCTACAGCTACTAAAGACTGCATTAGAGAGGCCCACCATGCAGGTCTTACAAAGGTTTCCATCAGATCTTGACTTGGGATTAGAAAAAGAATCAAGATCCTATTATGAAGAACATGCGTTACACTACTAGCTTTTCATCCATTCTTCTTCATTTGTTTGATCCTTAAACTATGTAGCAATGATTTATATTCACAGCAGCAATATGTGGTCATCTCAGTTGTCCTTTCTTAATCTCTGCCAATCCATGAAGGGATGTCAAATACAAAGCAAAGACATAATACGGAAGGAAACTATTGATAAAATACAATAAATTATTCAAAAACATGCTATACTTTCTATAGCTTTTTTCCACCTCATAAAGAAATAATACTGCATCAAATACACAGATGTGAGTAAGGGAAAAAAATAGAGAAACACAGTCAAAACATCATACTTAACATGAACTACATTGGTGGCATTTACCGTTCCTTTCCTCACCAGTTAAATGGATGAGTTTTTTGAATGTGTATCCAGTCTTTGAGCACCGTGGCAGGTAATCTCAAATCTATTTATTTTTAAAAACCAACAAACAAACAAACTTCTGCTTTGCAAGCATATTCCTCAAACTAAAAAAAGGCAGTGTGAGCTAATCATGGTGGCTAAACAAAACAAAGAGTTGGATTCTATATTATATTCATTTGAAAGCATGTGCACTTAGTATCATCCATACTGAACTATTAATGAATTGCAGTGATGTTTGGGAGTACGTCCCAAAGGATGCACTCTCCAATAACAGCCCACTTGACTCCTCAGTCAGCCTTTTGCTTTGTGACACAACCACCAAACAAGAAAACCAGACTAGTGAAATAGACAAACAAATGAAAAATAAAATGCTTTCATCTGGCTCATGTGTGTTCATACTTAGAAGGAGACAGGATCAAAGATGGCTGTCACTAAGACAGATGTTGCTCTACTGCACTACAAAATTCTGCTAGCTACAGTGACTGGAAATTTTCTCCTGCATTCCCCATCAGCAAGACTGAAAAGCATGCATGATATAGCTTCAATACATCTCTACAGTCTTGGCAGTTGCACAAGCTATAACAGTAAAAGAAGAAAATAGGAAGATGGTGTCAAGCTGCTTACGTGCTCCTCAAGAAACCTAAAGATAACTGCAATTTCTCTCTCCAACCCTGCAGAACAAAGATTCAGCGATTAATTTTCAAGAACACAACAAGCAAACTCTCCATAATGAATAAGCTGAGGTTTCTTGGCTTTGTTTACATCCATTAAACCTCTTTCACAAGGATTCAGACACACAACCTGACCACTTACTGCACATGAGACCTGAAGAACTATACAGAATTCATTCTGCCACAGAATTCCAGTCTGTTCTCAATCTGTTCCTTTCCCATCAATGAACTACTCCAAGAATCTTCACGACTACTAGCCTAACAGCTATTTCTTGTAGGAAATTGTTGGAAAACAAAGGATACCTTACTGGAGGAGGAAGTGAAAAACACTTTATATAACACAATCTAAAGCTGAAAATGCTTTAAGAGGCTTTTCTTAAATAATCTGCAAGCAAATAGCTGCATCTTTCCCATAAACAGTTACAGTAGGTTTTTTCTTGATAGCCATCAAACTTTTAGAAAAGAGACAGAAGATTTCTATAAGATTGAGGTTCCCTAAAAATTTTCTTAAGTAGGATCGATTTTATTATGCTTGTAAACATATTCCTATCTTAAAATTGTCATATTTGAACCTGCCACCTGTCTACATTAGACAACCTCTAAATAATAGAGAATTTAGTCATCTTCACAGATCAATAAAGACCAAGATGGATTTGATATGCCTATGGTCAACATGAGAAACCTGTTGAAATTGCTAGAAACAGAACTGAAAACCCCAGGCACAAATAAGCAATGGCACGCTATGTTCCTCTGTTTGTTTGTTTCTCAACTGTTTTGCTTTTGTGTATAAACAGGACCTTATCCTTCCTTCCTCTAAATAAAGGGGTAAATCCAGAAAAATTGAGGTTGCCTGCTGTAGTTCAGCAGACCACCCTGTTCTAGGATCCATTTAATTCTGAGGCCCTTTTGACAACTGTGGCCAAGATGTTCCTGCACTTTCTGTAAGCGATGGTGATACGTTGTACTTTCCATTTACTACCAGGGAGTAATGTTAACAGACATGCAGTTGCCTTTAATTTCACAGGCCAAATAATTAAGTAGCAATTCACTTCAAATTTAAGTATAAATAAACTGTCGTGAATCTAAAACAAGGTTCAAATTTCTCGCCTCATTATTCATGGCAAGGTATGTACTTTACAACACCCTTATTATTTGGTCACCCACTAAAATTAAGCATCTAAACTGCATTCATATTAACAAAGCACCCAACAAAATACCTAAAATTGATGCATTTAAAAATCATCTCCTTGACAATTAACATACAAGGTGTCAGTTTAGTCAAATATTTTTACAGTAAGATGAAATATCTGACATTCACAGCCACCATACAGGTGGTTTTACTTCAAGATCAAGCAGGATATCACCAGACTATGCTGCAATAGCAAATATTCTATCACTATATAAGTCTTAGGGGGAACAAAAATTGTATAAGCTACCAAACGAAATGCTACAGACATCAGTAGTTCCTAAGATGCTTGTAATGCCCATTCACACCATCACTACTCCATCTGCCAGCCTTTTATGCTGCACTGAAATTATCTACAGATTTTCAAAATGCATTCAAGGTGTTACGTATGCTACTTAAAAATGTTCATGAGTGCAATTGTACCGTACTACCCACATCCAGCAAGAAAAGAAAGAAAAAAAACTTCAGTGAAAATAAGCAGATGGTCATCCTTGCTGAAGGCAGTTAACATGTCATCTACTTTCTGGGAAACCATTTTCTAAATGTTTATAAATCTCAAAAAAAACCCTACGTTCTCTCAAGTTTTCTCGATTTTTGTGAGGTTTTGTTTTGTTTTGGTTTTTTGTTTTTAATTAGCTGAGAACGATTTTTATTTTTAATGGTATAAAACAGCTAGGTGTGATGCTTCTGCATCCTGAGTTTCAGATCCACTTCACAGAGTAGAAACTCACATTTTAATGTCACTATAGAAAGTACTATATTAATACTTGAAAAAGAAACTTTACACAGTATTTGCTGGTTTGCTTGCTGACGAAGAAATACTGGCTCATAGGTGATACACATTTTCCTCCAACCAAAACACAGAGTAACATTCTTTCACACTAATGAATATCCCGCTGGTTCATGACAATATTTGACTTTGTCAAAGACAGAATGGTTCACAAGGTTTCATTCTTAGACCTTTCGCAAAAAGGGTTGAGCTTTATGCTTACTGGAAAGATATCTAAGTCTCCTACAGCAATTTTTGTCTGACTTTCTATTCAAGTCTGAATGCCACCACCTCAAACTATCAAAATGGAAATTCTAAGAGGTTGAACACATCACCTAACTGAAGCAGTGATCCTAATGTTCTCAGACACTTTCAGAGGTAGCCTCTCCTCATCACAAAAACTAAACATCATTAAGGTCCTACCTTGACCATTAAGGTCCTACAACAGGCTTGTTCCAAAAGTCACTAAAGAGACTACAAAGTCACACACTTAACAAGAATAATGACTAAATTAAAGTTTAAAATAGGTGATTTGTGAAATTTAGCCACATAAACAAACAAGTAAAAATATTAATGACTATTTTTAGATACTCATCTATCTCAATTGGTATTAATTCAATAATACCAAGATTCTATTACACAAAATTGTAATTGGGCGAGGGGGAATACCCTTGAAAACAACATCAATGTCCCACTTTTGATTGGCAGAAGTTATTTTAAGTCAACTTACTTTCAAGATCCCAAAAAAAGTGCTAAAAGCAAGCAACTTTAAAAATATTTACAGGGAATCTAGTCTTCACAAAGAAAAAAAACAAAGGAACTAGATTTCCAAAACAATATTTATCTTGAGAGTAAACTCAGAAAATTTCAAATTAAGATTAGCTTTGCCATGAAACTCAGAATATTATTCAACTTAACGTCCTATATGTAAAAGCTTTTCTTTGCCAGAACCACATTCTACTACCAAGATATAGAAGAAAAAAAGCAGTGCTATTAGTTTAAACCACCTGACTTCTCATACCTCAAGCAGCAAATATTAAAGCTCCAACCAAAAGCTAGTTGCAGTTAATAGTAGGTGTTATGCTATCTTCATAGTACTCTGGTAATTTTGGGGTGCTTTTTAACTGATAAAAACTGTCATTGCAGAAGTGTTGGAAGTTAAGTAGCCAAAACATAGGGTCATTTCACTTCTTAATATAAATAAACATGAGTATTAGCCTCCACAGAAACTCTTTGCTACTATGTTTCTGCTCTTGGATTTCATGTAACAATGAAGAAAACAATCTTGGCAGATACACAGAAAACAACCTAGATATGTATCAGTCAGTGCTACATCATGCATTGCTCCTCAGTTAAGAGTACCCGAAGAAGTACTAAGTCAGTCCAGTCTTTCCTGCTTTAACATTTGCCAAATCCAAAATATATGCTTACCACAGTCCAACAGTATTGAAAAGAATACCACTTTCTCAGTTAGGAATAGTAAACAAAATAAAATGAATAGGTATCCTCCCTTTCCATCCTGAAGGGAGCAATAAATATTAAAAAGGACATCTGATCCTCCGGAGGTAAAAACCTCCATGAAATTTAATATCTAAAGATTATTCTGTTCTTGCCCCAGAGCACTTTCTCTTCAAGCAAATACGCATAATTTAAAACTGCTCTGTCAGTTACACTAATATAGACCAGCAAAGCAGTACTTAATCAAGGCGCTAGTGGGATCCCATGAATAGGAACAAAACTCACAAATCATCAGTAGCAACTAGCTGCACTTCTGACTAGTACAACATGCAATTCGGGCAGACAGAGTAGCCCAGGGGCTGAAGCATAACTGGAAGGTGGCTTATCAACAGTAAGAAAGAAGTACAAAGTCTCGAGACTTTTTTCTTGTCTTTTTTATTATTTCTAACTAAATGGTTACTACAGCATTGAGTGGTTTTTCATTTGCCCATCAAATTGTAAATAAAATATTTCAGCAACTATTTACAAAGGTAACACAATGAATGAACCCCCACCCCAATTTTCCGGAGTCTGTTGAATGAACAGATTATGGGCAGACAAGTAGCATTCTGCTACATTTTATTTAAACACAAATCTTAATGTTCTTAGATCTATATTTAAAATCATCTGACCCAATAAATTCCTTTAGATCCCATGTTTTCTCAAAAACCAAAGGAAAACGTAACACAAACAATTCAGGCTGGATGGAGCTCTGAGCAACCTGATCTAGCTGTAGGTGTCCCTGTTCATTGCAGAGCAGTTGGACTAGATGACCTTTAAAGATCCCTTCTAACTCAAACAGTTCTATGACTCTATGAATTCCCCTCCAGCGTGATGCCGTAAAGATGCCAACTCAGAATGCTGGTCTTGGAGAAAGAACAATAGCTTGCTGAAGACAGGCCACATCAGAGACCACTATTCTATATCACTAGAAATGCATGCAGTAAACTTCCTTAAAGAAAACCATTCCACAGAGGCAAAGTTAGGAACTCACAAATCACATACCAAGAAAAAAATGCTCCTTTAAGGTTCATTTTCACTTGACCTTTGAAAAGCTTCTACTATTTAGCTTTCTTTCTTAAGGTGCCCCCTCTGAAAGTGTATTATTGTTTGCTCTTTTTCAATGCAGACAGATTGCGAGTTCAGGCCTTAAGGTTCCTTCATCCAATAGTCATCAACTTAATTATTTTTAATATATTTGGTACAGCTGACTACACACAAACTTGGCTGGTTGCTACGACTGCCTCCCACAGTCTCTGGAATAACCATTTACTTGGACTGTTTTACTTTTTACTTTCTGCATTCCTGGTCTCAATTTTCAACTTAAGACTACTCCCAGCATGATTCAAATTATAATATAAAGTTCGTGTTCAGATCAACTTCAGTAAACATGAACAACTTAGGCTCAAACATTCAGGAAGTCATAAAATCTGGTATGCAGGAATCTTTTCAAGGCTCTCAAAACTAGGTTACAACAAGATATTATGAAAAGGTTTTAGAACAGCTCATAAAAATCTCATTTTCTGGTTTGCTGTCGATGGGGTCATATTAGTGTCATCAATAAATACATGTATTTCCTTTTTATTTTCTGACTTAGAGAAACAGATAAATCTCATTTAATCATCAGCAATGAGACATCTGGAAACTCATATGGCTTTCCAACCAACTTAAAGACCTATAGAAGCTAGAAAGCTCTTATAATCCACCTACCGTCCCTTCTAAAAACCTTGTTCTAGCTCAAATATTTTATTAATTAAAAATAAACTGCAAAAACATTATGAAAGGGCAAGTGAGCCAAGGCCTATTAACACATATTGTATTCAGAAAACACCTGTAACAAAAGCACATTGTATTGTTGCTTTTTCAGCTGAGAATAAACAAGATGAGAACAGAACAGTTGCTCTTGATACATAACCAAAGGAATCAGAGGAAGGAACTGTCTACACCTCTGTGGGAACAGATATGCTGGGGAAGTCCCCAAAGACAAAACAGATTCATTTGAGGAGAAAGGGACAAAGGTACAGGAATTCTTAGGCTTGAGTTAAAACTCAGCTATGAATATTTTGCTACTCCATCACTGGATTTAAACTGAAGCTGGCTTTCACAAAACGAGAGCTTACCTTTCAGTATTCTTTCCCACATCGTTCTACTGCACTGAATCTATCTATAGCTCCGCTAAGACTATAACTACACTATGCTCTCTCTATAAAGATGTGAGGAATGTTAATGCCAGAAGTGTTCGGGTTTCTTCGTTTGTTTTAAATAAGTTGGATTTGTTGTACTGTGGGTTGTTGGGATTTTTTTTGCAATAGATGCATGGATAATCCTCTAAGGCAGATGTCAAGCCTAAGTTTTTGCACAGTGCCATACAACATCAAAACAACCGCCATCTATCCATGCCTAACCACTGAAAACCAAGAAGCCTCAAGAACCTTGAAAACGAGTACTTTACCCAGTAAAAATGAGGACTAAATGTGCTTTCAGTTGAAACTGTTCATCTGGACAGAAAAAAAAAAAAAATACGGTTTCTGGGGAGAGGAGGAATTATGCTCAAAGAACTACAGCAGAAAAGAAATATTACAATGGAACAGAAGCACAAAAGCAGGTGTTTGGAACAAGTTTAGAAGAGCCCTGAAAAGCCCTGTACCTTCATTTGCCTATAGCACCAGGTTTTTATTTTGTTGAAGATCTCACACCTACACAGAGAATTACCGATGTTGGTAAATACAATAACTTCTATCACGCTATTTATCATACAATTATCATAAATTACCAAATGCTGCCTTAAGCTTCACAGCAGAGAATGTTTCATATGAACTGACACCTGTTGATAAGCATAAATCAGTGTCTTGTAACTTACAGTCACCTTCCCATATTCAAACGACTTTAATCATTTTTATTTATGTTCACTTTTCAAAGATTTTTCACAGCGCTGTTATGCTTTCATATTCTTCACATTTCATTGATAAGAAGTTATCATTTGCTATCTATCCTTTAAAAGAAGTAATATCTATCTCAAGAAAATGTACTTTAACATCGTCAGTAAGTACAAAGACTAGTTACAGTATCGTTAAGCCTTAACTTAAAAAACAAATGTTGTAGTAAAAATTCTGTGAGTGTTTTTGCTAGGTGTGATGATGTCAATGTGGACTACTTACTTCCCACATGAGCCTGCAGTCTGTGTTCTCATCCAGCTCCTGAGGCATTCGCTTCTCCCCTGCAAAGGGGCCAAATTTTTCACCCTAAGAAATTATAATAAAAGAAAATGAATCAGTGAGAACACCAGAAAATAATAATAATAATAATTAAAAAACAAACACAAAAACAGTGAATTCTCAAGCTCCAGCAGATGTCTCAATTTTAGCTTCAAATGGAAAAGGGTAGTTTTCCATTGGAAACCAACTATCTGACAAAAATATGCACAATATCATGAGTTCAACTTCAAGCTCATTCCCATTCTTATTACGGCTTGGAGAATCTCTTAAAACCATGCCTTTCCTCTTCATCTTACTTTCCAATTTAGCAAATAGCACTTTTCTAGATTTTAAATAAGGGTTATATTTACATGTCATATTTCTTCTAGGATTCTCAGGAATCACCTTGCAGTAGACATCCTACTAAATGTGAAGTATCTGGCATCTGGCAAGCACAAAGTTTACATTAGGTTTATTTGCAGGATTATTTGCAACACTACTTTTTGAAGTGCCACGAACCAAGTCACTAAATAGTTTTGAGGTTTTAAACACACAGAGGGATTTATTTATAGAAGTAGGAATATGCACGTGTCTATGAATTAATTCAAGCCTTCAAAAACAGAATTAAAATGCTCTAACACCTGCTCAGCCTATCATATAGTGTGAAATCATCCACTGATGTGTCCTTCCAAACTTCTTGAAGTTTGGTGTTCAGTGTTTTTTATTTTTTTTTCTTTTTTCCTTTCCAGATGTCATGATAGCAGCAGGATAAATTCTATAACCAGTTCTTATCTATATTCTATAACCAGGTCTTTTTTTTTAGTACTTGTCCTTATTTGCAATGACGAACCATTCAAACTGGAATGCAGAATACTACTTTCCTTTAGGCAGTATTGAAATAGAAAGGTTCTAATATACTTTAGGGCATTACAGGTTATAACTACACAATAAGAAACGATTTTCTTTCGTCTTTACAACATTTTGGCTAATAAAAGGATTGATCTCCGAAAATACCCTCCCCCAGGCACATTCCACAGTCCCAGGAACAGTCTGCTGCACATTTTTCTTTTCCCTTCCTTGCCTGTGCGTACAGTGCTAATGAAGAAGTGGCATGGAAAACTTACATGATGACTCCTCCTAGAAACAACCAACCAAATATTAAAAAAAAAAAAAAAAAAGTCATTTAAAACGAAACCTGAAGAGGTAACAAAGAAAAGCAAAATCAGCATTGAATAATAATGACACAGAATTGAGAAGCAATCGTTCAAAATGTGCTCAACAAAGATATCTTTAGAGAGGCCAGCAAAATAAGGAGCTAAAAAGGCAAGAACACCACAGAATAATTGGAGTCCAAATCACGAAATGGAGATGCAAATATGCACAGGAATAGCAAAAATTGGCACTGTGGGGCTTCAACTCCTTCATTTCCCTCTTTTTTCCACTCCAGCTAATCATATGAGGTCACAGGTGCTCTCCTGCCAGCTTACAAACCCTAGGATTTAACACTCAAACTGACATTTCCTTCTTCTTCCACTCAATCCACAATGAAGGCAAAATTTGGTCAGTACAATTACCTGCGCACAGACACCAACGCCCTCAGCTTCTCCTGAGGGCTACTCCAGCAGCACACTGCTGTCTAACAGGGGTCATGCAGATGTGACAAGGGGGACAATTTGCCATGTTGTTTGCTTAGGTTAAAGAAGTCAAGATGATAGCAGAGTAATTCTGTTCTACAGGTGTATGGTCCTTTCTAGCCTCAGTAAAGACAAGGTAGGCTCCTTTTGGAGAAGACACCTCATGCCAAGCTAAACTTGCTTCTTCTATTTCCTTAAAAACCATCAAGTAGCTTTAGTGCAGATAGGAAAATAGGTCTGAAGAAGGGCATAATTGTATCTGCAGAATCTCCAGTTATTTATAGCAATTATCAGGATGAAAAGAAGCTTGTTTGACTATAATCTAGATTAGTTCTGTTCAGTGGAAAGAAAAAGATAAATTCTCCATAAATTTAACACAAATAATTTCAGGACATAATGAATAAGGAACCTTCAACAGCTAGTCTCTCACACTCACTTCAGCAGCAGAGTAACAGTTCAGTGAGCAGAAAGAGATGAATTAATTCCTTAACTGCTTTGGAGGTTTTCACAACCCTCACCTCAGTAATACTTTCATCCTCACAATCCAAAAGATGCCTGTCTGATAAAGCACCTGCAGGATTAATTTTACCCATCACTGAACCCCACATCGCCTCTGGGTTGAAACACAGCATCAGCTTAGTAGTTCATATCGACTCAAAACAAGAAACACCATATGTCATTCGTAGCTCTACCACTCCAAGCTAGTAAACCTCTACTGCAATTTTTTTTAAGCCCTTCTGGAAGTTCAAAACAATAGAGAAAGCAAAAGGCAAGATACCCATCTCTAATGTAAAGAGAGCGTAACATAGACTGGAGGTGATTCAAACTTCTAAGTGCTTTTTACAGCTCCTCAAACTTGACAGAAAGCAGTAGACACAAAACCTGGTGTCTTGTGACACAAAGGTCCACAGGATGGGCATCGTTATTAATTCACCCTTTAAGGATGATTTTTTCCAATATTTTGATTAGTCCTAGTTAGTAAGTACACTGTCATACTGAATACAGAGATCAAAAACATAGTAAGACTTCCTCTCAGATCAGTAAAGCAGAGTCTTAAGTCAACTGCAAAAATTACTGAGGGTATGAAAGGAACATCATTCAAAAAAGTTGCTTTTGAGAACATGACTAATCTTGTTCCAATCTCAGCAGAGCACTAAGAAATGCACTAACTCTTTCTTCATCATTATATCAAGGGTGTTCTCATACTGGTCCTGTATCCAAAGGCCAGATGTTGGAGGGAAAAATTACAAAAGCTGTAATTCTTTTGTAAAAGGTAACAAAGCAAATGAAAAAGATTCCACCTTTTACACCTATGGACATAAAAATTGAAAACGTGTCATGATGCTTGAAGGAGCAAAAACAGCAGTTCAAAACATATCATTTCCAACTTTTTGTAAATGCTATAATTTTCAGAGGCCTAGTTCATGATTACTTCACTCTTGGACAGTTGTTACCACAATTTTTGACACAAGACCATCTAAATTGTGCTTGACTTTCAATTACAGCTGCGTAATAACAGTAGGAAATAAAAGGTGCAGCGTTAGCTGCACAAGAACACAGATTTTATATCACAATTAGTGTCACATTCAACAATTACTCCTACTCTCAGTGTTCCAAGGAATTATCAACAATTAATTATTAATTAGACAGCTGTTAACTACTCTGTATCACAGCCATGAAGTATAGCACTGCTGCTGCACTCATTACCAGGTAGGAGGAAAGTTGACAGTACTTCAGATGTGATTTTTTATTCTTTTCCTATGGAAAAAGAGTAGAACACAGCCTGGTAATACCCAGTGTATCATTCACGTTGTTTACACGATTTCTGTTCTCCAAACAGCTGAGAACACACACTGTGCTTAGGTCTTAAACCATTTTTAGGAACACTTCTTCTAAGCAATGCTCAGTTTCCATAGAGCAAATCAGGAGCTGATTCCTCACGCTACTGAGGAGCAAAGTCAGGCACATGCTTCTGACAGGGCTTTGTAAACCACACCTGCTGGTGTTAAAAGTACAGAGGATTCAGTGCTAAACAAAAACCAAGTCCATAAAAGACATTTCACACACAACATGCTCCTAAAACACTGACAGATCTTACTGTCAGCATTTTCCTTCCGCAACCCACATGCAGTACTTGTCCTGTTTGCAAGTTTTGAGTTTTGCTAGGATGTCTTGTACAAGGAGCTCACACAGCTGTGTGACACAGCTGAGCAGGCAGAGCTCTAACAACATACACCTGTTCTGTAAAAAAAAAAAAAAAAATTCAAAAAGCAACGTGGAGCAGTCCTACCAAGAAAAAGATCTATTTCTCCTAGCATGCAGATCTAAGGGTTTGATTTACAACAGTATGAACGAAGGGGATTCAGACCTCCAGCTGATACTGACACACAGATAACAATTTTGGTCAGTTTCACTCTCGAGTTCATTCTATTTCAGAATCCAGGGACTCATGCATGACAGCAGTCCTCGTGTGTGAATTCCCAAGGGTTTAATATGAGAGTTCAGACCCTCAGTGGAAAAAAAACGTTAAGCCAAGTGATAAAAACCTTGATCACCTTCTACCTCCCTCTGTCCCTGAAGGAGGACCTGGTGGACAACTGCAAAATCTGGCAGCACCAAAACCTGGACAGAGACGTAAAGCAAAATATTTAAAGCAAGCAGAAGCACACGGTAATGCAAGCTTCACAACTTCAGGAACGCCTCTAGCGGTTGAAACAAGTTGTTTAAACGTGTCAACTAGCAGTTCTAACAGGGACTTCAAACAATTAAGAGATTTTCCCTTCAGTCATTGAGCACCAAGGGCCACGGCCTGTTTGGGACAGGAGGGATTTGCGGGTAGCGTGGCTCAGGGGGATCACACCGTCCCTGGTCCCCGCAGTTACGAATTAACCTTCCGCCTGCCGGACTGCCGCGGCCGGGAAGCGGCAGGAGCCTGCGAACGACAGACGGGCACCTCCGCCCCCGAGAGGACTAAACGAACCCAGAAGTACAAAATAAAGCCGGGACAAGCTGGGAAAGCGGCATCTCGCAGAGCACACCCGCCGCAGGTAGCCGGGCCGGCCGTCCCGCTGCCCGCCCAGGCACGCCGCCCCGCCGGGCACCGGCCGGCCCCGGGCAGAGGGAGCCTGGCCGGGCGGAAGTGGGGCGAGCGCCGAGTGAACGGGGCTGAGCCGTCCCCTTCTGCCGGGATACGTGGCAGCGACTCCCCGCCGGGCCGGGCCGCGCCGCCGCCCCCAGGCCGTCACCCACCTTCTTCACTCTGCGGGCCGTGTAGAGCCCCATCCCGTCCTGCACTTTGGACGACTTCAGGGCAAACCTGTCCGGCACGTACATGCCCAGCATTTTGCACCGGGCCGGGCCGCCGCCTGCTAGCGGGGAGGAGAGCTCCAGGGGACTTCCATCGCACCGGGGGAGGGGGGCAGGAAGAGGGGCTGGGTGCGGGGCTCGTCCCGCTCCCGAGGAGCAGGAGGGAGGAGCCTGCCCGCCGCGGCCGGGCAGAGGCGGCGGGGCGCCGGCAGGGGGCGCGCGCGCCCGGCGGGGCAGCGGCCGCTGAGCGCAATTAGTGGGTTTCGCGGCGCTTACAGAGCGACCGGCGCCTCGTGGGCAGGCAGCGCTCTGCCATCAGCTGTGTGGGCCGGGGCTCGGGTATGCTGAGGTACTCTTAGAAGTATTCTCACCCAATACCCAAAGAGCTTCCGTGCCACGAAGTACTTTCCGCAAGCGCTGCATTTGCTCAGCATTTGCTCAGCATCACTCAGGCTTACCCTCGCCATCATCTCTCGCCTTAGCAGACTTTTGAAATCACATAACCCTTACTTAGACAGATTGTTCTCAAAGAATGCCAGAAATTTAGAAGCCCAAAAGTAACGTTGCTTATGTCAAAAAAGTAAAATCTTCTATATCCCGGTGCCATACCCAGCAGGGGTACTGTGTTCTGACCAAAGCTAGGCACAATCTAGTTTGAACAGGGAAAAAGTCGCTGCACTTGGGTTGTTTGCTATGATCTCACCAGAGTGCTTCCTTTTCAGAAAACCACAGTGCCCAACACTGAATTTTTTCTAGAAAGCTGATTCATTTCAGTTGGGATTTCTGTCCACATCATACACATTGCCATGCTCTTACAATAAGTTGAAATAGCGACTGCTGTATTTGAAAAGGGGTTTGTTTGCATTTGATTATGCAGTTAGAAGGAAGTACAAAAGCACGTGTGGCAAGCGCAGGGAAAACATTGGGGGAGAAAAAATAAAAGCCACGTTTATAAAACAATTTAAAGATGCTTTAATACTCAAAAGCAGACCCCTGGGGCATGGTGGTCTTCTGCTTAGTACTCTTCCAGACACATTAATAAATGGATAGATAGTGGAAGTTCAGTATTTAGCTGCTAGTTCTCAAATAGGCATAGGAAAAATCTTCTATTGGAATGAAAAACATCCAGAGTTTTAATTACAATATGACAGTCAATGTCATTATAGAAATATGCACATCCTTGTGGATCAACTGTGTTTCTGCAATAGCAGAAATTCATGGGCAGACATCTAGGGAAAAGTGAAAAAAGGAACAACTCGGTTAGTTGTACTGGTTGTATGAGGGTCCCTTAGACTACTTTCTGATGTCCCTATATGCACAATTAAGCCATTTGGTGCCTAAGATCTGTAGAGTCATATGATAGATACATTGCTTTTGGAAATACTGTAACAAAGGAATAATATACATCCTCACCAACACAAACGTATATATACATAGATATTTATATAGTGATGCATGGTGTCATTCAGTATATGAGCAGCTACTCTTGTAAATTACCTGGGGCCCTCATTTTGATAACAAAAGGAAGGGAGAGTTAAAAAACATAGTTGGAAGAATGACTTTGGGAATGAAAAGAATAACTGGATACACAGCTTTAAAACCTAGATTTGCTAAACAATTAAATTAACAATTAAAATCAAATTAACACTTTTTAACATAGAAACACTAGGTGGGAAAGGACCTACAAGATCATCTAGCCCAACCAAAAGTATGTATGTAAAAAAGAACTCTAATATCTCAAAAACAATTAGGCTGAACTGAGAAGAAACAAGTTGTCCAGGCCTATAGTTTCAGTTCTAAGAATAACAGCAAAATTTAACTAATCTTTTAATTCACATCCAATGCCAAAGCTTCCATATGCATAACTGAACTTAATATCTTTCTAGACTAGAATACTTTCCTGAACTGAGGCCAATCTATCCTAGTTCATATAAAATTAAAATATTAGCATAACTTTCTGACATTTTCCAAGGACTATGAATATTTTAAAAGTAATTTTCACTTTATGAAGTCCTCAGTATTTCTCTCCCACAAAAAGAAAAAAAAAAAAAAGAACTTGGTAGTGCATGTCACCTTAAAATATCTTTACAGAAATATATCAACGTATCTTGCTATGCAGTTACATGTTTTGCTTTTAAGCTCCTGAAATAGGCATGACTAGTTGCTTTCATTCATAAACTCAATTCATTCTTATTCTAACACAAAATACTGCTTGTTGCATCTACTTCTGTTTAAGAAAAATAGGAAAGAAGCTTTTACACTGAGTAAAACAGATGCCAAAACAATCTCTTCATTTAGAAGCACTATGGTTGTTATCATGTAAATTGGAGATTCACAACTGTGCTGGCACCATTACAGATTTTTTTCCTGAGTTTGATTTGTCATCCATACATGTAAGTTTCATGTGCTGTTGGTATTACCCTTTCTGGTTCGTATCAAGGACACTATGGGGAATAAAGTCAACTTAGTCAACCCTGTTATTTATGCAGAAATGCATTACAGCACTTCTAATTTGTCCTATATGCAAATGCAAGAAGGGTGAGATCTCAAAACTCCAAATGACTCAGATTAGAAAGAACAAAGAGGAAAGGCTCATGGTGCATATATGTTCATCATTAATCAATTGCAAGAGTGGAGCATTACACTTTTGAGTTACTGTTTTGTATATCTGCACATGCAACGTGGGTGCATATAGCCTGCTGTCATCGTCTCTCATGAACGTTATTCAGCTGAGAATGCTGAATATACCAGAAAAAGGAATTTTCTTGCAGGCATAGCAAAGTCATCTCCAAAATGACCAACTGAACAAATAAGAGCACACTTCTACAATAGCTGCATGTATAGCAGGTTTTGCTGGCATAGCTGGCAGCAGTTTGAAGGAATGAAGAACTCGTACCACATTATATAACTACACTGACAGAACTAATTACGCTGTCTCATTCTCGTGAACCATCAATCTGGAACAGCCAGGCAGGGATGCCTCCAAGGTCCCCTTCACACATATAAGCAACTGCAAAATAAGAGAAAGCGTGGAACAAACTGATAGCTTTCTCAGTAAGAGCTCTAACAAACAAAGCATGGTAAACATCTGTGTTCGTCCATTGTAGAGGACATTTTCTGAGATTGAAAAGTATGCCTTTGTGTCCATTTCCCAAAGCCTCTTACTAACAGCCTATGTACTGTGATCTACATTGATGTATTGATTTCTTCTCAGAGAGTCACTGACAAATATTCTCTACTTTTGATATTTCAGAAACTGTTATCTGTTCTTTACAGTTAAATCATCACACATAATGACTTGCTATCTTCAAGTTTTCCACTCCCTCAGAAACACCTGCCAAGGCAATTCTCTTTGCTTTGTATTCACATAGATTTTCTTGGCTAAGAAAACTTTCTCGCACTAAGTCAGGTGCAATGGAGGGGAGGGTGACAATCAATCCAGGAATGTTTGCGTTCACTGAAACAACTAACTCCATTGCCAAGAACTATTTAGTGTTGTCTAGCTGGCTTAACTGCACTGATGAGTGGCACTCGTGTTCTAAACAATGCCTGAGAACCTGGTTTGTGTGCACAACTCGGACAAAGATCATGTGCAGAAACCACAGTCACCCAGAGAAAACATAAGTGACTTGTATGAAAAGCCCTTAGCCCAGATTAATGACAATANAAATAATAAATAAAAAGGGACTTATCAAACTTAGCACCACCCACTAAACAAGCATTGAGGGTTTAGGGCTTGTTCCNTTGTCCTATATGCAAATGCAAGAAGGGTGAGATCTCAAAACTCCAAATGACTCAGATTAGAAAGAACAAAGAGGAAAGGCTCATGGTGCATATATGTTCATCATTAATCAATTGCAAGAGTGGAGCATTACACTTTTGAGTTACTGTTTTGTATATCTGCACATGCAACGTGGGTGCATATAGCCTGCTGTCATCGTCTCTCATGAACGTTATTCAGCTGAGAATGCTGAATATACCAGAAAAAGGAATTTTCTTGCAGGCATAGCAAAGTCATCTCCAAAATGACCAACTGAACAAATAAGAGCACACTTCTACAATAGCTGCATGTATAGCAGGTTTTGCTGGCATAGCTGGCAGCAGTTTGAAGGAATGAAGAACTCGTACCACATTATATAACTACACTGACAGAACTAATTATGCTGTCTCATTCTTGTGAACCATCAATCTGGAACAGCCAGGCAGGGATGCCTCCAAGGTCCCCTTCACACATATAAGCAACTGCAAAATAAGAGAAAGCGTGGAACAAACTGATAGCTTTCTCAGTAAGAGCTCTAACAAACAAAGCATGGTAAACATCTGTGTTCGTCCATTGTAGAGGACATTTTCTGAGATTGAAAAGTATGCCTTTGTGTCCATTTCCCAAAGCCTCTTACTAACAGCCTATGTACTGTGATCTACATTGATGTATTGATTTCTTCTCAGAGAGTCACTGACAAATATTCTCTACTTTTGATATTTCAGAAACTGTTATCTGTTCTTTACAGTTAAATCATCACACATAATGACTTGCTATCTTCAAGTTTTCCACTCCCTCAGAAACACCTGCCAAGGCAATTCTCTTTGCTTTGTATTCACATAGATTTTCTTGGCTAAGAAAACTTTCTCGCACTAAGTCAGGTGCAATGGAGGGGAGGGTGACAATCAATCCAGGAATGTTTGCGTTCACTGAAACAACTAACTCCATTGCCAAGAACTATTTAGTGTTGTCTAGCTGGCTTAACTGCACTGATGAGTGGCACTCGTGTTCTAAACAATGCCTGAGAACCTGGTTTGTGTGCACAACTCGGACAAAGATCATGTGCAGAAACCACAGTCACCCAGAGAAAACATAAGTGACTTGTATGAAAAGCCCTTAGCCCAGATTAATGACAATACTATTATTACTCAAGAAAGTTGATCTGCCACAGCTGGGCTAAACAACAGTAGATGGTGTTCCAAGAATAGGAAGAAAGCAGATGTGCTAAGTACACAAGAAAAAAATTATTCACTTATATAATTAAGAATAGGTGTATCAATAGGATCTCATGAGATTTCAAGTAACAGTCCTCTTTAGCCAGTCCTAGAAAAAGGACTATAGAGAGGTTAAAGAGTAGAGCAGAGTCTGGATACGAAACACGCTGATTCTACCTGAAGTTGAGAACCGGAATTAGTCCAGAGTATTGGAAAAAAAAAAAAATTGCTGCTTAAATGGCAGTACAGAACTATATAGAAGTACTTAAAAATGCTACTTTTTTTCAATGTGAAATCCTACAACCACTCAGGTGTAGGAAAACTCAGTCCCTTCCTTTTCCAGAGGGAGCACTGAGTTTATAAGGAAGTGTAAATGAGTTTAATGTTTTCTGTTCCACTCTAAGGAGCAAACTTGATTGCAGTCGTAAGAGCACACTAGCATGTACATGAGAATAATGTTTATTATTTTAGATACATAAACTACATTTAAATTAAGCAAACTGGGAAGTTTAATGACAGGGAAAAGAATAAAAAATAATAAAAAATAATAAATAATAAATAAAAAGGGACTTATCAAACTTAGCACCACCCACTAAACAAGCATTGAGGGTTTAGGGCTTGTTCCCTCCCCCCCAAACACACACACACGTATCAAACCAGGATAGAATTTGTAGAAAAGACTTAGAGAAGTTCCATTATTCTTTCCCAGTTGCTATTATAATTTGCAGTGTTTCTCCTTTATCTGGATTGTTACAGTTTTAATTAACACATGTACAGTTACTTTATGTTTTGTTTCATAGTATTATAACTTCATCATTTTTGTTTTACATTTTTTTACCAGCTATGAATACTTCAGTTGCTGTTTACAAAATGTACTTGCAAAAATATATGAAAAGAAATACAAAGGGACAGCTGTGTTCCATTTTCATTGGCCTAACACTTTTTTCAGAAGAATGCTTTGAAAGTTTTAGTGTTAGTTTCAACCGAGTAAATCAAATGAATTGTTGGGAACCAAAAATGTCTGAGGAGTACATCTCAAAGAATAATTCAGTCTGAAGTAATACATTAAAAATAGAATGAAACAAATAAAAACCACATTTTTAGTTTTAACCTGTACCACATAACAGAGTGAATACTGAAGGACAAGTGATCTATTAAGTTACATAAAAATTTACATAATATTCAAATTTGGACTGTATAAAACTTAAAAGAATTAGCATTTGTGTTATAAATCAGTATTATTTTTCATTTACATAAAGGTAACTATACTGATTATATAATAGCTAAATAGATGTTCTCTTGTTGTCAAATTACTTCAAATTTACTGAACAGGGGATGCCTTTCATATATTTTGCATTCCTGTTGCTCTGATTTTTCCTTTCTGAATTGCTTGTGCATACATCAAGGTAGATACAATCAGGTGTTTTCTTTCTGATGTGCTTTCTATGGCCTATCCCGGGGCACACCCATAGTCTATGCAATGCTGGGCAATTAAAAAAGAAGACAAAACAAAACAAAAAAACAATTCACCTCCTACCCCAGCCCCAAAATGCAAATTGTGGATGATAACTCATCAGCAGTCTAGCACAGAGAGAAAGTAAATTTGTTTCCTCGTTAGTCTGTAGTTCCTTGCTTAGAACTACATAAAGCATTAAGAAAAAACACTGGGGTATCCAACAGCCTTCAGATTTGAAGTCTGATAGTGTCAGGAACTGTTTACATAACTTCCTTGTAAAGGGCATGAGGTACTTTCAGAGAAAGCTTTAACACAGTCATGGAAGCTGGTGTGTCCCAAATGGAATCCCATGGAAGAAATCCATGTGCCATGACAAACAAAGCAATTATGAGTTACTTGTCTGGAGTTCTAATACTTGTTGCAACATCACACCAGAAGCACGTTAAGATGGTCTCTCCACCCAAGGAACAGTTAATTAAGGGTCAGACTTAATAAGTTCACATGTCATATTCTAAGAAGAAATAGACAGATTTAAGGACAAAATGATCTTCAAGATTCCTGAAGCATGCATGCCAGCCCCTGAAGCACTCCACAGCTTAGAGGAAAAAAAAGAAAATCTGTTCTCCAGAAGAAAGAACCGTTTTTAATTGGTAATCCTTTGTTTATAATTATAAAGTGTCCAACATTTTGGCTAGGCTGAGCCACATTGCGTGAAGAGGTATTGTGTAGGGTTGCATATAAAATATATATTATAGCTAATGCCTATATGTAACAAAACTTCTTTTTATAAATACATGTTATTAAAACATAAAAATGAGGACAATAAAATCATAAAACTAGCAGCTTGTACACAAATGGTTTAGATGGTATGCCATTATCCTTAAAAGTTTACTTTATGTTTCTTTCCCCTCCTCCTTCTCCTGCCTCTCTCACACCTTCTGACTGAAATCAGAAAGGCAAATTCTATTTTCTCCTTTTAGTAATTCTAATACTTGGGATGCAAGGAACATTGGTTTGTTGCATCACCCATAGCAATTCCAGAATATGGTTCTGGTAGCTGATAGAGATCTTAGAAGTGTTGCTGTTCAAGCTGATGATTCTTCATCCCCAGTTTGTATGTTCGCTATTCCACAAAAGTTTTCTTCGCTGAAATTTAATCAAGTTTGCAGCAATTGTTTTGAAAACTTGCCTCCTAGATCTATAAATCTCTTTTCCATACTTCTCCACGTCCCTCCAACATGGTTAGAACAGGACCAGTATTTTAAGAGCAGTCTTTGACTAGTGTAAGTAGTAGTCCATCTACAGGATGCTTGCAACATTGTCTGCCTCCCTCTTCTTTGTTCATGTATGTCTGCACTTGTCCAGCATGCAAGTAGTGTTTAGCTTTGACCAGAGAGCATGAATTTTAGTCAAATATTCCTAGAATTTACCAAGTCAGTTTCCCTGACTAGGTATAATGTCATTATCTTTGTATAGCTTCTTTGTTTCCTTCATTGCAAATGACTTCCCCACCTTTCTACACTGCAGTATCCAAATCAGGTAAAAAAGACCTTTTCCCATTCATATTTTGCATTGGAAGTCTCAGAAAGCTTTCAGCTTGTGTAACCACATTACTTGAGGAGAAAATGGCAAGAAGAATAGCATACAGACTGCTCAGGTTTCTTGTTCTTTTTCTGAGTCCTACAGAGTTCAAGCTAAAAAAAAACTTTACTATTTTTTCCTCCACTACTCTATTTCCCAAAGAAACGAAATAAATATGGCTATTTAAAACCAAAAACAGTTATTTTGGTATGCAATATTACAAAGTTGAGTATGAAAACATATTGCTTTAGTCTACATAACATACCAGCGTATGCATGCATGAGAAGTGTAATACTGTCTAATTAAATCTTTAGAATCAAACAGCAGAGCTTACCAAAAGCTGTGTATGCCTTTACAGCTCCCCTTCTTCGGGGACAGTGGCACCCTTGCTACAAGTAATCACCAGTTACAGCCACTGAAAGTACCTAGAACAAATTGTGTTGACATAGAATCAGTATAAGCCATATATCATACTACCACTTAAAAACTCAGCCTCTTAGATGGGAGAATCTACTTTCCTAAGCAATTAAACTTGGTTATTGAGAGTATGACAACAAGCCCTGTCTACTCAAGTGTCTCAGTTTTTCTCCCCAGTTCTGACAGTGTTTTGTCTGTTTGCTTCTCTCTGAAAAAACAGTTATTCTTTCTTTCCCTAATGTATTTTGACTTGCTAAGGAAGATTCCTTTTCAAAGCCGTTTTTAAGGACTCCTTCCTTTTTTGACTTACTTTTTCTACACAAATTCTTTTGGGGCTTTTTGGAGTCAGTATTTTTTTTATTCAGTATACATTTCAATCTAGAAATTTTCCCCATCAGATCTTGCTTCCAATCAGGAAAACAACAACAAAAACATTTAGTGTAAGCCTCTGTTTTCTTTGGTAATAAGAACTGGCAGAATCACCTTTTCCACTAGTAAATTAACTTCTGGGCCACATCCTTCAGCATCCTAGAAATGTCTTCCTCAGCTAATAAGCATACTATTTCAGTTTAAGTGTGACTTCCTAAACTGATCTTACACACCCTGACTTTTCCCATTCAGCTTCTTCAGGATCTGAACCACTTTTCTCTCTTCATTAGTGACAAGTGACATTCCAAATTCAGCTAATCTCTAGCAAGCTATTTCTTTCAATACTCACCATTCACATACACTCCCTACCACTTAGAGGTCAGACTTTCTTAGACTCTATTTCCCGCTTGGAATGAGCTGATCTTACGCTCTTTCTGGAAGCATTAAGTCTTAAGTTTACATACTTCCTCTCCTACTTGAAAACTAATACTGAGGGATCTTCACGTAACACATATTATGTCACCGAGTCAATTCCTACTCTGTACAGTTATTTATATTTTTAGGAAAAAAAAAGGAAACAAATAAACCCATCAAAAGTTAGGTTCCCTTTCCATACCTGCCTTATGTTTGTAAATAGCTTTTCATTTGAGTGCTTTCATTTGAAAACTGTAATCCTCCATTATTTTCCATCTGACACCATAGGTACTTAGCAATTCTCTCTCAAAGGTTCAGAATTCAAAGTCAAGACTGCTGAAAGTGTACAGAGACAAAAAAAGCTGCAAGATATCTGTTGATATTTATATCAATTAAAAAAAAAAAAACCACAATTGAGAGGCTTTACATCAACTCAGTGCTCAGTGGAATTAATAATGCTTCCATTTCCCTTTATGCATCTTAAAAACTAGACTGTGTTGGCAATAACATTCTGAACACTGCATTTCTATAACTATTATTCTGATTTATGAACACACCTACTTAATAGCATCAATTTCCATAAAACTAAGTTGTTCTTTCTCATATCCTCTACAAATCTGTGTAAGAAATGCTTGTTTTTAAATAGCCAAATCTAAAAAAAAAAACAAGAAAAAAAAACCACGGTCCTTCAGACAAATCAATTTTTTGATGCTCTAATGTGTAAATTCCTTGCTAGCTTTCTTCTGGGGGCACTGTATTCTTGCAATATTTAACAAGGATGACATGACAGAAACAAGACTGAAACATGCTGTTTTGGAAACTGTATGCCCATCTCAAAAGACTACCTAACTGCCCATTTCTTCCTCATTTTGATACAGTCACAATATCAAAAAACAGAAACATGAACACACCATCCTACTGTTATCAGAAAGAAAATGTACACAAAATGATCTTTCACTATAATTAATAGGATAATTTGCTTAACGTTAGAAGTCTTATCTTCAAGTCTTTATTATAAAAGATGGAAGGCTAGATTGTCAGTACGATCCTTTCCAACTATAAAAGATGTAACAAGCTTCAATAATCAAGTACACAACGCTGGCTCAAACAGTGTTCAGATATTGTTGCCAAAGTCTATAAGGATCAACTGTAAAATGTCTAATGAACAATAGAAAATGTGCAAATAAGAAAAATGAAGAAAACCAATAGTTATCTCAAAGATTAAGTTATATGATTACAAATGTTTTGTGTGGCTCAGTGTTGCTTACTGAAGTTACTCAATCTTGAAAGGATTGGAAAGATTTAAGATAATATCATTTTTCTTTTTTACTCTCAAAACTGAGACAGAAATAAATACTTCTGTGTTCCCTACAAGCAATGATATAATGAGCCAAACAACTCTTAAACAAAGCCTTCTGTCTAAACTTTGTGAGTCCACTTGGCTTCACAAAGCAGAGACATCTGGAATAATTGGGGAAAAGAATTTCACATGACACACTTTCAGGAACTACTTCTGGTTTTCACCAAAAACCTGACAAAGCTTGATACAGCCCTGTAAACCCACATGCTGGGACAGAAATCAATTTCAAGAGCAGATTAAGAACTGCTCAATGACTTAAAGAAGTGTTATAACTACATAAAATTGGCAAAGAGAAACATATTGAAAAGTTGTTAGGCTAATTTGTACATGTATAGGACAAGCGTTCTTTGAAAGTATGTCAGCCGCTATGTTACTTCCTTACTAAAGTATTCATCCCAAGTTAACAAGACCAACAAATCCTACAGCTCAGGCTAAAGCTGTAGCTGGTTCTATTTTACCATGTGTGAAGCTATGTAAATGCTTTCTCTCTGCTCAAGTGTGCACTCCTCTGACATTTCAGAGGAAACAATGGCACCCTCCTGGGTCAGGCTGCAGAGAGTTTGGATTTGATATTGTTTGTGGGACACCATTCTGTTTATCACACAATAGGGTTTCTGTTTCTTCATCAGTTCTATTGTGTTAAATCACACCGCTTTTTTAGAAAGTATGTTTTAAGTTACAGCCTGTTAGGCACCCTAAGGCATCTAGACATTGAACGCTCTATAAATTCAAGGTTATTACTGTTCAGTATTGCCGTAAATGAGTTAGTCATCTTTTGTCATAAAGCAGCAAGAGAATGGACTGAAAATACAATGCAGCTGTATCTTATTTAAGAAGCGTGTCTTTCAAGAGGTACAACACATTAACATGCCCTTTCCAATATTGTACTGAAGTCTGTCCAAGCTATAATAATTCATCACAGAAGAGCTGAATGAAATACTGCTGCCATAGTTAGCCATTGTTGTACAACTTGGCTGTTGCCAACCTGCATGCTAAACAACCTGCACAGTCACAGGCCACAGAGTGATTAACGTGGTTTTACCCAACCCGTATCTAAGTAAGATTATTCTTGCAGCATGAGGATACTCTAAACAAGGAGTAGGAGAGAGGAGACTCTATGCATAGTACTCAGTATGCAGCCGTTGAGGTCCTGCTTGTCTAACCAGTGGCTTTTGGAACCTATTCATCCCACACCTCACATAGGCACAGGCACACATTTGTTCACCGAGCTCTCAGCAAATAATAGCGGAAGCACAGTCTCCATTTCCCTTCTCATGATTTCTTAGACCATCATTTTTCAATATGGAGTCATTCTATTTTGTCATTTGTGCGATAGTCCTTTGACAGTGCTTTGTTTCCATTTAGTTTGCAAACTGAAGTAAAAGTTACTGGGTAGACGTGTATAATAACTAACCTTGAACAATGACAAAAGCTATAAGAAAAAAAAAAGAATTCTAAAAGATTAGAAGCAAAACATTAAGCAGACATAGATGACATTTGTTCATTGCAAGGATTTCAACTCTTAATAGCCTACGCTTGGTTGAATGCAATTAATCTAACTATACTCCTGGGTTGGCTATTGAAAATTTGTTATTAATAGTTATTGTTATATCAGATTGAAGTCACATAACAACTCCCTCATGCAATAACCAGATGGCTATTTGATCCAATATATTCCTACGATGAAAGCTATTAGCAAGAAGAGATAATCAAAAAGGTTTCAATAAACCAACAGAAGTAAACCTGAAGTACTTTCTGCATAACAAATGTACTACTTCGAGAAATCTAAGAACCTGTTGCTACTGATTATGGCATTAGTGGTATCATCTCATAGTATTCCCCTCACCATTTCCAGGTCATTGTTAACTGCGTAATGAGACAAAACAAACAGAATTCTAAGTATGATAAATCAAGACATTTTTGGTTTTCAAATACGGTATGATATTGAGTACTACAGCAGCCCAGGGTCAGTAGGACTAGAGGTAGCCTGAACTAAACTCAAAGGCAACTCATTCTTAGTCAACTCTAAGTATACCTTTTATGACATAGATCACATACTAACAATTTTCTTTCCCCTCTCTCCCCGACACTTTCTTCCCACAAAAGTGAAGACAAGGATATGGAAAATATCAAGTGAGCAAAATTCACATTCAAATGGAGAGAAGGAACGTAAATCATCTCCAGCTATTGTGACTAGGCTGAGTAACCTGCAAATTTGTACTTGCTCACTCAACTTATACCTACTGGCCTTGTCCAAGGAACAGATATTTGAACTGTATTAATCTACCAGGGAGTATGTGTGCAAAAATACAGCATGGAATTATTAAAAAGGCTGCATGTTTCGTACTTCTGTGTTTTGTCAGAAAGGTCATTGTTTGAGATGTTTTCATTTAAAGGAAATATGTCTCTATTCCTTTTATTGTTGTTTGGCTGTTTCTTTCACATATATTCCTCCTCCTCCACACCACTGATTGTCAGCATGTTGTGAAGTAACTCATTCATCTAGCTGTCACGAAAGTAGATAGATTACATAGATTTTACAACTTCTTGTTACACTAGTGGTTAATTTACAGATGCATATATTTCACCATAACAACTTCTCTGACATTATTAGGAAGATTTGGACAGAAATAAGATGAAAACTATATTTAGTGTTGCAGGAACTATATTAGTTTAGCAGAGAAATATGTGTTATATTTCTTTGCAGTCTCCCATCAAATTGGTAGCTATTAGGTCTTTCTTTTTAATCTGATCTAAGCGTCGACATGGGGCAGAGCTGTATTTGCATAGGAGGTCTACTACAGCAGCACCACATTTGAACAGAATTAAGCACCCCATGCAGAACATATTGAACTTTCCCTCTTCATCGTGTACATGCCTCCTAATTAGGAAAGATCTGCAGATTGGACAAAAGCAACAACAAAAAATAAGGACCCTACAGAAAAAGCCCCAATTCCAATTAAGACACAAGGCAGGCATCAAAGGAAGTGGAGATGTAGATAGCTTTCAGAGGATACAGATGGGAGGATGCTGTCTTCCCCTCATGATATTCTAATACTCTTTTCTACCTCAAAAGACAAGATAACAGTACCTAAATATTCATATTGCACATTTCACATTTGTCACAACTTTTTTTTCTTGTTTTTCCAGAAAAACAAAATATCTCTGTTAGGGGCTGAGACAGAAGGCATCCAACTTACTTTTTTAATACGTATTACTTTCCTTTAAAGAAGTCAGCTGAGACAAGTAGGCCTCTCTGCAGAAGAAAGGGCATGGCATCTATATTTGAAAGATGCTGGGTGAGCTTCAGAAGCAAACAGCAACAAGGCAGGAGGTTGCAGTGCAGGCTCTTGAGAAGGCTGAGAGCTGTGGGAGAATACAGAAACAAGCCCCAGTAGCAAAGGAAAAAAAAAAAAAAACTGATAGGGGCCAAAGTGGACTAAATCTACTTCAATTGCAAAAGCCACAGAGCTGACTGAAACCAAAGCTGGAAGCAAAGACAAAGGGAGCAGCAGGAGATTGGTTTATAAGCTCTTCCCCATGTCTAGTCTGTCTTTTCTTTCTTGTCTCTGCTGTAAGAGTTTGTCTGGTGTAGGCTGTGTTCAACGAAAACCTGAGGTTTCACAGGATCACAGAATACCCCAAGTGGATATAGTCCACAAGGATCATCAAGTTCAAACCCTGCCTCCACACTGGACCACCCAAAACTCAAATCCTATGTTTGAGTGCGCTACTTGAACTCTGGCAGCTCAGGGCTATGCCCACTGCCCTCTGGTAAACAACCTAACACTCAACCTGTCCTTTCCCTTACTCAGCTCCATGCTGTTCCCTCGTGTCCTGAGAAGAGCTCAGCACTGTCCCTCTGCTCCCTGTGAGGAGCTGTAGGCTGCCATGAGGCCTCCTCTCAGCTTCCTCTGCTCTGGGCTAAACAAACCAAGGGACCTCAACCACTTTCCCTCCAGACCCTTCCCTACCTTCACAGCCCTCCTTTGCTCTCTACTAGGTCCTTCTTTTACTGTGGCACTCAAATTTGCCTGATGCATCCCAGAGTACTGCTGGCCATTTTAGCTGCCAGGGCACACCAGCTGAGGGAAGAAGTCCTGACAGACTTACCTAAGAGCCCTGGTCAGGGCTTATTACTTTTTTACTCTAATGAAGGTATTTTAGTATTTCACTTAATCACGACAATACTCATCTACTACATGCAACATATTAGTAGTGCATTTATCAAGCTGTACTTCTTGGAGAAAGGAGAGTGAGTGACATTTTCACATGTTGTGTGCATGTACTTATACCAGAAACAGCAATGATCTCAGAAGCACTTCCCTCACACTTTGATATAAAATCAACATGAGGATCTGGTAAAAAGTATGTCATAACTTTCCAGTCTTTCCCACTTCTCTCACCCTTCACCCAAAGTAGGAGCTGCTGATCAAAACCTCCAGGCACAGTGCCCTGCAAAACACGCTGTGAATGCTAGACTGAGTAATTATACAATCAACTGTAATGCTGAGTGCACAAGGCTGGAGGAAAATGATCACACCCCAAACACAATGCGAGAAGAGGGTTTGACAGTCAATACCAACAGGTAACCTGCAACTGAATGAGAGTTGTAACTCGCTTCAACCTAATGCTCAAACCAAAGCAAAAGGCATTGTAGTTTCTTCATTTCATTTGGGTCAGTTCCACCCTCCCTGATGAGGGCATGAGACAAATTACCCAGCACTCAGTCACCAATTACAGAGAAAACAGAACCAGTGCATTGTCTATACACTGTCACGCGTCATCTGCCTGCTAATTGTATTGCACTGGCCATTGTCATGTGTTGTCCTCAGCAGCCAGCTACACCATTTGAACAAAAGAGGGTGAAGGAACATAAGGAAGCCATTAGAGGTTAGGAGCTGTTGCCCAACATTACTCAGAAAGGGATCTGAAGAAACATAATGGAATCACTCATGAGCAACTTGTCTGTAGGGTCAACATCTGCAGGCAGCCTGCAGCCTCTCCTGCTCTCAAGGCAGGCTACACCAGCTCTTTAGAACAGCAAAATATATGAGCTAGCTCAGTGTACCTACCCATTAGTTTTAAATATGTCACCCATTAAAACAATCTTTTGTTCAGGGAAAGAATGGCTACAAAGATACAGTACTCACAAAAAGAGAAAACAGGAGAAACAATGCCTCACTGTTAAACTATGGAGAGAAACGTATGCCTCCAGTTTCTAATTATAATGATATGCAAAATAAATAAATAAATAAATAAGACCTTGAAGTAATGTATTTGTATTTATTTCCCATTCAGCTTCCCAGATGTGTGATAGGCAATTGAGGAGAATGAACACAGTAATAATATTAGGGACATATTGCAGCTGGCATACGCGTGGGTGTGTGAGAGGAAAAAGTAGTGAGAGTGCCTACGGCCTATGTGCAAGTCCTGCCTACGTTCAGCAGAGTTTTCTTCCTTGTGCCCTCGAAACATAAACTAACTCATCAACTTTGTGCTGGAAAATAAGACCTAATTACAGGACAGAACAAAAGCAAGGTCCACACTTAACTACTCAAAACACCCACCAACATCACCTTGGCCTGACAATAAGTTAGCTGGCTTTGAGATAAAATCTCCCTTTTTAATAGCCATCCCATTTGTCTATAAAAAGTGACTATTTACTCAAGATTCACACCTGTTCTTTTTCAGTTTTTCATAGTAGATGTGCTCAGTAAGAGAAGTTTTCAGAGGACAGGGTACCTTTGTGAAGCAAATGATAAACATTTATCTACCTCAAAAGGTATCTTAACTACAATTTTCAGCAGGCAGAAATATACCATAAATCAGTAGACTTTCAAGATATGCATTGATTGCAAGATCAGAATGGCAATTATACATTCATTATTCAATTATGATTACAATATCAGATAAATAATTCTGTTAAATGGGCAGAGATTTACCATTGAAGAGCAAGTTTTACTGGAAAGAAATAACTGGCTGCATTCAAAAACCTATTCATGTTATTTATCTGTTCACTTGAACTTGCATTTAAAAACATTTTTCTTCTTCTAAAATAGATGGTTTTAAGAAGTAGTGTGATAGAGGAGGGAATACATTCTGCATATACTGATGTCAGCATTAGTTGCTCATGCAAGATAACTATGCAGACCTTAGAGAAGCCTTTAAAAGCATTCTTGTAAAAAAAAGAAGATAATAATTTGCAACCACTGAACAGCTGAAATGGAGAATTTGCATCTCCAACATAATCAACAACACAAGCTTATAAACCAGTCTAGATACTTGTTTAGAAGACTAAACCATCTCCAAACTGTACCAATTGCTATCTTAACTTTTCACAGCTTCACTGAAATTCAAAGGCAATGAATTAAAGGCTCTCCTCAAAAACACAGCTGAGGAAAAAGTTTAGTATGGAAGTGAATGAAAAGCCTAGCTTTCCTCTATACATACAGATATACAGGTAGAACCTGCGTGGTCAGAAACAGCTGCAGCAGCTCAACAAGAGAATGCAAGTTTTGCCAGAGAGCATCTTGAAAGAGGCGGGGATGGGGAAATCAAGCAGAGATTAGAGCACTGTAAGCATCAACAGACAAAGGACAAGAAAAAAAAAAAAAACCTAAAATATTACACTCTGCAAAAACTTCTTAATCTTAGTTTTTATTCTGTAACGCTCTGTTTCACCTGAAATACTGAGTAATCCCAGGTTTAGAACAGCACAGGTATCAAATAGGAATGAAGAAGTCAGTAACTAAGTTAAACCACTGGTAACTAAACATCCGATCACTTTCTAACCTGGACTCTGACCTCCCTCACCCCGTATCCAAAATGCCATAATTTTTCTTAGAGGTTAAGCAGGAAAAATGCCTTCTCTCTCAATCTGGAGCAAAGCGAAGAAAGATAGTATTTCTGATTTGTGATTTAACATTAGGCAGTCCTATTCTTACCTTATGGTCAGTCATACTCTTCATTGACAGACTTACAAGACTGAAAAGTTTTGACAATTAAAAGGAGAATTCAGATCTGGTAGAAAGGTATGCATTGTAAGATTAATAGATAATAATAGTTTATTAAAACTAAGTCCTTGAAGCAGAAAGGTACAGTTACTTCAGCTGCCTGTTGCTACATACAGTTCTCTTAATAAAGTAAGATAATTAAGCACAGACCTAGTTATTTCTAGTAGGTGTTATCCTGGTTATTAATAAGAACAGAGAGTTTCCCATGTAACATGAGAATCACTCCATCAAATTCCGTGCCTGCATTGCTTGCCAGACAACTAGAGTACCTAGAGCAGGTTTTCCAAGAGTGTTCAGGAATGGCTAGATCCTCCTGTCCCTTAAATGAGTAGGAATAAGTTTGATGAGAACTAGCGCCTTCTGGAAAATCATCACCTGAAGCTACTCTACATATATCAAGCTTCGTTCATTGCAGTTGAAAAATGAACTAGCACCTGTGTGTCCTTTTCATAAATTCCCTGTATTTAACCCATTTATACAAGTACTGACAGAATCAAAACAGAAATCTGTCAATTTCGAGAAGAGGAAGATTTTACTTTAGCCTTTTGAGATTGTTTCCCAGTGACGCTTACAGGCTCTGCCACATACAGGTGAGAACATTGATGACAAAACAAAAGCTAAGACAAATTTTACAATTAAGAAAAATTTCCTTCAGATTTTCCTATCATATTTCAAGCACTAAGTACATAGCTAGTGTTGTAATTAGAACAGTAACATGAATACTAGCAAACAGGCTGTACAGTGTCTATTAAGATCAGAACATTCAAGCCTCTGAATACCAGTAGTTTGAAGCAGCCTATGGTTGATCCTTACTACCATAGAATGAACTGCCACGTGAAATCAGTCTTAAAATACAGGCATGGCAGAAATAGACAAAACAGGTAATGAGATCAACATATGTATCAACACTGCATTAGTATCCCCAAAAGATGATAATCAGCTGTATTTTTATGAAACAGCTTGGCTGCTACTTGCTGCTACCTCAGAGAGCAGAAAAAGACCTCTCCTTCTGACAAGTATTAAGCAGATATCATAGTTTAACCTTCATAACCTGAAAAAACTTTTATATCAAACACAAGTAAGGAAAAGCACCTCTACAAACTCACTTTTATCTTACCTACAAGGCAGGAGAGGTATCCTTTACAGCTCGTGTTAAAAGGCTTGTTAAAGGAAGCAGAGTCAGTTGGCTGTAGCAGTGGGCTGGTAATGGAGCCCAGCTGGAGCCTCCTGGGCTCCTGGAGCTCAGGTGGAGCCACACACCCTGAGGAAGCAGCTGACTTTTCCCTAGGGGCTTACACTTAATGCAGATGCTCCAATCAGTGGAAGTGAGGTAGAAGCAGATGGAGAAAACAGCCACCTTCTTCAGTGTAGTTTAGCAATATCATGACTTGCTTCCCAGAAGAGGAAGTTAAATTGCTCTGAGTTGGTTCATTGGCCAAAACTGTACACCCTATTCTGTTGTACTTTCTAAGCAGGAGTGTTTGGGTGAAAACAGGAGGCAAGAAGTTATGGATAAAAAAATAAAATTAAAAAGGCTTATAACAGGCAAGAAAAAAATTCCACATTCTTCTAAACTCCCATAATCACTGGAATGCCAGGAGGCCTTTGTATTAATAGCAAACATTATGAAATGGAAGAGGACATAAAAGAAAATGTTAGTATCTCTGAAGTACTCCTATTTTTCCTAACTTTCTGCACCAGGGCAAGAACTTCATGTGTACTTTGGCATCCAGAGTCTTACCAAATATTTTCTTTGTATATGCTGCGACTTTATCCGTACATTTTAGCTTGGACCTGCAAGAATGCTTCTACAGTGAAACTGGAAAGGGAAATGAGTAGAAATAGAGTTAAATGGTTTGCTTTAGTCCATTGTAAGCAATTCGTTTGTGGTTAAGAAGAATGCAGAATACAACTGGGAGGAAAAAAAGAAGCCAAACAGCCTCCCTTTCCCAAATATTAAAATAAATTCTTGGCCAAAGAATCAACTGCAATTTACTATACACGCTATTCATCAAATGCTGTGAATCTACATTGTCCTTGCACTCTTTAGAGAGTCTCATGTTTTAAAGCCTAAGTCCTGAATGGGATCTGCTTAGAAGGACCCACTGCTAACTTTCAGCCACAGCAAGTCCCTGTGCAGACACAGAGCATACTGTTACAGACAGGGACCCAGCCGATGTGAATTGCACCAGGTAGCTACTAATAAAGTCAACGCAAGCACCAGGGGAAACTATCAGACAAACTGCTTTGAGAATAGACCTCTGGACCAAAACCCAGAAAAGAAGAAGTCTGTTACCTGTCCTGAGGCCCTGAACCACATTATAGTATGTGGAGCAATGCAGTGTGTATCCTGCTCTTAGCCACTTGAAACAGGTTCAGCATTATTTCTTTGTTTACTAATTTCATTCACTGTGCCAAGAGTGAGTTTATTTCTCTGGGAAATGGGCTTGCACTTCTAAAGCAGACAAAAACACAGCACGTAGACATCACACTGTTCAACCATTACATTGCTGGTGCTGGACAAACAGAATGATGAAATGCACCTGTGTCTAAACTGGGGTTTGAATTCTGTTATTTGAGAGGTAAAAGGAAGTTCCCCCTTGAGTAACTCTGTAACTTCAAGTGCTTGTTGAGAGCAGTTTTAAAACCTGAGCAGGACTTTTGGCCAGATTAGCGTCACTGTGTGACAGTCTGGATTTGGAACTAAATGCTGCACTCACAAGTACAAGGTCTGTTGCTGATTTTATTAGTAGCAGCATTTTTATTTATTTATTTATTTATTACAAGATAAAAATGAGTACCACTTGTGGAAAACAGAGAAGCCGGTATCTCTAACACTGCCATATGCGGGATGCAATGGCAGGTGGGAAGCGACTGTGCCTAAGGAACTATCAAAGACCAATACTGTGCAAATAAACACAATATTTGACAGTGCTAGTCCTTTAACCTACAGTAAGAGCTTTTTATAGCGTAGAACAGCTTTCAGCCTCAAGTGTGCTACTCAGCGCAAGCAAGCGTAAGCAATTTGCTTTATTGAAATGCATCTTTAGTTCTCAGATAACTTTGAAGCCACAGTAATCCAATATGCATTTACGAGGAGCTGCCATCAGTGTGGGCCACCATACACTGCTTCCCCGTAGTCCTGTGTCTTCCTCAGCTGCAGACCCCAGCGCAGCATTTGTTCCCAGTGAGACATACACACCAAACTCTACTTATCCCTTTATTTCCAAGCTCATGTTTCAATTTTATCACTTCTCAAACCCAGTACTTATAAAAAACCACAAATACTCAGCCTCAAACTTACCCATTAGATACCTGTAACTTCAAAATCCACCACAGTCACCTTCCACTTAAAGCTAGTAGTTGTGTTTTCCATACACATTCTGGTGCCTTTCTGTTCCATCCTTAAAAAGACTGCATCCCTTAGGCCTCTCTCAGATCCAATTGACTTCATTGGGACCTGAACGATAATGGGATGATCAGTAAATATGATACCAGAATGATCTCACTTTCATCTAGAAAAAATAAAGCTAGTTTGGGAAAAGAAAAATTCCAGTAGGAGAAAAGACATTTTTTCTTTTTAAATGTAGCATTCAGGTATAAAATATGAATACATTTTGTAAAAAGTTTTCATTTTGTTACCTAAGTTGAACAGAAGTTCTTAGGCAGAAAAGCCAAGTGAACTGGATGAATAGCTAACAGAGAAATCTGGAAAAATGGAACACATGGAGCTAGAATGGCTGCAAAACACACATTTTCAAGTGAATACTGTAATATATCAGCAAGAGGACTACCATTCTCTGACATACATACATAAAAAAATAAACAAATAAATAATAGCACTACTGTAATGCTTACGGAAGTGCAAGTGTCACCTTTACCTGAAGGACTCAGTAGCTTTTTGGATAGTGAAAAGTAGGGAAAGAATATCCTATGTAAGCACTGAGTCAATCAGACTGGTCCCTGAGGGATTCCTACATGTAGTGACTGCTCACCTGTGCTCTGTTAACATAATCCAGCAGGTTTACCCTGTGTTACTGAAATCATCAAGCTTAAGAGATCACAGATGTTTCTGAACGAGGTTCAGGGACTGTCTCCAGGAAAATCTAAATTTCAATTATTAGGCATATTATATAATCAAACACAACAGCTTTTTTCTTGTCAGACTTTGTAATACAGCATTTGCATCTTCAAGAATCACAACAAACTCTACGTGTGGAATGAGGCAGAAGCTTGTGCAGCCATGAAACCCTGCTGCTGCCTCTCAGTCTTCAGACTGAAATCACTGGGGGCAGCAGAAGGGAAACCCTGATGAGCTCAGCACCAAGAGGGAAATGGGAGAACATCTCCACAGGGATCAAGTTTCATTCTCCCCTGTGAGAAGCCTAAGACAAATCTGCTTTCTGCAAGTTTGGGTCTTTCTCTTTGATTTTTCCCCCTTATTCCCCAGTTTCTTCAAGTGTATTCTCAAACTCCCATGGGGACTAAAAACACGAGAAAAGTCTGACAGAATCTAAGGAAGAGACCTGATATCCACTGCCTTACTGCACCCTGCAGTTTGCACTAATGCATACATAACGTGAGACCAAGAAAACGTCTATTACCTGTCCTGAGGCCCTGAACCACATTATAGTATGTGGAGCAATGCAGTGTGTATCCTGCTCTTAGCCACTTGAAACAGGGTTGCTCTAGTTGATTCTGAGAAGTGTGTTTCCCATTAAGCAGCTCTACACAAGTTTCTGAGTCAGTGAAGGTGACACATGGAAAAACAAAGAAATAAGGAAATTTAGAGAAGATGAGATCCAGACAGTTAATATTTTAAAGAAATCTACACAACGAAAATAACTGCATTTTAAATGACTCTTCTTTCTTTTTTTTCTTGGCAATACTATTCTTGTCAATGGAAAAAAATCCTCTCCATTTATTATTGCTGTGGTCAAAATCAGCAGCATTCAGAAAGCAAATATTTTCAGTGATAATCTAACAAAAATAACGTCTGGCTCCCTGATGTGTTATTTGTTTGAACTGTATGCTTGCTCTAACTCAGACTGTGAACTTCTAAGGAACACCAGACATCAGAAGTACTTGCAACCATGACAAAGCGGGGCTTTTTCTTATCTGGGACAAAGTTCTTCCATGCTGTCTTGTTCCTCTAGTGCTCCTATCAGAGCAGAAATAGAGCATGTCACAAATGCCCCTCTTCCAATGGCTCTCTTGCAGATTTTAACCTTTCTCTCTATAACATCAGTAATTCTTTCTCATGGACTTTAGTCACCATGCTCCAAAAGATGAAGAAAACAAAAAATAAGCATGTGCTAACTGAATTCAGTTCAAGTTGCAGCATGCCTCTTCTTTCTCTAGCTCTGTTTTCTCCCTTAAAATAACAAGAAAAAAGAAACAATATATAATCTAATATTTTTTTTTTAATTTTCTGTACAGGAATATAACGTTATGGCAACTTTGTACATGAAATACATACAGTATTTAAATGTGAAAATCAGCTAGGTAAGAATTTACATTAGCAATGAAACTCATTCATGTGCAGTTCAGCTAATATTTAGTTTAGATCTGTATTTTAATGGGGGAAGATTTTAATAGTTTACAATCATAGAAACATAAACATTTAAAACAAGACTCTATAAAATAATTTACAGATACTCTACCATCTACACTGAGAGAAAGGGTGTATTCCTGTGTGTTCTGTGTGTAACAAGGTGGATGAATGATTTATCTCAGCCTTTGAAGTATAAAATAATTTAGAAGCAGTTCATGCAATGTGGAAGCGAAGGAGTGCCAGTTCCTGCAAGGTTTCGTGCTACCTCAGACATCTACTGAGCATCGCATGTGGGTCACCAGACACATGATAGTACAGCTGTCAGATGCTGCCAGAGAGCACCGGCCTCAGTTCCTCCAAACAATTACTTATGTAAACATAAATATACAAGTTGATATCTTTTCTACACAGTACAAATACAGGCCACAACTTCTCAGCTGTGCAAGTAGTCAATCTGTATACTGGGAAGTAGGATTATGTTCAGAGTGGAGTTCCATATATCTCTATTTACAGGTGCACTAACAGAACTTCCTTGTCTTCACCAGTTTGCTCTGGTATTTGACAGAGTGCCCTCCATGCCCAATGACGTACACGTCCAGCAGGTAGGACTTGCCAGATTGCAGGCCCCTAATTGTCTCTGTTGTAACTGCTTTCTGTATATTCTGGCTGTGAAAATATTTACAGAGAACTTTTTCCGATTTCTTCCTTGTATCTGGACCCAAGCACTGGTTCTGTTCTCTCTTCTTCTGCTCCTCGCTGTAGTTGTCATCCACCTCCTTTTTGTAGATGCAGAATTTGTTTCTCTCCTGCGTGCCGAGCCATGCCACTGTGACTGAAGAACATGTGCGGAGTTTGTCAAAGGCTTTGATCCTTGTATCTTCAGGAAGAGAAGGAAATAACTGCTTGTTAGGCCTTGTTGTTGCCAGAATCTTCAGCATAGAAGCACCTTTTTTGCTCCCTTTCAGCCTAATTAGATACTTAGCTTTTGCTTTCCCTCGCAGCTGGAACTGCCGTACTCCTTCCACGTTTTGAGACAAGAGTAGTTTGCCATCTCTTCTAACTTGGATCTGAACAGCATCAAGGCATGAATGAACAGAAAAGGTGACCTTCTGGTGAGATGAAACAGGAGCAAACCGTAGAAATTTGGCTCCCTTCCTCTTGATGAACACATCTGTAACTTTGCCATCTTTCAGCTCAACTGTTTTCTGCTTGGCCTCCTCCTTTGTTCTGGCAAAGGTGCCAACATATGCAGTGCTCAGGTTCGTGTCAGTGTTTACTGCAAACATGTCAAAGTAGTACTGTGTGTCAGGCTTCAGGTCAGACACCGTGAAGATGTTCTTGTTCCCAATACAAACTTTATGCAGATCAACTCTTGGCTTTGAGGATGTTTGGCGCCCAAATTTTGATGACGATTTTAGAAAACCACGTTCTTTGCCAGCACTGTTGTCTGCAGGGAAGCCAAAATGGGCGAAGTCAAATGGACTGAAATCCAGGCCTGGTTTTGGAGCCATCATGAAGGCATCATCAGAACTAAGCTTGGCTTCAACAGCACAAAGGCTTTTGAAATTGTGCTCTTTACTGATGACTATGCAATACTGAATTGGCTGTTTTAGCAATGAGGCCGTGGGACTCGGTTTCCATGCCAGCGTTACTGTTGTACGTCCCAGAGAAGTAACGTCAATTCTCGGATCATAAGGTAATTCAGGGTAAGGTTGGTCAGATTCTGGAGTAGTAGTTGCATACACTTTAAAATGTGTATCCTTCTCTGTCGACAGCAAATCTAGTTGGTATAAACCAGAAGGGGAACTAGAGGACACAAAATACTCAACATCGTTTCCTTTGTAAGAGAACAGTTCTGTGCCTTCTTCATTAGTAATCTGCTGTTTCTGTTGCTCAAGAGGTTCTGGTTCACCTAAATTATAAGCAAAGAAAAACATGTGTATATACACAATCCAAGAATATAATAAAATAAAACTACAAGAGACACTTCTACATAAAATGCAAATGTGAGATAAAAAAAATAAAGGTTTTCCCTTCTGAGGAAGGTATTACCAATAGTTTTTTCAAATAAAGCAGGGTTTGGCACTCAGGATAACAAAGGCAATAGGAACCACACCTTACTGGTGTTACCATAGTCTTGCAGATGGCAGCTGTACTCTCTACCAGACTATGCCAACCTTGGGTGTGCCCCAGAGAGACTGATTCTGCTCTCTGTTTCTGGGCTTGGGTCCTCAACTTTGGCCCTCTGAGTTACTGTAAAGCTGCCTGCCTAAATACAATGAGGGCTTAAATGCGATCCAGCATAGATGACATTCGGCACTTGTGTGAAAATCTCTGAAAGTCAGAGTCTGTTCCTCTCCTGAGTAGGAATTACACTGCTGTCTCCAAATAAACTCCTTGTCAATATATGGGCTCTCAAAGGGGCCAGCTGAGCCCTACAGGAAGGCCAATCTTGCCTCTCCTATTCACTTCAGGTTTTGTTCTCGCTTTTTACAACTCTTTTCATTCTTGTGTTGCTACCTACTGCTACTTTCGTGCACAAAGGCAGGACTAGGGCTGAAGATCCAAAGGTCATAGCAATGAGCCTGCTGTGAGACTCAGCACTATGCTGAGTTTGGCTTGAGAAGCTTTGAATCCAGGAGAAAAGCAGGAGTTAGAGGGGTAAAGAAAGCCTTGGATGGGTTATTACCTGAACCTTCTCCACTGGCTTCCTCTGGGAGCTCTTGGACACTCAGTTTCCACTCCAGGGGAGCATCACAGGGTGTCACTGTTACTGCAAGGGGTGTGTTGTCCTCTTCCACCACAAAAAAGTACCTAGGAGAAGGTTAACAGATCCTTAGCATCAGTAAATTCTATTAGCACCAACCATTGGAGACCAACTTTACATTATTTACATTATTAAGTTTGACAATGTTGGGGTAACAGAGACAAAAATGTAACCTACAGGCTGTAAGAGGGAATGCCAAAAGGATAGTTGGCATGAGCTGAGGAGGTGAAGGGCTAAGGCCCCCTGCTGCACAGTGCTGCCAAGACATCATGGCACAGGAGCTTCTGGCCTCCTGCCCTCCCCTCCACCAGCTTCACCGTTTTCCCCTACGCTAACCACAGACAGTATAAATGGTCACAGAACAGTCACAAAGGCACAAATGAGAGAAACAGGACCTTTCCTGGAATTCGAGGTTATGCTCTTCCAAGCAGGACATACTTTCCAATATGTGGCCAGGTGAAGGCCCTAGAAGCACATACATACACATACTCATGGAGAATGGTTGCAATTCTGCTCTTCCCTAAATTCTTTGACTCAGTTCCTGCCTAACCTCAGTATTTTCTGACCCTAGGGTTGAGGCTGGGAAGTGGGCAATCAGCTTGAGCTGCTTCTTTAAAGCACATTACGAAACAGAAAAGAGCAACAAGTATGGTGGTGTTTGCCTGTAGTTTTTCCTTCCCCTCCCTTTTCCTGCAGACATGGTTAGTGTCCCTGCTTTGGGGAACTTCTGTGGTCTGCGAGGGCTCCAGGATTGTAGCAGAAATCACACAAACTTCACGGACTGTCAGCTGGAAGGCCAGACTCACATAGTTACTTACTTCACCAGACAGAGTGCTGGCATTTGCATTTCTCTTACTCAGATCCAGCTTTGGTTCAGAACACACAACAAATAAAGCTGCTGTTTTCCAAGACCAATGTCCTCACTTAATCTGGGCAGAAATACCTTTTAGGCGTGTCTCGGAAGAGGTAGCTACTAATTTCAGCTCCATCTGGGATGACTGACGAATCATGAAAAAACGCCTTGTCCCGGATCTGCATCTGGAAGAGCTCCTCATCTCTGGTAGGCAGCTTCTGCATCCTGGAGCTGAGTGGCAGCAGCAGTAAGAGCAGCGGGCAGTGGAGCAGGAGCATCCTGCAGCAACGAGAGAGATTCCAGATTGGCGAGGGGTGAGCCATGCACACAACAGGAGCTGCTCAAGAGACCGCAGGGAGGCATGGACAGGGTCTGGTGGTGACCTATTTGTTCACGAACTCAGCTAGCTAGCTGCCAACTCATGTGAATCCTATATACTGATTGAGGGCTGGCAAGGAGCTTAGTACAGCCTTCTGCAAACCCTTAGACATAGATGCATTTCAAGGAGCACAGGGCAGTTTAGAAAACAGAAATGAATTTGAAAGGCTTATTCTGCCACTGAAACTCACACATACACACAATGATGTTGCATGCCCTTTATATTTTATAGGAACCTTTGCAGTAACACCACGTGAGCACTGGGAATATGTGTCATTAGAACCAAACTTGCACTGTTAGAGCATTTGGATGAAGTATGTAAATAAGATTTTTTCATCTCGAGCTGTAACTGAAAGCAAGCCCAGACAGTGGTTTGAAATTGGTATCTCTCCCTCCCTTCAACAGAGAGCAAAAGCCTTGCACATCCTTTGGTCGAGCTACAATTTGGTGTTTTGCCGTAGGAGAGTTTGCTGGATGTGGGATCAGAGCAGATGGAGGGTACAGCAAGCTCACTTTGCTCAGCAGAGTTTGGTTGGGCTTCCAGCAAGTCTTTGAAAAGTAAATATTTCCAGTGAAATTGCTGTTTATAAAAATAGTGAATTAGGAAAATATGTGATATAAGCCCACATATATTTGAAGCACATTGGTATTAACATGCAATTCAGCAGGGCTTAATCCTCAAGCCTGATGGGAATTGCAGAACACAAAAGCAGTGAATCCCTTACAAATTAGGCATAATAATTCATAATCTCAGCCTTTCATTATTATGTCTACAACTAGGTCAGTAATGACTACGCTAACATATACAGCAGGATGGACTGCAAATCTCCTCAGTACAGCAGATGATCTCACATATAATGGCTCTGGTACGGGGTGAGGGGAAATGCAGTCTGTTTCTGGTACAAGTACAGTGAGTTAAAACCACTAGATGATTACATTCCTAAAATTAGGAAAAAGAGTGTTAGGCCATTACCTAAGCTGTGTTAGCCACCAGCTTTGGTGAAAAGCACAATAAAAACACTAAGCTGGAGAGAACAGTTTTATTGTACTTTTTTTCTTGTTACTTGTCTGAATGTGTGGGCATGCCCTGGTCCTTACACTGTAGGATAAGCTGATTACTGTTTAATAACATATTCTTTCTTTTTACATTTAACATTAAATCTGTTAGGCTGTTGATTTTTCTTTCCCTCACCATGACCTTCCTCCAGGCTTTTACGTAAAAGCAGTAAATACTGGGCTTGTTGAGAAGTGGCATGATGTAGTTCAAACCATAATAAAATCACTCTTCCCTTTCAAGCCCTTAACATAAATATAAGCACATGCCCCCAAGGGAAACGTCAGTGTCCGCCTCCTTCCCCCTCCCGCGGTTACCTTCTGAAAAACCAAAGAGAGCTGCCAGCCCCGTTATTTATTCAGTGATAACCTCACAACAGCAACGCAGGGCCCCAGGGCAGGGTGGCTCAGTGGCAGTAATTCCCCATTTGCAGGGCGTGTAATGCTTCATCTCCATCACTCACAGGTTTTAAATCGCTATTTTGTTATGATTTGAGAGCTTACTTCAGTGTACCTGGCTTTACCCAGGACACCGAGCTGCCATTTGTGGTCCAGTCGTGACCTGGCTCTCCCAGGGTTTGTCAAAGTTTATCCCAACCAGATCCTTACCTAGGTTTTGACAACAGCAGACATATTTTCTTGAATTGAGACCAAAGTGTTGATGCTTATCATCACAGCTAATGACATCTGGCCTTTGGGAGCAAAGATCCTAACTCAAAATGCTGGCTGACTCGAGCCACCCAAGTCAGCAGAAATCCCTTCTCTCACGGCGCAGGATGAGCTCCGTGTGCTATGCCGTGCTGTTTATTGACTTTTCACGTATTATCACTGGCCAATAGGGAAGAAATTCCTTCTAACTTAATCATACAGCTACAGTAGATTATTTGGTTAGGTAAGAAACACAGACACTTTCTACAGACAGCGTCCTCTGCGTGAACCCCCTGAAACTGCAGTAACATATATTGTCATAGCCTGCTCCACTGCAGTGTAGCCGTTACCAAAATAAACTACTTTTGATTATAGGACTACCCAGGCTAAGCTTCAGTTCTTAAATGATTTCACTAGCTAATCCACTTTAAAAACTTTGGTAGACAGCATTTCTGTCCCCATGAACTATTTGTGCTGCAGTAGAAAGGTAGGGATTTGTCTGTGATTTCTGTATCTAATTGGAAAATCATTTCAGCTTAAAAATAACAAGAGACATTAAGGTTGGTCCCATACTCCCTACACAGGCCAGCATCAGTCCATTTTATATGTGAAATAGCTTGCAAAGCTGTTAACTGTTAATGAAAGACAAACGTTGTATAAGCTTTGTTACTTTACAAGCAAATAGGGTTTTGAGTGTCTTCAATTTTACATATCCAACCTCACAGGCCTAAAACAGCCTCAGTTTTCATGTGTGACCCTTCTGAAAGTGGAACATCTAAATAGCAAAGAGGCACTCAAAATTCACCCGTAATTTTGGAAAAACCTTTTGTCAGCATCAGACTGCTCCTTCACATGAGTTAATAAGCAGATTTTCTTTCTTTAATTTTTTTTTTGCAGTGCATTGGTTAGTCTGGTACAATTTTAAAGTAAAATCACGACAGTTCACTCACACCAAACACTGGGAGAAAAGTAAAAAGAATTTGTCATTCCATGTTTCCTCCTGGACAAGCTCCTCCTTGAGCTCACTCTCACATCGTCCCCCTAGATTTGCACACTGTGCCTGTGGGCACACATACAAGTGCCCTGCCGTCCCCCTCCCACAGATCTGCTTTCTCAGTGCCTTGCAGTCCAAGCCTGTTTCATTTTCTGACTGCATGCACGGGATGAGGCCAGAACCCTGCCCTCCTACATCACCCCTCCTACATGAATGATGTGAAGTACACTCTGACTTTTTTGTTCTCCAGACTGTGCCACTTCCCAAATGCCTTTTGTTCCCTTTTCCATAAGTTCACCTTCTTTTCTTTTCAACTCAGAGTCAATATTTTATTGATATATTCCTGCTGACTGGAGAGATTTGCCTGCTGTTTATCACTGAATTTAAGAGTGAGCCAAAGCAAACAGTCCTAAGTGAAATAATAAGCACTGTTTGCCTTCCCCAGAGTGCACACGTGCCCTCTGATGGCCCGTCCTTCCCACTGGCCCCCTCCCCAGCCCCAGCCACCAGCCCAAGGTGACAGGCACAGGCACATGTAGTCACCCAGAAACACTGGGAGAGCAGAAGCACAGGTTGTGAGCTCCGAGTGGGATGTGATGGCCTCAAGTGCTTCAGCCTTACCAGAGGTGAGCCTTTTCCTTTGGAAAGGATAAATAAATCAAGGTAACAGTCTGGCCACTTTATAAACTTGAGCTGCAAGCCCATAGATGAAAATCATTACACTGGATCAGAGATCTCACAGTGATTCCAGTTCCCTCCTTCCCTCTGAACACATCGCATTCAAGCAGCGAGGCTTCCCAGCACTTCACACATCCCATTCACACACTCTCTTCATGGTCCCTAAGACATCTACACACCTAACTCCATCTATATGAAGAACTGCAAATATCTAGGGAGAATGCAACCATAAACCGGAATGGAGAGATCCTCATGGCCTGTGCTACTCATCCTTCACCACTGTCTGCAGATCACAGGGACCTGTGAAGGATTTACAATAACAAAACAAAACAAGATCTGGATTTATTTGAACCAAAGGCATCTGGAATAAATGAAACCTAATTAGAGAGAGTGGAAAATGCACGACTGTAATTTAGTGAGGATCATTTCAAGGCACTGCCTGTGACAGTACCTTTGTGTTGCATTTCTTTTTCTTACATGCTTGGTTAACATTTTTTCCTCCTTAAGTCCTATTTTTAAACTGTTTTTTTTTTTTTTGGTTGTTTGCATTGCTCACACTGTATCTCATAATAAGTCTGCAGATTTATTAATTTGATTCAAGTCTAGCTTTGAAAATGAAAATGTACTTCCAGACCTCTCTGACTTATTATAGGAACACGGCGAGTTTGCAAGCTTTGCCATTGTAGCCTTCATTTCCACAGATAAAAACACAAATGTACGTGCCTTGGCACGTAGAGTTATCACCACAGACAATAGCAATTTAAAAGTACCCACCAATTTCAATTGTAATACATTAATCAGTTTTAATGTGCAAAGGATGAAAAACGCCTTTGAAATTTTAAGTATTTACTGGAAGTGGGTCAGTTTGTTTTCTTAGAGGAGACTCGAAGGGAGCAGTGAAGGCATTGCACTTAATACTTACGATTCCCTAAAGGATCTGGAAAACGTTTGGTATGCCTTTCATATGTTGGATTTTTTTTTCTTTTTTTTTTTTTTTGTCTGTTTGTTTTTCTTCAGAAAGAAAGAGCTGTGCTCTGGAGAGCACAATGCTGGCTGAGGCCTTGTGCCTGCAGTCCTCACCCAGGGGACTGGGCCCATTGCCTGCCCTGTGAGGAAACATCCATGCCCCATTGTGCCCTTATCCCTCAGCACACAGGGACACGGTGTGATGGTGCCTCTGAAGCTGTTAGGGCCCAGCCTGATGATAACCTGGGGCGTCACTGCCCAGTCTTTGCAATCCCAATTCAATCCACAGTTCCCCTTTGCTGGAAGTATTGTGACAGTAAAGCAAATGGCAGTAGCATGGGAAATTGTCCAGCTCCACAGAAATAGGGCTGTTTCAAGAAGTTAAGGGTACATTTCCACCAGCTTTTAATGAACAACAGTGGTGATGAACCGCAACTTGTGGGAGAGGTTAACTCTGAAGGGAGATTACTGTGAAACGTGGAGCTGTCTCAAATTAGACATGTTGAAAAGCAAACATACTCAGGGAGATATGGTATCAAAAATCAAATTTTACATGGAATATTCTGTTTCCAAACTGAGCCGTATTTATTTTTCCACTTTTAGTGGAAACAGATTCAAGCTTGAAACTTCTGTCCTGCAGCACATGGAAGGCAGGATGCTTCAAAAACCCAGCAGAGCCAGGAGATCCCAACCTGGGGAGAAGCCTGGCAGCTCCCCTCCTCCTGCCAGCCACTGCCCACTAAACAGCTTCTCTTTTTCACAGCCACTTCCATACTTGCAACCCTACAGGTAAGCGTCAAGAAAAAATACAAGTCCCAGAGACCTTTGGCACAACGTCCAGTTGTTCTCTAGCAGCTGAGGCCTACTGGGTGCCTGCTCCCACACAACGCCTGGTTCCGCTCATAGGTCGGGCACCAGCAGGCCTCATGGCTGGCACCATTCCTGCTCTACCTCCCCAGCCCTCCCACTGTGCCCATGTAGTTGAGTGTCTTCCACTGAGAACACAAGTGTCTCTCCCATAGGACAACATAGCTACAGCTAGTGTCTTCCACAGAAAACACCAATTTTAGCCCCTGGACTCAAAGCTAAACTCAGTGAAAGAGCCCATCATCTCAGCAGGGTTTGAACCCTCGTAGGAGGAATCAGATGGGGCTAAGAAATTTGAGTTCGTATGACTCTAGCCCATTGAAGATAGCTGACTCCGAACGCCACGTAGCTCTGCAACAAATCTTTCATCACAAGATCCTGAGGTGTTTTGTAATGGAGAGCAATTACTGTCCCCTTGTTACAAGCAATAAAAGTGGGGCACTGAATTCCTTGTTCGAGGAAATCCCAATCTAATCCTTCCCTTTAATCACAACACAATAGCCACTTCCCGAGGCCAAGTCCCTCTGCCTGCAGCAGGGCTCTGTGCGTGGGTGCTGCTGCTGCCCCGTAATGGATTTCAGCAAGAGGATTAGTGGGGAGGAGCGCACTCGCACAATTACAGATGACAACCAACGCCAGCACATTGCCGTTTGGTACCAAGTTTCCCACTGCTTCCCTATAATAGCCCCAAATGACATTACAAGCTGCAGCTCCTGCCAAAATCCACATGGGATAAGGACGGCTGGAGCGTCAGGGGAGGATGCTGGAATTGTTTGTGTACTGTTTTCCTTCTGTTTTTTGGTAGATGATTAAAAAAAGGGAAAATCTGTCACTGCTTTGCAGTTCCTTTCACTAGCAACACAGATTTTTCAGCATCCAGAAGAACAGCACACACACACACGGTTACGAGCCACAGCCAGCACAAACCCATGAGCTTTCATGCCACCTTTCTGACCTCCAAATTTACAGCTTTCCTGTGAGATCTCCTCAGAAACCCTTGTTTTCAGGTAACCATATACTACTTACTAACTGGGGTTCCCAGCTAACAACCACCCCTGCGGATACCTGAGGTGGTACAAAAAGCTGCAGCAGCTTACCAAACACCCAGTGCAGCTGTGAGTGCACAGCTGGACAGACGCTGTGGTGCTCGAGCCCAGCAGGCAACCATGATCATCTAAGAAGCTGGAAGATGCCTCAAAGTGATGGCACAGCAATAGCAACTCCACAGAGACTTCAGTGGGCATCTGGCCCCATATGCATTTGCATTTTTATAGTCTGGGAGCACTCATAGCACACTTGAGAGGAGACAACGAGGGACAATTTATTTGAAAGAGGAAAAATAGTATTTTGGTGCATTCTGTTTTTTCCTATGTTTTTTTTGTTGTTGTTGTTCTGTTTTTTTGTTGTTTGTTTGTTTCCCCCTGCACTGCTTGCAGTTACTGCATAAACCAGATCTTCAGCAGACTTTGAAGCAACTTTTTTTACTGGATTGAGAGTCTAGCCCCATACTACTGCTGAGGGTAATAAAGATTATGCTGGCTCCCCAAAATTTCCATCTCCTTAACTAACATCAGAATCCAAATTTTCCAGTTGAACTTATCAGCCAAAATTGGGTTTCTTTTTAATATCCTCTGCTTTAAAGGCAAGCAAGGGGAACTCCACAAACTCTCAGTGCCACATCTCTCAGGTGCTCTCACAAGAACTTCTTACATACCACAGCAACACTCACATCCTGTGCCCAATTTTCCCAAGCTGGAGAAAGCTTGCTGCAAATGCGTAGACATTTGTATAACATTTGAAAATGGAAAGTATGAAACGTAGTGCTCGGGGGATGGATATTGACATATTTCTACAACGATGCAGCATGGGAGCTGGCAGACCTCACCCACGGCTACATGGGCGTGGCTTCATCAGCTCTGCTGGCTTCTCCAGGATTTTGCTTTAAACAAAACAAAAAGAGAGAAAGAAAAGGCAGGTTCCTATAGAAGGCAGCTCTGTGAACTCATGAAAGTTGCTGGCCCAGGAAGCCAACAGCTCTTAGTCACCCAACTCAACTACTTTCAGTCACTCTGCCAGAATGAAGAATGCCAGAGAAAACCTGAACTTTGCTTCTCTTATATGTCCGACCATCACATGGTGTTCATCAGTGAGGTTAATTCTGCCCAGAGACAAGCAGGAAGACACCAGCCCTGATTTCCCCATCCTCTCATCTGGGATAAGCACAAGCAGCAAAGGCACCTGATGTTCAAGAGGAAGTGGGGACCCTCAGGAAGAAAAGCAGTCATACACCACAGCGTGGCTCTGCCAGCAACATTTAGGACCTGCAAGGGCTAAGAACCCATGGGACAGAACTGGTTCTCCATCACCATGGACTCTGGCTCCCAGAGATCATTGCACCCTGCTCCATTACTACCATGTCCCCACCAGGGTCAGCAGCAGAGCTGTGCTGCAGGGTTTTGGGAACGGCTTACTGATGGGCAGGCCTCAGCCCCACACCCCAGCTCAGCAGAGGCTGTTTGTGCAGCCGGCAGGCCAAAGGCCGGCCCTTCATCCCACTGCCGCACAGAGAGCACGTCAGGCCAGGCTGCCACGGGTGAGCAGACGTCCAAACAGTCCCCGGCCCTCAGACCCTCCTGGGGTCAGCATCCCTCCTCTCCTGGTGGGAAAGAACAGGAGAAAGAAGGAGCAGAATGCATCTGGAATTAAGGCACTAATTGTTGACACTTTCTTATAGTCCTGCAAATTCCTTTCCTTAAGTGAGTGGGGATGGGAGTGTGTGCCGTGAATTAAGGCAGCACAGCTCCCACCTTATGCCTGCAGCCCTGCTCTACGTGCCTGCAAGGGGTGTCTGCACCCTGCTTGTTCAATTCGAACTTTAAGTTAGAAGACTTCAAACTCAAGCTCTGCTTTGTTCACATGCTGTGAAAGGGTCTTAGAAACTGCTTATTTTTCTCAGGACGTATTATTTCAACAATTGTGCTCTAATGCTCTTAAAAGTCCAAGTTTGCCTTGGACTGACATTAAATCTTCTCTGCAAAATGGTAACTCTGCTACACCCTAGGACTGTTAGGTTTTAAATGATTATTCTTCATTACTGACAAATCAGCCTGAGAGAGCCCCTGGGGTCCTCCTCAAAGAACGAGATCCTATTAGCCCTACAAATCATACTCAAGTTTAAGTATTACTCAGGAGGCAAAGTCTACAGAGAACAGACAGCAGCTATAGCAGCCCAAGCAGCAGCAGGAACGCTGCTTCCCCATGCATCCGAAGAGCAGCCAGCAGCCAGGACGTCACTGCTCAATCTCTATCTCCACGCTCCATGGCAGGAGAAGTGCTTTGGCACTGGGAAGGTCAGAAGTGAGGAAGATGCAAAGCACCATTCTTCTCACCCTAATAAAATTACAGCCCCTCTAACACTACTTTTCATTCCAAAAAACAAACCATGTACCAATGCACTTCACTTAATTAGGTGCACAGTGCTCTTCCCCTGCAAGTTGCAGCGGAAGTGCAGCTCTTGTGATGTGTCACCTCGTGGGAGTGTGGGGTCACACTGAGGGGCACTCATATCCGGACCCACAGAGTAGGGAATGATGCGGGAAGAATAAATTATTGCCTCTAGCCTTCCAGGTGCTCCCAGCAAGGACCACGGCTCCTTATCTCAGCTGTCACATAATCAGCAAATGTCTGTCCCACGACTCCGTTTAATTAGGCCACAGGCAGAGCAGCCACACAGCTCCACATTCCAAAACAAGCCAGCCTCACACACCCTTGAGCATTCCATGAGTGCATCCCTCCAGCAGCACAGCACCTTCTGGTCTGGCAGACCTGGGCACTCAGGGAGCATGGCCCGCTGCCTGCTTGCACAGCACTTACAGGTTAAGCACAACCCCCAGATCTGTCCTGTAAAACCAACACATTTTAGGCTGCAGACAGAACATCAGCCATTTTGCGCACAGACTGCCGTGTCCTGCCCAAAGCCATCCATGCAGATTTCAGGCAGCCCCTGTCACAGCTCAGCATTCATCTCTCATCAGCATAGCAGCCATCTCTGTATGCTGCACATCAGAAAATCAATTCTGAAAGAGCAAACTCATTTTTAATATTTACCATCCCCATTCTTCTTAGTTTATTTCTGCCTTCAGATACGTGCTCCCAAAGTTCAGATTTATTGCCCTGACCCATTTCTCAGTTGAAGGGCAAATGCTTCCTCTCCTAATGACATCTCACTTAAGTTTTCAGGCACAACCACTCCTCACCCTCCAACTCCTCCCAGCAGTGTTAACTCTGTGGATTAGCCTTCTTGGGCACACACAATCAAATCTGGACCTATCAAGGATTTTTGCTGTGGAAGCAATGCATTCTCAGTCACAATGCAAAACAAAGTTTGGGAAAGGGTTTCTGTGGGATTTTTCCTTTTTCTTCAAGATTATGCTCACTTCTACGTACCCAAGAAATTCCCATCCCTCACACATAACTCAGTTTTCTCCTTCCCCTCCATCCTGAAGGGCCATGGCCCCATGAACAGCAAAGTGCAGTGCCTCACAGCACTGTCCAGGCTGGAAACATCACACTTAGGACTCAGTGTGTGCTCCTGTCGAACCCCATCCCCTACTTCTCCGTGGTTTGTAAGCAAGCAGAAAAAAGGGAGCCAAGCCCCACTGTCACATTAACTCTTTATTAGCAGCTGAATGACAGCAGCTCCATAGTGCCCCACGTTAACGACAAGGGTTGCTCTGAGTGATCTGAATGAGGGGTGTGCAGCCCTCATTAGACCCTCAATGCAGAAAATATGCAGCAGGGTTGCACCGAGAGCCGTCACCCAGAGGGTGTCTGTCAGCATGAATGAGCAGAATGCCTCCTGCAGAAACGAAAATAAAAAAAGTTGGGGAGTGAAAAGACAAATACCCAGCAAACAAAATAAAGCCAGCCCTAGAAAGAGGCAAGGTACCAAAGGAGGCCATAAAACAGCCCCTTGAAAATAGTGAAGTAATGGGCTTACAGTTTTATTATTCACATAAAGTTTAGTGACTTCAAGACAGAGGCAAGGCCAAACGCAATGCGCTATCCCCGAAAGCCGCGCCGTAACCCAAGCCCTCGCCCAGATGTTCTGCAGCAGAACCCACCGCAGGACAGCCCCACGCACCCCGATGCGTGCTTCTGCCTGGCTTCATCCAAACCCACGTCAGCTCTGAGTTATTTTCCTAACAACCTTTGAAACTGACAGAGGAAGCGTAAAAGCCAGTCTCCTGCAAAACCGTCTGATATCACCTCGAGGTGTAACCACTTGCAGAAATAAATCAGGATTTCTCTTTAATAAACTGTTTATTACGAGCCTTTTGGAACATAAATTGCAGAAGACGAAGCAGAGGCTGAGTTTAATAAACATCTCATCCTGCCATAGGGGCGACCCTGGCACACCATGGAGCTAGGCAGCCCCTCTGCCCCACAGAGCCTCCGCACTACAGAGGCTCTGATCCCCTGATTCCAGGGCCAAGGGCTCCCTGAGACCGGAGCCAACTTCACGCTCTGGGCACCGGTCCCACAAACTGTAGCCAACGGGCCAGGCTGGATCGGGCTGAACCCAGCTGGGCTGCGGGGCAGCACTGATTGTCAGGCACAGAGCGAGGCCTTGTGCGGGCTGTGCAGCCCGGCAGGGCGCAGGCGTTGCGTGATTCGGAGCAGCTTGCTTGACAGCTCGCACCATATTGTATTTATAAACACTGCGGAAAGCAAAATGCTTCTCCTCCGTGCTTCCAAAGGAGCAGTCCACAACACAACAGTCCCGCAGAGTGATCCCAGCGCAAAGCCGGCTCCAATTAAAAAAAGAGGCCCTATTAATTTCAGCAGGCTCGCTCAGGCAAGTAATTGCTTGGGATTCCACGTGGCACAGGACTGCCCAGCACATCATGTCTGCCACCACCCAGACCCACATTCCTGGTGTGATAGGGGCCGATGGTACCTCCCCGGGGGTGGCAGCGTGGGGTGACAGGGGCCAATGGGACCCGGTGCTTGTCACACGCTGCTTACTGCCAGGTGCCACCGGGATGTTGGGAGCAGGAGGGCTCGGCTGGGCTGTGGTGGGAAGGGTTTTATCGGCAGCATTACAAAGCTCTCTTAAATTAAGAGGGGCTTCTGATCTGCGGGTGGTGAGATCCAGCCTGTGAGGAGCTGATAATGGGAGGAATTGCAACCGTGGGATCCCAAATACACAGTACGCGTGGGACATGCAAAACAGCACTTCTCATTGGTAATGTTGAAAACAGAACATAAAATTTTCTTTTAAAAGCTCTCTCCTTCAGTAGAAACAAGTTTTGAATCCTGACCATACCTTCATGTGCTCAGAGAGTTCGGTGGTGCCAGGAGCCAGCAGTGCAGCGCTCTCCCGCAGCTCTGTGGGAGCTCCGCGAGGACAAGGCAGTCCTGATGAGGAGCGCCGCAAAATGCCATTTTTCAGAGAGCTGGGGAGCAGCGGGTTCCCAGCAGGCGAACCGGACCCTCTGAGCTGTCTCCCCGCTCCCTCGCAGCACGGTGCGGGCTGCTCGTGCCCCACACTCCCGCACTCTTCGTATGGGAACTGGGTTACGTCCCACCCAGACGAACCAGAGCACACAAATCACTTGGGGTAGGGAAGGCTTCATCCCCACACCTCGCTCTTCTTTTACACGCGCACAACTGCACCGCCTCTGCCTAATGCAAAGCGAGGCACGAAGCCCCGAGCGCTGCTACACAGTGCAGCCCAGCTGCACGATGGCAGCGCGCTGCCCCACTGCTCGCCCGCTGCCACCCGCTCTGCCTGCCAGTGGGACGCGGTTTGGGACTGCCCCCTCCCCCGCGCCGCACAGCAGCGGTACCCTGCGGTGTTACAACGAAGCCCTCTCGGGGAGGCAGCGGGCGCTCGGGAGCGCCTCGGCGGCAGCGGGACGCGGAGCGAGCACAGAGCCGCGCCGGGCTTCAGGGGTTTAAAGCATCAAAATGGTATCTGAGAGTGATTAAACGACGCTTTGTAGCCATTGTCTGGGCACTGCCGAAATAAAAACACAATCCACGCAAATCCTCGGGCTTACATCCCACCGATCACTTTTTTCGGTCGCCACTTCTTTTTGTTCCCCCCNGGGGGTGGCTGTGCGCCGCGGGACGGGTCCGGGCTGGTCCCCGGCGGCAACGGGGGCTGCGGCGTCCCGGCGGGGAGAGGGCGATGGACGGCGCTTATCGCGGCTCCTGCAGCCCCGCGAACGGCCCCGCATCGCGTACGCGGTCCCTCACCTTCTCCCTCGCCACGTTTCGCTCGGAAGCGGCTCTCGGGTTTGGGCAGTGACGGATGTTTCTACCCTTACCTGCGAGGAAAAGGTAGAAAGTATCATTTGTCACCGGGGAGCCAGCGTCTTTTTGTTTCTGTTTTTGGCACATCGCTCATAAAGATGTCAAGCGCTCCACAAGCATTAAACAAGTGATCACCGACAGCAGCCGCTCGGCAATTCCCCTGAAGGTACCCGTTCCCTCCCTGCATGCCATATCCTACCTTCCGCAGACCTCGGGGGCAAAAATAAAATAAAACCTCCTTTTCCTCAGCAAAACTGCTGAGCAAATCTGACAGCAGTGCCCTGGGGAAGGGACACAAATTGCCCTCGGCTGTAGGCAGCAATCAGCTTCGCTCTTCGAAAGCAAGGAGCCCAGAAGAGCTCCCGTCTGCGGACACACGCAGCTGCCTAGAGCTGCCGGTGGCCATCAGCGCTGCTCCGTTCCCCGTCACAACGCGGCAAAGACTGCCCGACAGACTGCTCGGAAACATGAGTTTAACCAAAGGAGACCAGAATCAAGAGAAAGAACCCCATGGCAGCCCGAGTTCAGTCATTGTTCTGTTCTCGTGTCCCTATTTCTACACATTTTGCAACACTATTCCCCCTTTTCAACTAGGTTTGAGGGTAGGAGCGTGGGGAAGAGAGGAAAGACGTGGAAGTTTTGAATTAATGTATGCATATCATAGGAGAACTTACAAATACCTGGTACTCGCATGCAGCATCCCCGCTTCTTCCTTCCAAGAGGAATGTTTGCCTCCAACTGCAACACCTCAGGAAGAAATACAAACAAAAGCTCAGCTCTCAGCACGTGTTTCTCCTCTCCCGCAGAAGACACAGGCACTCAGTAATACCAAATGCGAGAAACTAACAAAACAAGTCCAAATTAGTGAAGAAAAACAATGGAAATTAGCCTTTCCCCAAGCCTTTGTAACATGCAGGAGCCAGTGGGGAGCTCTGCGCTTGGCTTAGGGGATGCATTTACATTAGGGTCTCCTGGTGGCAAAATATTGCTCTGGAAAGCCGGCAAAAATGGCTGGCTCCAGTGTGAGGTCATTAGAGGTAAAATATTGCTGCCCGACCAAGAGCTTGTGAGAGCGTGCGCTTTGCACACAGGCACACAGATTATTTCTAACCTGAGGACAGCTTTAGTGCTATTGTTCTTACAGGATACTGCTGTGTGTGATTTCAGTGCAAGCAGGACCACGTCCCCTGAATGTTATTTACTGAGCCATGCAAGCACCAACACTTCTGCGTGTGGATCACTGGTGCTTGGATGCTACAGATTCATCTCTGTCAGAAGTGTAGATCCCTGCTGGGATTCAGGGCATATCCCGGAACCATGCTCAGCCAGGGGAGCAGTCTGGCAGGTACTGAGGCAGGCAGGTGTATTTTAAAGGACGATGCTGATTTTCACTTGAATTCATTTGGCTGTCACGGGCACTGTCAAAGCACGGGGGAGACCCTACACTTAGTGCAGAGCCCAGAGCTCAGGGACAGTTTCTGTGTGCACAGCTAGCAGGTTGAGCAGCTCACAGCACCCGTGGCAAAAGGGAAGGCGTTAAAGGGCAGCTTCTTGTGCCAGGGCAGCAAAACAGAGATACTTCAGGGGAAGGAGATCAGAAAACTTCTGAGCAGCTTGACTTTGGCCATCAGCTTCTCTTTGCCATCTCTCAAAGAATGCTGAGGAATGGAGTTNCGATGGCAGCGCGCTGCCCCACTGCTCGCCCGCTGCCACCCGCTCTGCCTGCCAGTGGGACGCGGTTTGGGACTGCCCCCTCCCCCGCGCCGCACAGCAGCGGTACCCTGCGGTGTTACAACGAAGCCCTCTCGGGGAGGCAGCGGGCGCTCGGGAGCGCCTCGGCGGCAGCGGGACGCGGAGCGAGCACAGAGCCGCGCCGGGCTTCAGGGGTTTAAAGCATCAAAATGGTATCTGAGAGTGATTAAACGACGCTTTGTAGCCATTGTCTGGGCACTGCCGAAATAAAAACACAATCCACGCAAATTCTCGGGCTTACATCCCACCGATCACTTTTTTCGGTCGCCACTTCTTTTTGTTCCCCCCCCCCAACTCCCTTTTTCACTCCAACGCGGCGCTCCCGGTGCGCTCCCCCCGGCGGGGCTACAGCGGCAGCGCCGGGCTGGCAGCGGGCGGGGAGGGTGGCGGAGCCCGGAGGAGCCGGGGACGCCGGGGCTCGGTGCTCGATGCTCCCTCCCGGTGCCTTACCTTGCAGCGTCCCGTCACGGAGCTCCCTCGGGGCTCGGCTTTTTCGGGAGGGAGGGGGAAAGTGTTTGGTGAACCCCCGCTCCGACGGGGACGGGCTGCAGCGGGGACTGCGTCCCGCCCGTCCCTCGACGCTTTATAGCCCCTTCCCCTCCCACTCCTCCCGCNACCGACAGCAGCCGCTCGGCAATTCCCCTGAAGGTACCCGTTCCCTCCCTGCATGCCATATCCTACCTTCCGCAGACCTCGGGGGCAAAAATAAAATAAAACCTCCTTTTCCTCAGCAAAACTGCTGAGCAAATCTGACAGCAGTGCCCTGGGGAAGGGACACAAATTGCCCTCGGCTGTAGGCAGCAATCAGCTTCGCTCTTCGAAAGCAAGGAGCCCAGAAGAGCTCCCGTCTGCGGACACACGCAGCTGCCTAGAGCTGCCGGTGGCCATCAGCGCTGCTCCGTTCCCCGTCACAACGCGGCAAAGACTGCCCGACAGACTGCTCGGAAACATGAGTTTAACCAAAGGAGACCAGAATCAAGAGAAAGAACCCCATGGCAGCCCGAGTTCAGTCATTGTTCTGTTCTCATGTCCCTATTTCTACACATTTTGCAACACTATTCCCCCTTTTCAACTAGGTTTGAGGGTAGGAGCGTGGGGAAGAGAGGAAAGACGTGGAAGTTTTGAATTAATGTATGCATATCATAGGAGAACTTACAAATACCTGGTACTCGCATGCAGCATCCCCGCTTCTTCCTTCCAAGAGGAATGTTTGCCTCCAACTGCAACACCTCAGGAAGAAATACAAACAAAAGCTCAGCTCTCAGCACGTGTTTCTCCTCTCCCGCAGAAGACACAGGCACTCAGTAATACCAAATGCGAGAAACTAACAAAACAAGTCCAAATTAGTGAAGAAAAACAATGGAAATTAGCCTTTCCCCAAGCCTTTGTAACATGCAGGAGCCAGTGGGGAGCTCTGCGCTTGGCTTAGGGGATGCATTTACATTAGGGTCTCCTGGTGGCAAAATATTGCTCTGGAAAGCCGGCAAAAATGGCTGGCTCCAGTGTGAGGTCATTAGAGGTAAAATATTGCTGCCCGACCAAGAGCTTGTGAGAGCGTGCGCTTTGCACACAGGCACACAGATTATTTCTAACCTGAGGACAGCTTTAGTGCTATTGTTCTTACAGGATACTGCTGTGTGTGATTTCAGTGCAAGCAGGACCACGTCCCCTGAATGTTATTTACTGAGCCATGCAAGCACCAACACTTCTGCGTGTGGATCACTGGTGCTTGGATGCTACAGATTCATCTCTGTCAGAAGTGTAGATCCCTGCTGGGATTCAGGGCATATCCCGGAACCATGCTCAGCCAGGGGAGCAGTCTGGCAGGTACTGAGGCAGGCAGGTGTATTTTAAAGGACGATGCTGATTTTCACTTGAATTCATTTGGCTGTCACGGGCATTGTCAAAGCACGGGGGAGACCCTACACTTAGTGCAGAGCCCAGAGCTCAGGGACAGTTTCTGTGTGCACAGCTAGCAGGTTGAGCAGCTCACAGCACCCGTGGCAAAAGGGAAGGCGTTAAAGGGCAGCTTCTTGTGCCAGGGCAGCAAAACAGAGATACTTCAGGGGAAGGAGATCAGAAAACTTCTGAGCAGCTTGACTTTGGCCATCAGCTTCTCTTTGCCATCTCTCAAAGAATGCTGAGGAATGGAGTTTTACCAGACAATAAAAAAAAAAAAACAACAAAACAAAAAGAGACCAAACAATGTCAAAATAACGATGAGAGCCAAGTCACTCACTCACATGTAGTTGTGATCTTTCATGCAGTCATGGTTCATTTACTTGGGGACTGAAACTGTTTTGACTTAAGTGAGCAAACCAATATCCAAAATTTGGAACATCTGTAATTGGTTCACAAAGAAGGCAGCAAATTCTCTGGGTTGTGCGCCATTTTTCCATGCTGGGAGCCCCTGCATGAGCAGAGAGGTGCTACCAGAAGCAAGATGTATGTTACACATTACAGAGGGAAAAGGGGAGGAAATGTTTAATAATCCTTCCCGCGAATAAAACTGAATAATAAATCTTTCTGGAACCAAAATGGAAACCTGCAATTGGATATTCTAGAAGCAGAGAAGAAGGCTAATTCATCGTATAAATAATTCATTGCAAATTCTAGCACCCAGCACTGCTGCACACTCAGAATGGAGGACAGATGACACTGTGTGTGCCTGCATGTGCGTGTTTAATTGTGTGTATCTATCTCTTTTTTTTCACCCCATTATGTGAATCTCGTTGTGGTGCAGATCTGAAGATCCGCCCTCAGTAATCCATTGATTAACGTTTGCTGGTAGGGAAAGGGTATTGTTGTCTATTAACCTCAGAAAGCGCTACGTTATGCTGGACATATTGATCAGTGATAAGGCTGCAATGGCTTCGGCTCCCAGCCCTGAGGGTCAGGGATGGGCAGGGCAGTAGGGCTCTGTGGGACAGCACTTGCTAGTGGGTGCCCTACACGCATCCACACAGAGACAGAGTCACCGGGATTTGCCTCCCTTCCTTGCTTCTTGCAGTAATGAGGGGCATTTCCTTTACCCTATCTCAAGAGGGAGAAAAATCAAAAGCAAACACAGCAGTTGGTGTGCATCTTGCAAGTTAGCTCAGCACTTCTTCCGCATCGCTTAAAAGCACTGGTGTGAGAGGGACCAACTGAGACACGTCGACGGCAAAGTGCGGTTAATGCAACGTTGCAGCCCCCCGCCATGCGCCCTCCAGGCTTCACCCCAGCTGTGGTGCAAGCTGCCACGCTGCCACTGACCTTGAGAAAGTGCACATTTGGGCTGCTCTGAACTCATTACTCACCTATTTTATCCAATTATGGTTTATTTATTAAGCTAATTTTAAAATCTCTGGGCGTTGACTGCTTTACACCCCCAGTGCATTCTTTTTAATCCCACCATTTTATGAACCGATTAATAAGACTTTTTGCTCCAAGACCACCAGTCCAATGCAAAAATCTAAAATATGATGCTGTGGAGTCAAGCGGCGAACACCAGAGTTTCCCGTACTGTTGCTGGAAATCATCTGCTGTTAAACATCGCTGCAGTGATTGTTTGATTTTGTCAAATTCTACATAATATTAGAAAAACAAATTAAAGATGGATAATTTTACTGTAAAATCCCACATCTGCATGTGCAAAACAATGGCGAGCAGAGCTCCCATGCTCCAAGCATTATTTCTTAATCATAATTTTATTCCACTGAGAAAAGAAAATTGGTGCTATTTCACATAATTTAAATAATCTAACCTACTTCCCAGATAAAATTGTTAGCAAACCATTGATTTAATCTCAAGTGTCCAATAGACCTCTTAAACTCAGATGCAAATTATCTATTCTGCTAATTAAAACAAATGAATTTAATAAAAGAAAACGGTACGATAATTAGAAGCAATACAAACTACAGGCTGCTTTGATCTAGAACACGCTCTCTTTAATTCTTAGGTGGCTAGGTGTTCCCACAGACGTATCCCAGATCTAAATTCTTGTTATATTCCCGCTTTCAAAAAAATAATTGTTTTCGACACGTCACTGCAAAGTGTTTGTTTGAGTCGCTGTTTTCAGTCACAGTATTCCACACTCATACCACAAAGACACAAATTCTTCTCTGAGCAGCAATATTCAGCTGTAGACATAGCTTTTGCAAGCAGCTCTTATCGACAAATAGGACATTCTGCTCACTGTAAAACAGGGCAAAACCAGTAATTGTGGTTCTGAGGGCCGATTTGATGACTCCTAAAGCATTCATCTGTAAAATGCAGAGGACTTCTATTTGTTTGGCAGAAAATCAGAGCAGATTTGACAAACTGATTTGGGTTTAACTGTGACACCTCACTGAGAAGGACTCTCTTACACACAGGACAGCTTGGGGACTCCCTACACAATTCCCTCCAGACCACTGAAAAGTCCATTATATCAACCTCCATCTCCTCTTCCTCTACTTCCCACCTCAAGGTTAAGAACAGTCTTTGATATCCTCCACTCCCATTTCAAGACTTGAGATTTCCCTTCTGGCTAACCAGTGTCAAGAAGAAAATAAAACTGCAAACTCTGTTCCACAGAAACACCCCAACTGCACTTGTGATTATGACATTTCTCCCTTTACCCTTTCTCAAAAGATCCAGAATCCCCAGCTGACAATTCAAGATGAAGATGTTCAGAATTCTTAGTATCTTTGCTCACCTGTGGCATATAATATTGCCGTGCATGTTAGGCATAGCTACATCTGTGAACGTGTTGGTCCATCTCACTCTGTGTATATAATCAGCAAACACTTGTGATTCCTAGGAAATTCAAGCATGTCATTTATTTGATAAGACAGAAAACACCAAGGAAAAGGAAGAGATAAAAAGGGAACTGTCAGTCATAAGCCACATCACGGGAAGCAGAAATACACCATTGCTGGGAGAAACGGAAACGTGTCTGAGCTAAGGTTTGATTCTCCATAATTACTGACACAGACCAATGAGGAAACAAACAGGGGAGGCACAGGATCTTACCTGATCCATTTTCAAAGCCTGCACTATGGGCCTTAACAACGCAGAAAGGGATTACATTAAGCACACTAGAATATCTGGCTACTATAAAAACATAACTAGAAGCCATACAGTGCTAGAAGAATACATCCAGCTACATGAACTCTTATCTAAGTGTACCCAGTAGCACCCTGCAGCTGACACCAACACTTTGTGATCTGACATTCACTTCTACAAAGAGGAGATCCAGGTAATGGTGAAGTAGGGTAGTAAACTACAAAATGCTTCTCCTAAAGGCATGATGGAAGAGAATCTCATCCTACATGGTATAGAATAAAAGCCTGTCTGACTGTAGGTTTTCTCCCTTCTCACAAACACACACTGTGGGGCCACCTTTGCATTGTCTGAAGCCAGTGGCCGTTCAGTGTGACCGAATTTTTCGGTCGGCTGATGAAGATTAAAATGAATCTGATAGCAAACCAAACTCAGCTTTACATTGCCCAGTAAGATTTTCAGCACAATAAAGATGGTCACACTGCTTTACAGAGGTGGGCCATGATAACGTAACTCATCAGAAAGTAGAATTAGTGATGTTCATTCATTCTGCCTTCCCCAAAAAAGGTGGCACGTTGTTACATCACACTAGTAGGAGCAGGGCACAAACCTCCTCGCTGTTTGTACCACCCATGTTGAAGCAAAGCACAACATCCTGCAGGGTGGAGTGTTTACGCTGCCCTGTGATGAATTAGAGTAGTTGTTTGGTTACACGAGTAACTAATGGGTTTCTATAAATGAGTTTTTAAAAGCATTTGAGACACATAATCTGTGAGGCAAGGTGCAGAGAGTGTAAGACACAGTTAATGCTGCTTTCTTCGCCACACTGGGAAGTTTGATCAGCTTTCTGCTGGGTGACTACGTGTCAGGTTGAATGCTTTTCCTCCTCACACCCCCATTGCACATATTTTCCTCTAAACCATTAAGCAAGTTTTCCAGTGCCGTGATTATATATCAGTTTTATAGCTAATGGGTGGAAGAATTATAATTACACATGGGAAGCATGCTAAAGGGATAGAAAAATCAGAGCGAGCGTGAGCTGGAACAGCTCTGCCAGACAAGTCAGCGACAGGACAACAAGCACACCATGGGAAGCTTCAAGTAGCAAGAACACATTCCCAGTTCGCCCACCTTTCGTGCCGAGCGTTTCCAGTTAGCAGCAAGCGCTCGGGAAGCCAGGCTTGCTCAGTACGAACAAAAAATCCACTAAAAGCGAGGTAGATGTCACCCCCCCGGCCCTGGCAGCGGCCCTCGGAGCCCCATCCCTCACACACGAGCTCCATCTCGTGGTCCTGCCCGGAACACCAGGACAGTCGCGGCCTTCCGCGCACAACCCGGGAATCCGAGGGCAAATGGCCATTTCTGAGTCCCAGGGACAGACTGGGACCCTCAGGTTAAAAGGGCGAGGGCTGTCAGGGCTGGCCTCTGGGTTTGGGCTTTCTGTGGTTCTCCTCGTGCACGCATGCTGGAGACACCTGGATAGAAGTCATAACGGATTTATGGGTGCATCGACGGGAGACAGCACAGCACCGGAGCTACACAGTTCTCTGTTCTAAGGGTGTTATCATCATTTTGAATCTGTTGTTATTAAATACTGGATTATGTAAAGATATTTCACTGAGTCTAAGTATGACATCTGTTTCAAAGATCTATTAATTGCTTCCCACCTCAAGCGAACTGATGACAAAGACCAATGCAGAAGATCAAAAGCTCATTGTAATAAATTGCATTGGCCAGGAAAGCAAAATTTAAAAACATTTGAGATTGAAATGATATTAAATACAATTATGCAAAGCTTAAAAACCAACATCTTCTAAAACAGCAGAAATTTGTCTGTGATTAAGGAATACCGCATGTGGGAACGCATGCAACTAACTTGTCCGCCTTCCAGTGCACTTTCTGTGCTCTCTCTGTCACAGAGAGGAGCCTCCTCAACTCAGGAGGTAGCAGGACTCATGCAGTTCTGTGAATGGCTTGCACAACTCTGCAGATGCCCAACAAGCCCAGCTAGCTGGTCTGGGATTTTTATTATTTTTTTTATTTTTTGTTTTGTTTTGATTTTTGTTTTATTTTTTTTGTGCTATTCACATGTTGTGAAGAGCAAAAGGCACAATGGAGATGCTCACTGTTTACGATTTCCTTGTAGCTATGCTCATCAGAGCTATTCAAAAGAAGTTGTTTGCAACTCTTGATAAGAGCAAGGACTGCTCATTAGAAGAAGGGCAATTAAAAGAATAAATGAGAGAAGGGAACTGAATGTTTGTGTGTGGTCCTAATGAAAGTCCATGGGAGAGTTTGCCTCAAGACATTAAGAAATCTGTGTAGATGAGCTTTCTACCAAAGCCATCAAAGCCAAGGAGGAATTGACTGGATACATTTATTTAATCTTGCCTCTCCTTTTTACAACACCAGCTGGAGGAACACAGGGAGCCAGCTAAGTCAGAGATTCAGCGTGGAAAGAGCATCTCTGGACTATGTGTCTAGAAATACATTTGGGGTATTACTGTTCCAAGTGGATTTGTTTGCTTAATAATTTTATCTTAGCACCAGCTTTAAGGGTATCGTACAAGCCAACAAACATTCTTCAACCGTGGTTTCTTTTCCCATCCCTCCATACAGAACCAACATTTATTGTCTATAAACACCACTACCCACCATGCCAAAGGACTCTGAGGAATATTACTAAGATTACAAGAATACAAGAAACATGCAGGCAAAGATTTCACAAGCCCCCAGTTTCTCACTGAAATAGTCATTCCTCTAGGCTCCAAGGGCACCTTTTGTCACCTTTTCTCAGCTTTCTGGGGATGATCAGAATCCAAACCTAAGAACAGTGATCCCCATGGCAAATGCATCTCCTTGAAGAACAAACCATTACAACAAATGTTATGTAGTGTATTAGACAGAGCATACAGGCAGAGAGGACAGAGTCATAGCTAGCCCTGCTGCAACACCAAGTTAGATGACTGTACACCATTGACCTATTTTGATATCCTTAATAAGACAAAGTAGAACAAGAAGTAATGACCTTATGTTGTGCTAGGGGATGTTCATGTTGGATACTGGGAAAAAAAAATATTCTCCAAAAAAGTGTATTGCACTGGAATAGGCTGCCCAGGAAGGTGGTTGAGTTACTCTCCCGGAAGGTGTTGGAGCAATGTGGACTTGTGGCACTGATGGATATGATTAGAGGGCATGGTGAGGTTGGGTGGATGTTTAGACTGGATGATCTTAGAGGTATTTTCCAACATTAATGGTTCTATGATATTCACAATATTGAATAAAGACAGAGCATTCTTTCAGTGAAATGTGAGTATGATCATAAGAAAAATCCAAGCTGGTCACTCTCAACCACATTTCTACCTGTTATGGCTTTATCAAACAACTTCTGAAAGACAATTGTTCCTACACAAAATGGGAAGTATGAAACAGCGCACTTACAGTAACAGTCTGTACATCAGGAAACTATCCTCATAGTCTTCAGTATAATCACTCAGACAGAAGTTCATCACATGCCTAACATCCCAAAGTTCAGATCATGCAGACTGTAATATCAAGAAAAAACATTATCTAAATGCCAACCCTGTAAGCTACTGACAACATTTGACTGTTCAGATGTCCTACTTTTGTTCTTTATGGCTTGCCACCAACCCTCAGAAAGCCCCAGTAGTTCTGTGAGCTGAGGGGTCAGGGTGGAGATCTAAGAGGCTCTGACTGAGCAGCAGACTTGAGTCTTTAAAATCAGGTTTATGGGGACAGATCTCACCTGGATGAGGGCTCGTGTCGATTCTCTGATCTTGCATAAGGGATTTCTTCAAGCTGATTCTGCTGAAGAGGCACTGGTCTTCTCCATCCTGCTGAAACACCTCACTTTGGCTCAGTAAAGGATTCTAAGGAAGCAAAAGATGTCCAGTGGTCATCACCTAGTACCATACGAGCAATGCCAAAGGGTACAATGAGCCTTTCTGCAGCCTGCAGGCAAGGAAGAGACAATGTTTAGCTTTGAAGGCCCCTCGTCCCAACAGGAAAAACTGCACTGGAACAACAGCACACTTGTGTAAGCAGGACAGGCTGCTTTGGAGCCCAATTAAACTGTCGTAGTAAACTCAAAGTGCCCTTATAAAAGAGCAAACAAAATAAATGGAAATGCACTTTCCCCTCATCAGTGTATAAAATGAAAGCAAGCGCTAAGAAAGCCAGCGTGGTGGCAGATTTTCAAAAAATCCCTGGTGGCAGGGAGCAGTCTTCGGCCACCCAGATTTGCATAAAGCCTTCTCAGCACAGGTAAATTTTCCCAGTCTGGACAGACCTGGAGCTGGTGACAGCTGAACTCCAGGTTAAAAAGAAGCCTTTATTTTCTGTTACTTTAACGCTCTGCCCTGGGGACATGGCACCGTGACCCTTTCTGTGTAACCTGGCTGGAAGTTATAGCAGTGAGTCTCTGCTCTCAAGCTGGGACCACGCTTTTAGAGCACAAAGTGGGATATGTTCACACATGCAGTAGCTTCACAGCTCACACACACCATCCCTGGGCCACCTGGAAGCACCTGGGTTGGCTGCACGCATTTTTCCTGTAGATCATGGAACACCCGTGCAGTTTAACGGGTCCAGAACCAGTGTGGCTCTGCACATCCCCGCCAGGTGTCTGCAGGCTCCAGAGGCAGAATGTCTGCAGAGTTTCAAGGAATGATCTGCAACAATTCAAAGCAGCCCAAAGAAGTTAATGGAGATTTATATGACTGCAACTGCAATATGAGCACGACTGCACTCCTTCTTGAGAAAGAGGGACAAGGATGAAGGACAGCTGCTGAGCAGTCCTAAAATATCTGAGTCTGAACACTATCTAGGTTACATAAATCAAGGTGCAATGTTTGCATCAGTTTCTTTTCAGATGAAGAAAGGCTTATGTCTTCATAAAATTAAACTGTTTTAAAACAAAATTAAATTATCCTCATCAGTAGTAACAGCGTTTACATACAGAAATCAAACAAAACTGAGTAAGCGGAATGAATCAGAGCCAAAGTGGAAGCTGTAGGGGATGTTCCTTACTTCTTCAGCATCCTCCCCCTCCCTGGTGCTGCTCAAAGGTTTTTGTTTGCCTTTCCCACGTCTCTTATCTGTGCATCCAGATATGAAGTGCCTCACAACATGCTATAGCTTGAATATTTGCATTCATCAGGAAGAAAACTTTCATTAATAAGAATTCAATTATTTGGAAAAGCTTCCTGTCTGTTGAGCATTAACCTCCCCAGTTCTCATCCAGCAGGAATTTTATGTCAACATACCTCATTTGGCTCATAAAACGCAAATGGATGGTTTGTGTGACTCAGGCACAAGGACTTGAGAGCAACGAGCATGAAAAGTGGAGCCTGCCACAGACATCTGTGGAACAGTAGGAAGTTATGGCAAGCCTGTGAATGGTAGCACTGTCTGAGGCTCCCCGTGGGAATGCAATTAAATTAACAGCACATTCCGATTAATCACTGTTTTATTCTGGAAATTTTCCTCCCAGCCACCCAACAAGTATCTCCTAATGCAGAGCTGCAGCTCACAGGGGTCACCCGATAACAGTAGGCTTGCCTTTATGGGGAGGTGTTCTGCTTGTGGAGCTTGTTCTTTGAGTGTAGTGAAGAGCTGAGTTGTCCACAAAGTCTGCTAGTATGGGGAAATTGCTCTTCCAAAGTTGTTTTGGTGTTTTTTCCAGGTCATTTATGCAAAAAGAATTTCATTTGAAATATTCTGCTCTTTGGTTGTTGACCGTGTTTTCTGCTCTCATTGTCAGTCCATCAGCACTACCAAGAGAGTTTCTTTTGATCACGGCTAAAAGAGATAGGTTGCAAACGTGGCACTGTGCAAAAAAGGGAAAAAAGAATAGGAGATGCAAAAAGATCATATTTCAAGCTCTTTATCAGTTTTAACCACAGTGGAAGAACCTGGCTGATACTTTACACCTTTCCTTCAGTAACGTTGGTGAGTGAGTGGCATACTTAATCAAAGAGAGAGGTGGTTTTGTGAAAAACTTGCAGCAGACCTAAGTACGTGCCAGTTCTGTGGAGTAATACTATTGCCCCATTAAGTGGATTAATTTGGTACTTATGCCACTAAGAACTGAGATTCAGGATGCCAGAACACAGGTAGGCACAAAATGAAACCTTCTTCCAAGAAAATTAAAGCGTATCCCTCTGTCTCCTCAACTAAACCAAGTGACTAAATGAAATAAAGCAAACTGGTGATGAAAATGCCAATCAAGATGCTTTAGTTTTCATCAGAGCTGTAAGTAATCTCTCGAATCAGGTTATGGCATATAAATACCAGAAGCATACATTCTTTTTTTCCAGTCCACAACACTTCTCCAAATCCTCCTTCAGCTGCTGGGTGAGCCTCAGCACCCTGGTCTATTGCCTCCCATTAGACCAACAGTGCTATAACCTACAGGGTCAGTCTCACAAGATCTCAACTGTCGCAGCAATCGACAGATTGCATCAGTGAACATGCTTTGTCACACACCCTATCTGCCTGCCCTCGTTGCCCTCAGCCCTGTTGCAGGCCCTGCAGCTGGTGTGGGCCCTTTGCACGAGCAGCCCTGAGGCAGGAAGCACCTGGGGGTTCCCCGCTTACAGGGATGGTGGAGAGGGGTTGCTGCTGCCCTAAGTGGAAACACAGAATTAGCCCGTATCCTGGCTCCTGGTGGGAAAATGTTTCACTAATCAGAAAAATACTTTCCACCCTGCAGTGTCTCAGACCTTTACACTTGCATCTGCAAAAAAAAAAATGGGGAAACTCTCCTGTCACTCTCATAACAAAGTCAAAACACAGAAATTGTTTTTAAATCTTGAGGATTATTATTATTTTTTTTTTTAAAGCAAAGGAAAGAACTGCAGTGTAAGTAGAAATGCTCTCTCAGATCAACACAGAGTGCTGCAGGAATGGCCATAGCAAAATTTCAGCTCATTAGGGTAAAGCTTCATTCCCAAGCTGTTCTAGGGCAGCTGGAGAGCTGAGATGAGTTTGAATAAATGCTATTTTCATACAACAGTAGCTGCTAACTCTATTCCAGGCTACAGAGAGCGAAGAAGACAATGACAAGGACTTTTGGGCGTCTCATAAACCTAGTTCCCCCAAAACACATAGAAATGAAAGCGGACAGAGTAACAACACAGGGAAAGAGAATGGAAGTGCGGGGTGGAGCTACTGCACTGCAAGTCTGGATGTGGGGAAACAGAGCCAAAGGGTACTGTGTTCTGCTATCTCTAGCATTAACAGTGCATCTCTAATTGCACTGTTTATATTCAATTGATCTCAGAAGAAAATATTTTCTTTTGAAATGTTCTTACTATAATTCATAGGACTATGTATAGCAACGTAACACTTCACATTGCAGAGGATAACAGACTAATCTTTCCTACAGGGATGACATACCTTGCCAAGAGATCTAGAAAACAAAGCACTGAACTTCAAGCAATTATTAAAAACAAACAAGGATGGTATGCCGCAATTTGAAAGGCCATTGCATGTAAAGAAGGATTTAGAAATCAATCACACAGAGAAGATGGGAAAGGAGGTTAGGGAGAATAACAGGAATGTTTCTGACAGGTAAAAGATGAAGGCTACAATAGAAAGAACATCTTATCACATTGGATGCAAAAACCATGCTCTGTAAAGCAAAAGGTAAGGTAAGAAGCTAGAAGAGAGAGTGAAACATCATATGGGAGATGAAATGAAGATTTGTTATTTGGACATGAAATTAAATATTGATGCAGACAAAGATCAAAAACTATGGATTCAAGGAAGGTAAGGTGATCTGTAATTTTGCTTGTTCATTCTCTCATATCGTCCTGAGTTGAGATATCTAGCCTTTCCTTTATAGGATAGGATACATGTTTATCCAGGGAACCCTGTGTGCTTTGCCCACACCATAATCCTGAACCCACTTTCTCTTGTATTCAAGGCTTCTGAGGCAATTAGAACTGGACCCATGTTAGAATCATAGAATTACAAGGTTAGAAAGGACCTACAAGATCATCTAGTCCAACCGTCCACCCATTACCACTGCTACCACAAGCTACTAAACCATATCTTGTAGCTTCTCATCCAGACGCCTCTTGAACACTGCCAGGGATGGTGACTCCACCCCCTCTCTGGGCAGGCCGTTCCAGTGCCTGGAATCCACCTTCCACTGGCAATTTTTTGTTCTTAAAATAGCTGAAACTTAAGACTGAGAGACTAAAAACAGATGCAATTCTGTGGTTTATGAACACCGACAACTTACTTGTGACTAATTAAATACTCATAATGTGTCACAGAGTATCTGTGTATGAAAGTAGCATGAAATATCTAAAGAAACAGAATGGAGTAAACATTAGCAAAACTGTCCCCAAAAGCACCTCACTCTTCCAGAAGATAAAGGCACTTTAAGAACTACATATTTTTTGACAAGCATGGCGTTTAAAAGACCTGGGACATAAATCATAACCAAAAGTTTCATGTCAGTAAAATGCTGGTGTCACATCTGCTGGCTCCATACGCACATGCACAAAAAAAAAAAAAGGACAAAAATTCCCCAAAGACCCCAAGCTTTCAAGTGCCTCATTTGCATTAATCACTCCATGAGTTCAAACATGTGTTCCTATTTTAATGTTGGATAATTACTGTTATAATAATTAAAACATCATTTAGTGAACCCAGCATATCATGTAAATAATGTAAAGATAATATTAGAAGCAGACAGTTTAACCTGACTTATGAAGACTTGTTCTCATTCATAGAAATGAAAATTTCTTTACAGTATGTCAAGTATGTAACACTGTAACTATGGAAGAAGTCCAGTTTTGAAGAAAAAATCTATGCCAAAAAGCACATGCATGGTACTCTCAGATCTGCTATTTAGTAAAACTGTACGTCCATTAGATTCCACAGCTTGCCACTCAGAATCTGCACAACTTTGTATCAGCCATCACACTCCCACCAGAAGGAAGATGGTGAGCTGGCCACTCCCAGCAAGAAGACACCTGGGATCCCCCATCACTTCATCTCACTAAGTAATCAGCTTCACACCATGGGTCATCATACCCATCAAAGTTTACCACTTTTAACAGTACAGCTGAGTTGGGCAGCATGGATGGAGATTGAACAAGTCAAGGCAGTAGCACTGCTGGACAAACAAGAAGCGTGCAGGCTGCGAGTCAGAGACCTGCAGTAAAAGAGGAAGTACAAGGGCTAGTAAACATCTCTTTAAATGGCTGAAGGGTTTTGACAGGAGCTTACTCTGTGCTTGCCTTGTTTCCCTGAGCCAGCATGAAAGAGAGGAACGCAGGGCCTACAAACCTTGGCAGAGCTCATTACAGATTCAGGTATTCAAATAAGTTTCTGGTCCATTATTAAATAGAGTTACTCTGTCTGTGCGAATTGCTCCTTTGGCAATTTGCATAGTAATTCCAGCATTCCCAAACCCTCAGCAGTTCCTACAGAAAAAGGGAGGTAAAAAGAAAAGGCCTTTCACAAATATAAGACGTGCACTCTTAACTGCAAAATCCACTCACCAGCAGTACACAAAAATATTGGAGAAAGCTCAATTGAAAGGCTCAGATGGAAAATCTGGCAGGTGTCTGGAAAATAAAACATGAAAGAAAGATTAGGAAATGCCAGAATTTTTTTAAAAAGGTGCTGATGCCCAGTTTTGGCAAAACTAGAGGAAAAAGCAATGCTTGCTATGACTAGTTTTGGTTGATCTTCAACTAGAATAACTCACCTCCTCAAATGTGTCCAGGCCACTGAAGAAAGCATATCCCTTGGCGGTACCTGAGCCTGACAATGCTAATTCAAATAGAGGACAGGGCCTGCATTTGGGAAACATGCATCTATACCAGAAAATAGGAAAGAACTCTACTGGCATTTTAAGCACATCCAAAAATTTGTGGATTTTCTATCATATAAACACAAAGAATACCTCACACTTAGCACGATTAGGATCTGCAATGAGTCAAGGTTTATCGCCTTGCGCCCAAGCCAGCCAGACACTAAAATCCTGTGACTAAACTGAGAAAAAGGTAGCCCTGCAAGCTCTATTTTCTTATGGTGAATGGCTTGCGTTGAATCATCTGCTTGGGCCAGATAATGCTTGCACAAGTTGCAACATAATGAGTTAAGCTCCACCAATGGAAGGCACAAACCTACGCAAGGCGTTGGGGAAAACACTGAAATGAATGAAGCGGGGTTTGTTGCCTCCCACAGCAGCCACACAGAAGCTGGTCTGTTTGGGGAAGGCACGGCGCCTTTGAGTGCAGGGTGCCCTACTCACAACACTGGTCACCTGCTGGGAGCCTGCATTGAGCCAGGCTACATTATAATTGGATTTTCTGAAGGCACTGCATTAGCATTTTCCATGATCTCACCCTTATTAGCCAAATAGCTAATCGGGAGCTGTGCTCTTACGCTGTTTGCTAGTTAAGTGATCTGCTGCTATGGTGTCTGCAAGCCAACTGCAAATTCACATAGTGATAAAAACTCCGCTCTATCTAACAGGCAGGGAGTTTGTTCTGGGGCTAATCTTGCAATTAAAACTCCAATTTTCAATAGATCATAAAAAAGCAATTTCTCTCCAGAGCTCTGTTCACTTGGTGCTTTGCTCAGGCTCTTCCCAGTTCTTTATTGTAAGTTAGGAAAACTTTTCTTTAATCAGCATAGGCAAAAGCAGCACTGCAGTAAAATTTAACAATAGAAAAAATCCTTTCCCATGGACTCTTCCTCACTGTGTCCGAAATCAAACTCCCAACACATTTCATCCTGTATGGTTACTATTTTAATGCCTTTGTATGTTGATGTGAATGGAAATATCTGTTCTAAATGCAGTAATGATGCACAAACCATCTCTAGCTGATCTCTCTCTGTTTTCATATAGATAAAAAATCTGCTTGAGTACAAACTTAAACTTACATTAACTACTTCGGTCTTATCAGGAAAGAACACAGGGCATCTCATATGGCTCCTGGCACTAAATCCCAAGTCATTCCTTCAGGTGGGTCCCAGCAGGTTGGGGTACCTCCCATACCAACAGCCTGAAGGGAAGAGGTAGTCCAGCATGCAGGTTACTGGGCAGCACTTGATGAACAGCCACTCACCAGAGTTTTAGAAAAGTCTCATAGTCTTAATACAATTTTGTTTAGAAACCCAGGTTTTATTCTCTGATTGGAGGTCACAAGACAATATTCAGATTCATTACAGTGGGATTATTAGCAAGAATTCTTTGGAAATATAAATTCATTTTCACTGTGAAGTTAAACCCATGAACTACTTACACAAAAATTATATGGACACAAAATTATTGTTTTTATATATATTTTTGGAATCAAATTGAAAGGTGGGCTGGCCTGGATGCAGAATGGGAATAGGCACCTTGTGTCTGGCCTAGCATCAGTGGTACCTGAGCCCAATTGCACAAACATGTTAAAACAGTGAAGTGCATTTTGTTTTTAGCACACAACCAAGAAAACCTACAGAATTCAAGATGGTACATCAACAAATCATTCCCAGGAATCAAATAAAGTCAACTATAATCCTTAAACAGAAAGAATCACAACACTATAGAGCTGGAAGCTCTTGAATTCAAACCAGATGCAATTGTCTTCCAAAACCTCAGCAATAGCTGCCTCTTTTATCACGAGGCTTCTTAACAAATAGCGAGCACAAACAGTGTCTTCAGAACAAAGCGCATTAGCACTTCCCAGCAGAGTTTAACCGGATCGTGAGGATCTCTAGCCTGAATGATCTGCTTTTCTATTATCTTCAGAGGGACTTCACAAGGCATAAGTAACATGCACTGAAGAGATAAGGAGCTAGGGACAAAAAAAAAAATAAAAAGTCCAGATCAAAACAAAATTGCAAGACTAGCTTGTAGACTTGGGTCTATGCTTCTCCAGGTCAGAAGTTGTCAGCGATGGGCTCCTCTCTGTGAGGACGAATCTGAAAAAGTAAATCAATAGCATGATTTTGGCACTGAAAAATCCAACCTGCTCATGATTAATTTCCCTCAGTTTTCTCTCTCCTTCCCTTCCCTTGGAGCCAAGATTGTACATCCTTACAAGCCAGTAATCAGCCTAGACACAAATAACAGTGAGCATGAAGAAGCAAAGGAATGTGGGGACATCCTGCGGTCACTATCTAGTCCTGAATAATCTTGGACCAGAGCAAACCGGAGGTTCTGTTAACCTCCATTCCCCGTACAAAATCCTTCTAGACCCCTAAAAAGAGCAGCTGGCACTCAGCAGTGTTCATTAGGTATACATTCACAGTAGGGACACCTGAGAAAGTATGTAAGTATGACAGAGGAAAAAAATTAGCAATAATGCAACTGTTAAGTAGGTGCCTGTGGTTCAGATGTGTTTGTCAGTAACTCATTCCAGCTAGGAAAACAAAATACGAACATAGAAAGGAAATGTACTATGGCCAATATAACACGTCCTTCCTTCCTGAAGTTCCAAAAGACTCTTGAAATGCTGCAACTTGTTGCTAGTAGTGCACACTGGTGCTCACACCACTTTGCTTACAAGAGAAATATTAGGAGTGAAATAACTCCGGCAGGGATCTGAATTTGCCTTGGAGAATTGTTCTGCAGATACTACACAGTAACCCCATCCCTTCATGTCTGTACACGTGGGGTTGATGATACCCAAATGCGGATGAAAAAAAGTTAACCAAAATGTCTACATCTGTGACAAGATGCAGCACCACACGAATCACTGATTTGGGCTAAATTTTTCCTTGCAGGTAGTATCAGAGCTAAAATTCATCTTATTTGTTCAGAAAAGCTACGAAGAGCAACCATTAGCAGACTGGTTCTTTGTACATCATTAAAGTAGACACAGAGAAATATAAAGATAAGCATTTGTGTATATGTACATATAAAATAAATCATTTACAGTTCACCTATCCAGTGGAATATTGTACTCTTATGCCATAGGGGACACTTCAAATTGTATTCCCACACAATGCTTTTTAAGCAAAACCTTTCCCAAAGAAAACAATTTGATAAGAATGTAAAACACTGACTCTCTGGTCTTGAGACCCTGACTTGCATTCTGAGACTTCTAGGCAGCTCTAATCCATCAGTGTACAAAAGCCTCTTCTGCTCTCAGCCCTAGGATCATACAGCAGCATGGCATCAACAGTCTGCCACAGAAATGAGTGTGGAGGAAGACAAAAAGCTTCCATGATGAGGCAGCAAGAGCATGTGTCCACTCTGGTCCTACTTTTCCAGCATCCTCTCTTATGCTCACCTGACTCCATGAAGAGAGAATACAAATCCCTCCCCAGTCAGAACAGGGTCAGGTAACATGCCAGGGCAGAGATGCAAATAAACATTACAGACATGCAGCAGGGTAATTTCGTGCACATAGTCCCCTGTAGTAGCAAGGAGGATGATGCACAACTTTTTCTACCAAGCACCATATAAAGGAACATTTAGACATTGTGTTGAGGGACACAGTTTAGTGAGAACTATTGGTGGTAGGTGCATGGTTGGACTGGATGATCGTGTAGGTCTTTTCCAAACTTGGTGATTCTATGATTCTACATTTCAAAAACTTCACACCAAATTTAAAATCCAATGTCCACTGAAAGCAAAACAAGATCTAGATAAATCTCAATATGTTGTTTACTATAATATATATATAATATATAT